>BSBK01008588.1:687500-1137500 GCA_027943335.1 Chamaecyparis obtusa
TGGACCACAAGCTTAAAAATAGAGACACAACTTCCCTAGCAAAGGAGCAACTAAATAAAATGTGAAAAGAACTTTCAACATCCTACAAATAAAGAAAATACTAATTTTGGATAGCCATACCCCATTTACACATATGATCAATAGTTAAGATCTTATTCTAGATTTGCAACTAAAAGAAGACATTTCTCTTTGGAATTAAGTTTGAATTCTAAACAAGGGCCCAAAAGGGGCAAGGGAAAATATCTTTAGTATTCATCTAGAAAGTACCAAAAAATAGTAACTTCCCATCAAAAGAGGAATCCCAGACCAAAATATTCTTATTAATAGACTTAGGAATATGCACAGAGGAAAGAAAAGTTAAAGCCAATCAAGATGCACCTCCCTTAGGTTACACCATGTATAATCATGGATATAGTCAACCACCCAACAACCAACCCTCTAAATACAAACATCCCTAAATTGAGATGCCCAAGAGATAAGAGCAACAGGTGCCTCACGAATCCACCAATCATCCCAAAACTATATCCTTCTTCCATCCCCCAAGGACCATCTCATCCCCTTATAAATGATATCCTTAGAAATGTACTTCCACAAAGATGAAAAAAGATAAATTAGTCTTTTATCAACAAGCATATCCTTGAAATGTACATAAAATATCCCTAAATATATTTGTTGTGAACAATCTTGGTCCACTCATTCTCCTCTGCAAGACTTCTCCATAATTGTTTAGCGAGAAGAGCCTTGTTAAATTACTTAATCTTTCGAATATCTAACCCACCAAGGAACTTTGGAAAACATAATTGGTCCCAAACAACAAGTTGCATCATAGTTTTTCTCTTTGTATGAGCCCATAAATATTTCCTTTGTATATGTTCCATTTTCACTATAAACTTATTTTGAACATTGAACAAACTCATTACATAAACAGGAAGATTCTGCAAGGATGACTTGATTAATTGAAGTTTGTCAACTTGGCTAAGGAGGTTTCCTTTCCAACTAACAAGCTTTAATTGGAATCTTTCAATTAAATTAACCCAAAATGAACTAGGAGCTTCCTTACATGGGGTCTTCACTAAAGGGGCAATACAATAGTATGTGTGTTCATATTGGAGAGTTTAAAATGGGAAAAGAAAGGGTTAATATATTTCCTAAAGAGGGGAGAGGGGGATTTTTGTGGCGGGGGTGGTGGTTTATATAGGAAAATGGGTGTCAGAGGTATTGGGCGGGTATTGGAGGGGGGTGACAAAAAAGGGGTTTGGGGCAATATTTTTTGAAAATAGGGGGATTCTTTAGTGTTCCACAAATGCTCATGTTATGATTTAGGTTCACTAAGTGATGTCCCCATAATTCGTTAGCACACAAGAGGAGACCCAAATATATTGAAGGAAGAGACTCAATTCTATAATCAAGAATTTGAGAAATCCTGAGTTATCTTCTCTCAAGTGTGTTTAAGAAGAAAATATAACTTTTAGGAAGGCTAATCCTTTGGCCAAAAGCATGCTCATACAAACCAATAACATTATTCAAAGAATTTTCTTCTATAATAGAATTTTCTTTCGTCAGGATGGTATCATTAACAATGGTAGAACTTTCTACCATTAGAATGTGTTATGTAGGAATAAGATAGAGAGTAGCTATGAGAATTTGTTTAAGGAGATGAGTAAAATGATCAGGAAAGGGAGTTAACTTTACAAAATATTATCTACAGACATCAATATATAATTGTAGATGAGGGAAATGAGGATTTATCTTTTCAAATCCTTCCAACATCCAACCAAAAATGGAAGCATTCTAATAAACACACATGTAAACCATAAAATAGATAAAAACACACACACATGTATTAAAAAATAAACCTCATTCCATTGCACTCAAGACTATGAATCAAGGTCTTGTGCTTAAATATGATTCCTCTCAAAAGCTCATGCATAAGAAACTATGATGAATTGAGATTCAAAGATAAATGATGGAAAGATGAAAATGTAAGAATGAATTCAAAAAAAGTAGAATGCAAAAACACTAGGAGGCTAAATAAACTAGAATGAAAAGATCACTAAATTTATACAATGGATGTTAATAATGTGAATGATTGATATAAGAAAAAAATGAATGAGTTGAAATAAGAAGGGGTATTGATTAAATAGATTTCGTCAGGAGGGAATCTCATATTAGGATGGATGTGGGATACAAGATATGTTAGGGAATTGAAGTGTAAATCCCACATTGACTAAGTAACTTCAAATGATAGAGGTGGAATATTATAAATAGGGGATTTAGTGGATGTCAAAGGGATTTTGGATTTAAAAGAATAATAATAGATTATTTATAAGAATGATGGAATAATGGTAGTACATTACATTATAATGGATTTGATGAATTAATGAAGAAATATGCATAATATACTATAATGAGTAATGGGAATATTATAATAGAAAATAAGATTTTTATAATGGAAGATAGGATTATTAAATAATGGATCAACTTGATTAATCAAAAAAATTAGATTAAATTAAGATGATAATTTTATGGGCCTACAATATTCATAGTTAGTTATTCTCAAAATCAACAAAAAAATAAATAGAAAATAAAATGAGCACAATAATATCCATTATTAAACATTTTTTGTCACAAACTATTGAAATACTAATTTGATGATAAATAGTTATAAAATATAAATAATATTATATATTTAATTTTTTAAAAATAAATTATATACCTCGAAAGAATAAAAATAGCTCCTCATATCATATAAAAGAGTCCTATACACTATTGTGGGTTTATTGTAGCATAAATCAAATAAACTACCTTTAAAAAATAAAGTATATTATTTTAGTATGTATATTGTTAAATATACTTTAAAAGAAATACTTTAAAATGCAAATGCATAATTACCCAAGAGAATATATTAGAATGTGTTATGTAAGAATAAGATAGAGAGTAACTAAGAATATGTTTAGGGAGATGACTAAAAGGGTAGGGAAAGGGGGTTAACTTTGCAAAATATTATATATAGATGTCAATATGTATTTGTAGTCATTCATTCTTTCAAAATAAATTAAAAAATAAATAGAAAAGTTAGTGAATACACTAATATCCATGATTAATCAATTTGTGAGAAGTACTAGTTTGATGATAAATGGTTATATAATAAATATTATATTTTCAATTTTTTAAAAATAAATTATATACTTCAAAAGAATAAAAACAACCTTTCATATCATATAAAAGATGTGTCTCATATACAATATTGTTGGTTTACTTAAGCATTAACCAAATAAACTACCTTCAAAAAATAAAGTATATTGTTATAGTATCTTTATTTCTTATTTTAGTATGTTGTTTTAGTATATTCTATTTTAAAATTTCTTTTTGTCATTTCAGTCTATTAAATATATTGTTTTGTCACATTTTTCATTTCCTAAACTTAGGATGTTGTACATACCATTTTTCATTTCTTGTGATATTTTATGATATATGTTCGTATGTGACAATGATGCACCATGCTATCATATGTACTCAATACAATTTCCTAGACAAAGAGTCAGATAGATTGTCTGAGAGATCTCTGTGGTATGTACTTTTAGTTCTTGAAGCCTTGATAATTTTAGAAAACCATGAACACACTAAAGACTCACATTTTAATAATAATAAGAGAAACCTTAAGGTTGTAGTTACCTCTAGATTTATCTAAGTGGAGGGTAGGAATATAAGCTTTCAATGCACTAATTGTCATATTTAGTGGCTTGTTTTTTCCACTCTACAAGGATAAAATCCAATGGGATATGATACTTCTCTCCAAAAAGAACAATTCATGATTAAAAATTACAAGTGAAGAAGAAAGGAGGATTTGTTATGAATTCCCAATAATTAATTCTAGCACAATATATAATAAATGTTCCTCCCATAGGAGAGAAAATGTATAATAAGAAGATGACCCCCAAAATGTAAGAAGAAAAGAAATCAATGGAAATAAATGCACTGTCCAAAGATTGAGATGAGAAGATTAATTTTATATTCTCCCATCAAATTACCCCATGTAGTGTTGGTAGATGCTTGACACTAAATGTTGAAGATGATCCATCAATGTGAAAAATTATTTTCCCTTGGGAAGAAAAAACACCTTAATGCATTGTAACATTTGTTCCTATTTCAAATAAGAATGTGTAGAAATAAGGATTAGTGTCACTTAATTTTACATGTGATCCAAAGATCTCGTTGATATCTTTAAATGCTAATCAAATGCTCCACGAGAAAGACAATCTAGAACAAGATCCAAAGATTATATGTGCAAATAACAACATTGATGTTCCTATCATCAAATAGAAGACAAATATCCTCAATAGTATTGTCCAAATCTACGATTTGGAACTCTAAAATATATACCATGTCTAGTAAAAATATGTATCTAATGTAGTGGATCTAAAAAAATTGATAATGATGTTTTAGTGCATAGAATCACTAGAATCCATAGATAAGTCCACACTAGATTTAGAATTAAAAAATGTTATGGAAGAGATGAGATCTCAATGTAGGTCGTTAGAGATATCTCAATGCATGTCATCAAAATGCATTGTTCATTGCCCAATGACATTGATGTTTCACAAGATGTTTGGGTGAGATCATATGATGTTGAATTGCACACATTGGAACTAAATGATTAGATAAAGCAATACCATGTTTGAGAACAAGTTTCTTCTTTTCATCAATTTAATTTTAATTGTAATATTTTATTGTATTTTTATTCTTCCTAGAATATCCACACTTCATTTTTGTTATATTAAGAGAATTAAAAAAATACTCACACAAAAGGGGTTTAATGTGAGAGACATTACCATAAAATATAATTTAATTCAAGTAGAAATAATAGACTACTCCCCTTGATTCAATAGATGAATAATGATCTAGCACTTTATATTTAGTGCATTTATAATTGCCCCAAATGGACTTGATGTATATAGATTATATTCATACAATGTGTAAATCTAGAAATCTAGTAATTATATATGATTGCCTCGAATATATAGAAAAGGTAGATGTGAAATCTAACCTCCTCATGACTGTAGGGCATGTGTCCATGATGTTTAATACACATTGGACAAATGTGATAAAGTTGTCATATGTACATGGGACGTGCCTCAAAAAGTGAGTACACATGTCTCAACCACATGAGGTGAAACAAAAAAGTAAAAGTCCCTAAGTGGAAACTTAAGTAGTATGATTAGAGGTCTCCTAAATAGGCTAAAAGTTAACTAGCTTGATAAGGTCACTATTTATGCTAATAGAAGGTACTATCAAATGTGTGCTAAATATAAATAATTAGATATTTGTTGGCCAAAAATTATATATAATATATGTTAGAAAAAATAAATATTCAATAACTAACTAATAAAACTATTAAACATTTAATAATACTTGTAAATCTTGTTATTAATTTTTGTACTTCTTTTCAAATATTTAAATCATAAAATAATAAACTATTTAATAACACCTTTAAATACTATTACCAATTTATTGATATTCTTAATTATTCCTTATTTTTGAAAGATTAAAATGCTCATAGCATAAGACCACATAATCTACAAATGATAAATCAAATAATTTAAATAAAACATAAAAAATAATGAGAAAAAAACAAAATAGAATAAAGTAAGCAGAATCAGGCCTGCCAAAGAACAGACTAGAATTCACATATCAAGAACCCAATGTATAAAACTAAGCACTTTCAAAGCTCTAGTAGAGTAACCACAAAAAAATCACTCTTGCTCGGAATTTTATTAATTGACTTTTTAATTTCAGTGTCAAAAAATTTATTTGCAGAGCGGATAAATAGGTTCAATACACAAACATGAAAAAACTGCTTTTATTGCCTTCGCGCTAAAAATAAAATTGATCCGCCATTATAGCCTGTGTGGCTCTGCTTCATCCACAGAAGGCTTTCGAGAATGTCATCACTGACATACGATTCAGAAATATCAGAGGTAAGAGTCAACAACCTTTGAATCATTTTACTGTTTCAATACTGTCTTCGAATTGCTTGTAGAGCAAGGTTCCGCATCCACCAACATTTGTACTACTTCTCTCATAGACGGCCTCAAACTAGGCAGTTTCTGAACGCAGCGTACAGAAACTTTCAACACCTTTATCATTTCCATCTCAAATGACATGGAAATCTTGGAGTCAAGCACATCCACTGCAGATTCCTTGCTTGAAATTTTGCAAGATATCCAGTATACGATGTCTCTGTTCTCCCCATATTCTGGCTCGATTGACCGCTTTCCAGTCAAGAGCTCCAGCAAAACCACACCGAAACTATACACGTCGCTTTTCTCTGTCACGTTCTGAGAATATGCATATTCTGCCACAAATTACAAAACAGTTTGCATAAAAATAGTAATCTTCGAGGTTAATTATTACAAATGTGTAGCAATCATGGCGAACACTATTGTACGGTAAGCCTTGGAAGCTTAAATAACTGAATATTTTTGAAAATCCATTCAAATGAAATCTTTGAAAGTTAAAGCGCTTCGAATATGTAGCTGTTACAAAGAAAATTCATGCAATCAGGGTTTTGAAGGACAGTGATTGGAAATCTTCAATATTTTACAAAGAAAACCCCCAAAAAGATGATCAGTACCGGAAATATCAATCATTTGTTAAAAAGTCGTGAGATAAGCCTTTTAAGTCAAATATTCCGAACATAAAATATTTACAGAGAAAATTTGTCTATAAAAATCTTTGAAGGCTAAGGATCCGTTAAAAACCTGATGAAGAACAGAAATTTATGCGATATTGAAGAAAATGAAGGAGATTATGTTTACCAGGAGCAATGTAGCCGTGAGTTCCTACGAACAGCGTTCCGGTATTCGCTCCTTTACTGCTAGCTTGGAGAACCTTTGAAACGCCAAAGTCAGCAACCTTGGCTTCGTAACAATTGTCCAGCAAGATATTTGTAGACTTGACGTCTCTGTGAACAATTGCAGGGGAGCAATCGTGATGAAGGTAAGCCAATCCTTTAGCTGTACCTAATGCAATCTTGTACCTCGCTGGCCAATCCAAGACATGATCTCTGCTGTGCAAAGCATCAAGTAAGTTGCCCTTGGGCATGTATTCATAAACCAGAAGATTTGAGTCGCTATTTGACAGGTAACAGTAAAGCTTCACAATATTCTTGTGCCGAATTGTTCCAAGAGTTTCGACCTCTGACTTGGCGAGGCGATTTTCATGTTCTCGGAAGACATCCTGCTTATTATGACGGCGATTGTCAAGTTTGTTTGCATCGTCCTCCATTTTGCTGCTCGTCCAAAACTGCTTCACTGCTACAACTTCGTTGTTCGGTAGATCCACGCGATATACCGTACTTGAGCCGCCGCTTCCGATAAGATTTTCCTTCCGCAATAAAGCCATGGAGATCTCATCGGCACCGAAGCCCAAATTATGAAAAGCCTTGAAAGTCCACGACAATCTTTCTACCTTCAAAGCTGCCCGGTTACGAAGATTCCGGCAAAGAAGTACGAGTCCAGTCACAAGTACTATCATGGCTAAACCGACAATGAATCCGGCCACTAGTTCAACTCTTTTCTCTTTCTGCTTGGTTGGAGAAGGCGAGCAGACTCTGAGAACAGTACTGCTTCTGGAACTTTCGGCGCAGAGCCCTGGATTGCCGGAAAATTTCTGCCTGCTTCCCACTCTGAGAAGCGAATTCGGAACTGGGCCGACTAATCGATTATTGCGGAAATCAATTGAACTCAGCATCAACAAACCGAGGCTTGCGGGAATCGAACCGGAGAGCTCGTTATTGGAAAGGTTCAGAGAATTCAGGCCTTGAATGGATCCCAGAGTTGCCGGAATCGAACCTTTCAAGCGATTTCCGGCAAGGCTGATGACGGATAAAGAGCTACAAAGACCGATTTCTGCAGGAATTGAACCTTCCAGCATATTTTCCTGCAAATTCAAAGCATTCAACTGACTCAAATTACCAATTTCCTTTGGTAAGGAACCAGTGAATAGATTATTGTTGGCCACAATCTTGAACAACTGCACCGCCATGCCAATCTCCGCCACCAGGCTGCCGGAGAATCTGTTGCCGAAGATCAAAAGCTCTGATAAATTCTTTGCATTCCTGATCTCAGGACTAATTCCGCCGAAAAACTCATTAGAGCTCAGATCAATAATATTCACATTCGGCAGACCCCAAATTCCATCGGGCACCTTGCCCTCGAGGTTATTATTATTGACTCGAAAGCGTACCAAGCCTGGGCAATCCCTTCCGTAGGATTCCGGCAAGCTTCCGGTGAAAAAATTTTCAAGAGCAAGAAAATATTGCATGTTGCCCCCTTTGCAGATGTCCTTTGGCAGCGTGCCGTTGAGGAAATTTTGCGAGACGTCCATTGTATTGAATTTGCATAAACTGCCGAGTTTTGGCGGCAATGGGCCCCTCAAACTATTCTGATAGAGAGACAAGCTTTGCAAGTTTGGTAATTCGCCTATGCTTTCAGGAATTTGCCCTGAAAGATTGTTTCTGTCCAGCAAAAATGATACCATTTCCTTCAAATTCCCGACCTCTTCCGGAATGCTGCCGGTGAGACTGTTCTGCGAAGCATCAAATTCCCGCAGTAATATGAGCTTGCCTAATTCTGGAGGAATAATCCCGCTGAGGTCGTTTTCGAAGAGGAAAAATTGGTAAACCTTCTTCAGATTGCCAATCTCCTTTGGAATCGAACCATTCAAATAGTTGTAGGAAAGATCCAGAAGGCCCAGATTTGATAAATTGAAGATAAAAAGCGGGATTTCTCCCACCAAATTACAGTCGGCCAAATAGAGCTCCGTCAAATTCTTCAGATTCGCGAGCTTCAAAGGTATAGTCCCTGCAGCGAAATTATTTTCAGCAAGGTTGAGTGATCTCAGCTCAGGTAAATTTCCCAAAGACTCGGGAAATTCGCCAGAGAACTCATTGGTGGTCAAATCAAGAACCTGCAAGGATTTCAGAGGAGAAAAATCCGGCAGAGTCCCGGACAGATAATTGGTGGTAAGGTTCAGATACCGAAGCTTGCTGCAATTCTTCAACAAAGGCAAATTCCCATTCAGGTTAGTGAAGGGCAAATGAATCATCTCCAAGCTTTCTAAATTGCAAATTACGGCATCAAGAGAGCCATTCAGAGATTTACTCTCCAAGGCGATTTCAATAACCATGCCCGTCTGATTGTTGCAGGTTATTCCATCCCAATTGCAAGGAGCACCAATGGATTCTTTCCAATCGCTTAATTCATTGTGGGGATCCTTGAGCTTGTCCTTCATTTGCAGAAGAATCTGAGCCTCCTGGGGAATTGCTCCGACCTCATTAATCAATGTCAGGCTCAATGAAAGAAAGCCTAGGATCCCAACCAGATCAGTTTGCCCCATTCTTCTCTCTTTGCTTAGGCAAGTCCTGCAGTTGAGCAGCTTATTAATTCCTTTTTTTAAGAGCTTGTTAAAATTTTAATAGGATAGAAATAAAATGAGTTGACCCGGTTGAAGACTTCTAAATAGTAAAAACATAACTTTTGAAGAACTATTCAACTAGTAAAGCGTGCGATTTGGACTCAAAGTCGGCCACTTGAAAGTGAAAGTGTAGTTAAGAGAAACGTATGGAATACGTGTACTCCAAAGTCCATACATTGATTAAAGACATCGGTACGTGAGCTGGTTTAGTCTTGTTGACAAGACGGGGGACCGGGACAGTAGAGCGTCGTCACTGCAAAAATAATTTCATTTTTGCATGATTTTTGCTCGCTGCAAAGATATTTTATTTTTACATGATTTTTGCTCGGAGAATTTGTGGGGAGCTTTTTCCTTATATTTAGAGATTTGAGATGATCCGTGGCAAATTTTTAATGAGCAAAAAACGCTATCATTTTAGTTGTCGTGAGATATTTTAGAATGTGATCGAATTTAGCTTTAATGGTATATTTTATATGTACGGCTCTTTATTTTATAAATAATTAGAAAACTATATATATCTTTCAAGTATTATTTTTGTTATTATGATATTTTAATCTTTTTAATATTTTAAAAAATAAAAAGAAAAATTAACCAAAAAAATAAATATTGATAAAAAATTCTTTTCAATGTGACATATAAATTATGCATTGTTTACAAAATTAAAAAATATATTTAAATATTATTATTAAGAAAAATAATTTGAATCTATATTTTATTATTATTTTCTTTTTATAAGAATATCTTTGAATATTATTTTCTTTTATTAATCTATTTTTTGAATGTTGAAAAAATAATATTAAAAGAAAAGATAAATACTAATAAAATAAATTATAATAAATTATTTATCTTATTTAATAAGAAATGAACAAAATGAAAAAAAAAATGTTTATTGTATTTTGTTTTTAAACAATAATTTGAGATTCACATAGACATACACTAATTATTATTTTTGCTTTTAAAACAATAATTTGAAATTCACCAACAAGGTCTTTGTACTTTTAAATCTTCAATCCTATCCATTATGTATTTTACACATTTTGTTTTATTGTTCTTTAAACATAAATCTTTCCATTTTCACAAATATCAGTTTCTATTGAAATGCAGTAGGGATAGACAAGAGCCTAAGTATTCAATGTCACTTTCAGAAATGGATCAAATAATTGTTAGCAAACAACAAATTTAATCAGGAATCTATAGCCATTTCTTTTTTTATTTCAGTACATTACACACTATGCTACTATTTTGGTAAACTTTTTGATCAAGCGTGCATACCTTTATTGATGATTTTCCACAATTTTGAAGACCATTCATTCTAATTTGTTGAAATATTGAATGGATAGCATAGAAGATTACACTAGACAACATACATTTCTTTATTAAACCATAAATAGAGACATGTATTCAACTAGCCTTACTCTCTGCAATCTACAAGAATGTAATTATTCCTTACATGTGACCATCGATTAGAGGGAACACATTATCTTGAAATTTTCCACTCTTGATCCACAAACCATGGTTGTAACTTAATTGCATGCCTTCTCTTTGTTTTCAAGATACATAGTGCATTTTCTTGAATGTTTCTAGTTCAAGTTGAGGTTTTGTAAAATCCTTTATAATTAATTATAAATGATCTACCACTAAATCATTGTATTCCATGAAATAACAACTAATTATATATCATATTATTCATGCACCCTATTTGATGTGTGCACATTTTGCATGCATGTCTATGAAAAATTTCTTAGCTCAATTATCTACAACCCATCAAACCTTCCATATCTTGACAAATGCTTATGCTTTGAATCTTCTTGCTTAAGTTTTTATTTCATTAAATCTATTTTGTCTGCAACTTCTAAGTACTTTTATGAAATGATAAATACTAATAAAAGATATTAGAATAATTTAATTATAAATTATTTTATTAATATCTGAACTAGTATAGAAAATTTATTTTTTACATAAATATCTATATTTTTACTTTTTATATTTAAATTCAAACTATAATTTCCTATCAGATTATCCCTTGAACCTCCTTAAGTGCAAGTGCTAGTATTTGAAAGTATTGAGAGGGGGGGGGGGGGGGGGGGGGGGTAGGGGGGGTGAATCAGTACAAAAAGGTAACGTACTAATTTAAATACAAGTCTGATTAACGTTAGCAACAACTTCCAAATAACAAAACATATGACTGATGCAATGAAATAAAATTAAATAACATCAGACATCCACACAGACGTCCCACATAACACATTGATTTTTCTCGTGGAAACCCTTGGTTAGAGGGAAAAAACCATGGTGAGGATGACAAACACAAGCCCTTCATTACAATAAAAAGGTTTTCCCTGTTAGGAGATACAAATACCCTTTCTGAGGGTTCACCCTATCAGGAGTGACTAGTACAATGTTAGGAGTATAATGAGATCTATTAAGATCTACCTCGCTAGAGGATTTAAAACTCTTTTTGTGAGTTAATGTAGGAGCATCTCGGGTCCTTGGAAATCCCATGTCACCAAAAACAAGTTTGAGTTTTTTGTGTTGCTCGGTTCCTTGTTTGACCGATTTGGCTCGCTAGTTGCTTGGTTCCTTCGTTAACCGAGTTGTTTAGTTAATTCCCTAGCGCTCTGTTATCGTTGCTTACTGAGTTATTTCTTTTGATTTTTTGTTGAGGCTGACTTGTGCACTTAATTGTGGTTGCAGATTTAATGTTGGTATCTATCATTGGGAAGCGTGTGGATCTAGATTTGTTCATTCCTTCTGTTAATGGTGGATCTGAAGGTTGACTTGTTTGGTAGTCTCTTGTATATATTATAGTTTTAGGACATGAGCTTAAAGCTAAAAATAAATGGTATCAGATTAGGATTTGAAGATAGTTTCTGAATCCTCGCATGTTGGAGGATTGTTGTAATTGAATTTTAATATTTGGCCCTAACCAGGAAGGCCTTATAGCCCAACATGTATGAATCTATTTGATGAAATATAAGGATCTAATTTGTATTCTCTCTCTCACTTTGTGTATTGTTTATTTCATGTGTGATATTTCCAAGGTATATTTGGACTAGGGTGTGCCTCTGGCCCCTCATCCTCCCCTGCCTTGTGTCAGGTGGTATCAGAGCCAGGTTAGATCTAGATCTAGATTTGTGAATCTAGGTTTGAGGGTTCCTTCTTGTCAAACCCTAGTTGATTTGGTTTAGGATAGAAGATTGTAATTTTGCCTATAATTGTAGAGGGTTTCAAGATGGTTCATGGAAGGTGAGATGCAGATCCAGGATTGTCAGACATGTTGAGACAACTTGCTGCTAGGTTAGAAGCTATTGAGCCAACCCAACGTAGACAAAGACATCTTGAAGATGTTAGTGATGATGAAATTGAGGAAGAACAAGGTGATGTAGAACCTACACTTGTGATGGATCGGGGTGAGGAAATATTGTTGAAAGCTTTGACAAGTGTGAAGTCTACACCACATTTCAATCCTCCCGAGTATAGCAGAAAGATGGATTCAGATGAATTGGTGGATTGGATCACTGAGATGGAAAAGTAATTTGAATATGAAAATGTCCTTGAGGAAAAGAAGGTGAAGATTGCAAGCACAAAATTAAAGAGTCATGCATCCTTGTGGTGGGAGCATCTGCAACTGGACAGAAAGAGGAAAGGCAAAGACATAATTAAGGTATGAAGTAAGATGGTAAATAAGTTGAAAGGAAAGGTTTACCTTGTGATTATAAGATTAACCTAGTTAGGCGAATGCAAAGTTTGAAGCAGAAAGATAGCTCGGTAGAAGATTATACTAAGGAATTATATAGATTAGATATCAGATCTGGACATGATGAAGATGAAGTGGAAAGAATTGCTAGGTACCTGAATGGATTGCGAGTTTCCATCCAAGAATAAATCAGTTTGGTTAAGTTGGAAAACATTAAGGAAGCTTATTAGTTTTCCTTGAAAGTTGAGGAGAAATTTAACAAAAGACATGACCAAAGACAAAGAGGTAGAGGTGGTAGATTCCCTAGAGGAAGAGGTAGATCTTATGGTGAAAACAATAGATCTGATCTGAAAAAGAAAAATCTGGATAAAGGCAAGACCGAGTGGAAAGGTGAAAGTTCATCCAAAGGAAGAGGCAATAACTATCGAGGTGGTTATAATAGAGGTGGAATTTGAGGAACTTGTTACAATTGTGGAGAAGAAGGACATAGATCATTTGAATGTACACATGCAAGTAAGAAGGTCGATAGTAGTAGAAATGCTTTGGTACAAGAAGACTTGCCGAATGAACTTGATAAGGAAAAGAAGTTGATGGTAAGGAGAGCACTTTGGAGTGAAAGTAATAAGGAAGATCTGATAAGGAAAAATTTGTTCAAGACTAGATGTAGAGTTTCTGATGAAGTATGGAAGTTAATCATTGATAGTAGAAGCTCAAAGAACTTGGCATATGAGGAAATGGTTATAAAGTTGCAATTGGAAAGGTTGAAACACCCAAAGCCCTATCAAATTTCATGGATCAAGGATGAGCATACACTCTTGTTAAGTGAACAATGTTATGTGAATTTGAAAATTGGAAAGTACTATGATAAGGTGTTATGTGATATCATGCCTATGGATTGTTGTCATATTTTATTGGGTAGACCTTGGAAATATAATAGACATGTTATATATGATGAGAGATTGCATAAATATACTATTTGGGCTGATGGGAGAAGACAAATCTTGTTACCTTTGATTGAAGAACCTGTTAGTAGTGTTTGTACATCTATGAAAGTTTTCTTGATGAAAGGAAGAAATTTTGTTAAGGATTTGAAGAAGAATGATGTATGTTTTGTTGTGATTCCTAACAAACCGAGTAAGAAAATAGAGGATAGCATCCCTGAGGAGATTGATAAGATACTCACCGAGTATAGAGAGATCATTTCTAATAATGTATCTGATGGTTTTCCACCAAAGAGAAGCATTGATCATTGTATGGATTTAATCCCTAGAGCTAGGTTACCAAATAAGGTACCACATCGGTTGACACCTACCGAGAATCAAGAATTGAACCGACAAATTCAAGAATTGTTGTAGAAAGGTTTGATCTAAGAAATTTTGAGTCTTTGTGCAGTACTAGTTGTATTAGCACCTAAGAAGAATGGAGAATGGCGAATGTGCACTGATTCTAGAGAAATCAACAAGATAGCAGTGAAATATAGGTTTCCTATACCGAGAATGGATGACATAATTGATAGTTTGACTGGAGGAAAGTATTTTACTAAAATTGATTTGAAAAGTGGATCATCATATCAAAATCAGAGAAGGTGATGAGTAGAAGACTTCTTTTAAGACAAGAGAAGGTTTGTATGAGTGGTTGGTTATGCCTTTTGGTTTAACTAATGCACCGAGTACTTTTATGAGATTGGGGTATGTGCAAGATCATGAGGGGCCAAAAAGTGGTGATGTGAAAAATATTCACTTTTCACTCGTCCAAAAGTGCATGAAAGTGCTTGTTGACTTTTTAGTAGGCCTGGGTGTCAGTACACTCGGGCAAACCTACCACCAAAGCACAGACCTTATCGGGTACCCGATAATATCAGGTACCTAATATTATCGGGTACCTGATAACTGTGGCATCAATCTGAAACCCACGAGTCCTTTTCTTCATTTCCTTGCACGATTTTCTTCAAGTTTCTTTCCATGATTTTCATATACCCGATATATTTTCAGGTACCTGATATTGGAAACAACAAATTCAACTCTGAGCATATTCAGTAAGTAGTTATTTGTATAATTTTTATTAATTTATTTCATTTTCATGCTAAATGTAGCATTTTTTTTAAAAATAGGGTTTTGTATTTATATTTGTAATAATATATGAAATTAGATTGAAATTTAGATTTGTTTTTTATTTAATTAGGCATGGCTGACAACAATGAAGAAAATAACCCTCCCGCACCAAATAACGATCCCGAAAATGATCCCCCATATCTAAACCCTAAATCTTTACAAGATTTGATACGAGAAAATTTGAACACGATACGAGGTTTCCAAAACATGTATCAAAATATACCTACATTAGGTCCCATGCTTGCCACATTAAATACAATTGTTGGAAACATTGACACACTCACGCAGCAACATAATGCTGCTCTTCATTGGTGTGATGATATGCACGCCCAATTTGATGATGGGCTTGACCATGATAGGATTGTGGCCCTTAATATAACTAAGGAAGATATAGCCACCCTTTTTGTCGATCCTAAAACTTGAATACCAGTTGACCACAAAAAGCCCAAATTATCAATAAAATGGTGCACAAATGAAGCAATGCGCACAAACTTTTGGGATCGTTGGTGGATGGTTTTTGATAAACCACCCCATAGCAATTTGGAGGTCCCATTTTATTTCATTAAAAAATTGTATGCTGAGTTTGTGCTTGGCCACCATGTTGATTATTGGAGTATGAGGCCCAACATGGGCATAGGCAGAGGAGCTCCTCAGACTAGGCCATCTTCCCAGCGTCAAAAGGCCACTACCTTTGTCCCCCCCACTGATGTTGCACCCCCTCCTCTAGTGCAGCATCTTGATATCATTGCAGAGGCTACCTCACAGACTATTAGGGCCATTCATTTACTGAGTGATCAGTTGATCACATAGACCAGGTCAGTGTTGCCTCCTGTGGATGCTGCTAGCACATCAACATCTCGTCGGAGTTCACATGTATGCAAGCCCCATATGTGCATTATGTGTAGGCATATGTGCCTCAGACCACTTACTAATTTTGATACATATCAGTTTCATGATATTGATGAGGAGGATACAGGAGACGCAACTGTAGAGGCTACAACACCTCATGGAGCATCTACATCTCATGAGAGTGCTCAGGAGGTGCACACAGAGCCATTGACTCCTGTTGATATGGTAAGAGTAAACATTATAAATAAATTTGTCACATGACTTATTTAATTTAAAAATAATTTATTTATTTAGATTAGTTTTAATGATTGCATGCACTTATGTATATATATTTTTTCCATTTATGTTCAGATGATGACACAGGAGGAGGTGAGACAGGTGGATGAGTCCACACTTTCGGCCATTTCATTTGGCCTTGATGACTATACGGTATATTATAAATTATGTACCCATTAGTTTTTTTTTTATATCATTTGGTGTACATGCTTAAATCTCTATCAATTAGAGCAATAAAATTCATACATTTACTAATATATATTGTCATCTTATTATGTTCTTGCAAGCTACAACCGATGTCAGTGGGGGGCATGAGGGGGTTCCTTCAATGGTCTCGACAAAGGAAAGGTAGTTAATTGCTTAAGATTAATTATGCATGCATATGTAGTGTGTAGTAATAAATATTTTACTTGCACTTTATTGTATAGGGTGTGGCTATTGATGATGTCCCGACACTGGTTCGACAGCATAGGGTTACATGCATCTCGATTCAGAGTGATAGCTTGATTGTACATAGACTTTTATGTATTGTTATTTGTATTTTGTAACTAGGGTTGCTATGATGAAGTACATTGATATATAATTGACAATCTTTTTACTCTCATAGGTTACTCCGACTGTGAGGGAGGGCCCACGAGAATCTTTTATTTCTTTGTTGACCTAGCCCACTATTCCAGATGAGGGATCACTAGATGTAAGTTTTAATTTTAGTTCAATCAATTTGTAATTTTATTATGCTATCATCCTATTTTGTAGATTTATTACTCTATGTTGCACCACTCTACTAATCTTATTATTGCAAATATATATTTCTAGGTCAGAGTTGGTATTGCTCGCATGGTCCCTTCGCTACCCATGACTTATGCTAGGACACCTGATCGTGGTAGGCAATCTAACTTTGGTTTGAACTCATTTTTTATGCAGGATCAATCAGAGCCCAACACTTCTTCAAAGAGGCTACATTTTGATGATCCCCCTACAACATAGGATGCAGTTTTAGTTTTGTGGTAATTTAGAGATGACACTTGGCACATTTTGAGATGGCATATATGCCACATTGTACACCTTAAAACATTTGATTTTGTAGACATTTTGAAATGGCATGTGCCATATTTGTATATGAACATACTTTTGATACATTTGATACATATATAGAACATGTTCATTTATATGTTATATTTGCGTCATCTTTTGTATATACATATTTATTATTCATGTTTATGGAATTGAATGGTGAAGTTATATCTTGACTATGATTATCATTATGATTTAAATTATATCTTGTTGAAGTTAAATTTGTTTTTCTTTACTCTAGAATACCCTGTTCATGGAGCTTATTATGTTTGAGGTTTAACTTCTATAGATTTCCTAGATTTCTGGTGCTTAACTTTCCCTCTGCCTGAGATGATGATGAGGCCATCTTTACCGATACTGAAGATCATTTCTCTGCAAAACAAAAACCATGCCATCTGCTCTTCATCACTAAATTAAAACTTCAATCACTGCTAATATGAGAGTTTTGTTTACCACTTCTATGAATTTTTGTATACAAATTCTATACCATCAATTATGTCACTATTTTTCATTATGTGCGCATTCAGTCTCATACTTGCATTGCTAATTTCATATATTATCATTTTCAATGCTTTTTGTTTGCACTTATAATAATTTTAACTACTGACAATAATGTTTCAATATCATCGTGTATGCAGGAGCCTTCATTTCATGCTATAAAAAATCTCCATTATCATATAAGCTTATGGTCTTCATTTCCAATCTTCGATATTACCATTGAGAGATATGACATGTGACTATTGACTTTTCCATTGTGTATAATATATGATTGCTTGCTACACATGATATCCATCAGACTTACAGAAACACATCTCTTGAATATATCATCTCTCAAAAGTTCATTGAATGATTTTAATATTGCCTTCGAACTATGCTCAGCACCGTGTATATTTATTTTTTATTACTGCATGGCTCCTTCGAATGTCTTCATATGCATATGTTTAATCAATCTTTAACTCATGTTGTGTTCACTTCATTTGATGAAGTTGTTGCTTCATGGGTTGATTATTGCTGACTGGACATTTATGATGAGTTTTACTTTACCACCTCTTGTAATATTCTTTCAAATAATATGTTTGTCATCTTTGTAATATGTTGCAGCTGTTAACATCTACGAGGAAATGAAATTTATTTGGGTTGACTTTGATCATTAATTGCTGGTGTGTATACTTCACTCCATTCGAATGCTGATATGATGCTTAATGTTCCAACGTTGCCAAGTTGCATAGTTGTCGACGCTATTTATTCAATAGTCTTTGCTATCTGTCCTAGTTTTTATCTCCACTTAATAGTATGTGTTCGTATATCTTGTGAGCAACCAAAAAACCTTTAATGACATCAATGACAACCTTATCAAATCTCCAATATTATTTCTTAAATGGAGGCCCTAATTTTTGTAAAAAATTAAGGCTCCATCAGGTGGAATGAGGTTGTCACTGGCGTTTACCTGGCCAACCGAAGCCAATGGAGTAGACGGTTTGATGCCAGGTCAGACAGTTTGAAAGATACACTGTTGAGTCACTTTCAACTGACCCTCACTGCAAGTTTTGGCATCGACTGAGATCACCTTTCCAAATGCAAATGAAGTCAAATCGCCCAAAACTGAGAGAGGTTATTATAGACCTCAAAAACATGATCTCGTAGCACCTAACAGTTTGTTGATACCTCTCATGAGGTTTGAGATACGAGCCCCACAAGATCACTGCCCAATCGTGCTTAGTGCACCTTGGGGTCACTTGGGTCGAGCGTGGTCGCGAGCGTTCCGGTGACTTTGTGGGCAGAACAGGGTTGTCACTGGAATTTACCTAGCCAACCAGAGCTGATGGAGTAGATGGTTCGATGCCATGTTGAATGGTTTGAAAGATACGCTGCTGAGCCACTTTCAACTGACCCTCACTAAAAGTTTTGGCATCGATTGAGATCTCCTTGGCAAATGCAAATGAAGTTGAATCGCCTGAAATTGAGAGATTTTATTGTAGGCCTCAAAAACATGATCTCATAGCACCTAACAGTTTGTCGATACCTCTCACGAGGTCTGAGATACGAGCCCTGCAAGATCGCTGCCCAATCGTGCTTAGTGCACCTTGGGGTCACTTGGGTTGAGCGTCGTCGCGAGTGTTTCGGTGACTCTATGGGAAGAACAAGGTTGTCACTAGCATTTACCCAGCCAACCAGAGCTGATGGAGCAGATGGTTTGATGCCAGGTCAGACGGTTTGAAAGATACGCTGCTGAGCCACTTTTAACTGACCCTCACTGCAAGTTTTGGCATCGACTGAGATCGCCTTGCCAAATGCAAACAAAGTCGAATCGCCCAAAACTGAGAGAGGTTATTGTAGAACTCAAAAACATGATCCTATAGCACCTAATAGTTTTTCGATACCTCTCATGAGGTATGAGATATGAGCCCCGCAAGATCGCTGCCCAATCATGCTTAGTGCACCTTGGGGTCACTTGGGTCGAGCGTGGTCGCGAGTGTTCCGTTGACTTTGTGGGAAGAACAAGGTTGTCACTAGCATTTACCCAGCCAACCAGAGAGGATGGAGTAGATAGTTCGATGCTAGGTTGGATGGTTTGAAAGATACGTTGCTGAGCCACTTTCAATTGACCCTCACTGCAAGTTTTGGCATCGATTAAGATCGCCTTGCCAAATGAAAATGAAGTCAAACTGCCCAAAACTGAGAGAGGTTATTGTAGACCTCAAAACCATGATCCTGTAGCACCTAATGGTTTGTCGATACCTCTCACGAGGTCTGAGATATGAGCTCTGCAAGATCACTGCCCAATCATGCTTAGTGCACCTTGAGGTCACTTGGGTCGAGCGTGGTCGCGAGTGTTCCGGTGACTCTGTGGGTAGAATAGGGTTGTCACTGGTGTTTACCCAGCCAACCAAAGCTAATGGAGTAGACGGTTTGATGCTAGGTCAGACGGTTTGAAAGATACATTGCTAAGCCACTTTCAACTGACCCTCACTGCAAGTTTTGGCATCAACTGAGATCGCCTTGCCAAATGCAAATGAAGTCGAATAGCCCAAAACTGAGAGAGGTTATTGTAGAAATAAAAAACATGATCTCATAGCACTTGATGGTTTGTAAATACCTCTCATAAGGTCTGAGATACAAGCCCCGCAAGATCGCTACCCAATCGTGCTTAGTGCACCTTGGGGTCACTTGGGTTGAGAGTGGTTGTGAGTGTTCCGGTGACTCTGTGGGCCAAATGGGGTTGTCACTAGCATTTACTCAGCCAACCGGAGCCAATGGAGTAGATGGTTTGATGCCAGGTCAGATGGTTTGAAAGATACGCTGCTGAGCCACTTTCAACTGACCCTCACTGCAAGTTTTGGCATCGACTGAGATCACCTTGCCAAATGCAAATGAAGTTGAATCGCCCAAAATTGAGAGAGGTTATTGTGAGAACTCTCACAAGGTTCGAGATACAAGCCCCGTAAGATCACTTCCCAATCATGCTTAGTGCACCTTGGGGTCACTTGGGTCAAGCGTGGTCGCAAGCATTTTAGTGACTCTGTGGGTAGAATGGGGTTGTCACTGGCGTTTACTCAGCCAATCGAAGCCGATGGAGCAGACAGTTCGATGCCAGGTCAAACGGTTTGAAAGATACGTTGCTGAGCGACTTTCAACTGACCCTCACTACAAGATTTGGCATCGACTGAGATCATCAAGTCTTTCTCTTCTTGCAAGTCTTGCCCATGTATCAATTTGAAGAAGATCATCAAGTCTTTCTCTTCTTGCAAGTGCTCTACCCAAAGTTTTACGGTCTATATTGAAGTGAACACAAGATTGTCTCATCAAACGAGCCTTTCTCAACTGATGACTTACTAAGGAGGTTGTAATAACCCTGCGAGCAACTCTCTTGTCTTTTTCTTTGCTAGTCTTCCCAATGCTATTGAGAGCATTGAAAAGATTCTTCACAACAATGGCATTTCTCTCCATTTTCTTCTTCACATGAATCTTCAATTTCACAAGCACCGGTCTCATCTTTTGCATCTTTAACAATTGCACAAAAATTTGACATTTCTCAACCAATGTCTTGTTTCAAAAAAATTAATCATAAAGTCTTGAAACCCACAACCTAATGGTTCTATGTGACCTCTTTCCTTCCCAATTATTCATAATGTTCTCCTCAATTTCAATTAACCATTTAGGTGTTCTTGAAAGCCCCGAATTTGAAGATTGATTATCTTTATTGCAAGGGACTTCATTTCACATATAATTTGGGGATGTATAACATTCATGTGGTTCTTGTGCAACATTTTTGTTCCCAAAGTCTACATTTTCAATCTCTATCTATGCATTTTCAAATTGAACATCCTCTTCACTTACAACTACATTTACAGGGTCACCTTGATTAATGTTTAACATACCTTCTGTCCTTCTTCGGTGATTTTCCTTATCTTTTTTCCTATATGCTTGAATTTCATCATTTGTTAGCTTCCTCTTGCGTTTAGCCTTTTGACGACTGCTGCTTCCCATGGTGAGACCACAAGTCGACAAAAATCAAACAATGGGCCGAAAATCACATTTTTTTTTGCAACGCGTGAAAAAAGTATAAAATCCTGTGATTGTCTAGTTTGTGGGGACAGGGAATATTTTGGTCAAATATTACCTAGCAAAAATCAGGTATTTGATTCCATATTGGGTACTCGATATTCCCAGGTTGATGAAAAAAGGGTGGGAGCAAATGAAAAAAATTGAACTTTTACATATATTGATGTATAGAATATATATATAGAAAAGAGGCATATGATATATATAATGTATATTATATATATACTAATGTATTATAATAGACTAATGTATTATATGTACTAATGTATTAAATATACTAATATATATAATATATTATATCTATACTAATGTATTATATATACTAACATGTATATAATATATATAATACATATACTAATATATTATATATAATATTAAAAATTTTGGAGAATCTCTTGCAGAAATATGGAAATTATAATCTTCCTCCTAGAGCATACATTAATGAAGTTCTTCGTGCCTTAGTAGAGGAAGCCACCTGGATTGTTGAAGCTTACGGTACTACATACAGAAATGCGGTATGTATTTTTGGCCTAAATTTTTTTCTCATTTCTTTTAGGTCTTTAAAGGTGGTCGGCTAAATCTTTGTATTAAATGTTCCTTTTACAGGCGTCGTAAACCCTAGCTACGGAGAAATGGAGGCTTTGAAGAATAGTTCACTGGAGGCAGAGAGAGACTTCCTAGGGGTCATGGGGACTCGCTAGGGATCCTAGTATGGACCCCTTAAGACACACTTGAGTGTTCCAGTGTGTCAAAATAGGTCACGGGGACTCCTAAGGGGTCCTAACACGTGATAAGGTGTACTAGGACCCCTAGGGAATCCTCGTGACCCCTTTTGACACATTGGAAAGGACCCCTTAAGACACACTTGAGTGTTCCAATGTGTCAAAAGGGGTCTTGGGGACTCCCTAGGGGTCCTAACGCATGATAAGGCATACTAGGACCCCTAGGGAGTCCCCATGACCCCGTTTGACACATTGGAACACTCAAGTGTGTCTTAAGGGGTCTTAGGACCCCTTAAGACACACTTAAGCATTCCAATGTGTCAAAAGGGGTCATGGGGACTCCCTAGGGGTCCTAACGCGTGATAAGGCGTACTAGGACCCCTAGGGAGTCCCCATGACCCCTTTTGACACATTGGAACAAACCCCTTAAGACACACTTGAGCATTCCAATGTGTCAAAAGGGGTCATGGGGACTCCCTATGGGTCCTAACACATGATAAGGTGTACTAGGACCCCTACGAAGTCCCCATGACCCGTTTTGACACATTGGAATGCTCAAGTGTGTCTTAAGGGGTCCTAAGACCCCTTAAGACACACTTGAGCATTCCAATGTGTCAAAAGGGGTCATGGGGACTCCCTAGGGGTCCTAACGCATGATAAGGTATACTAGGACCCCTAGGGAGTCCCCGTGACCCTATTTGACACATTGGAATGCTCAAGTGTTTCTTAAGGGGTCCTACGACCCCTTAAGACACACTTGAGTGTTCCAATGTGTCAAAAGGGGTCATGGGGACTCCCTAGGGGTCCTAACACGTGATAAGGCATACTAGGACCCCTAGGGAGTCCCCATGACCCCATTTGACACATTGGAACACTCAAGTGTGTCTTAAGGGGTCCTAGTGACCCCATTTAACACATTGAAACACTCAAGTGTGTCTTGAGGGGTCCTAGAACCCCTCAAGACACACTTGAGTGTTCCAATGTGTCAAACGGGGTCATGGGGACTCTGTAGGGGTCCTAGTACACCTTATCACATGTTAGGACCCCTAGGGAGTCCCAATGACCCCTTTTGACACATTGGAATGCTCAAGTGTGTCTTAAGAGGTCCTAAGACCTCTTAAGACACACTTGAGCATTCCAATGTGTCAAAAGGGGTCATGGGGACTCCCTAGGGGTCCTAGTATGCCTTATCATGCATTAGGACCCCTAGGAAGTCCCCATGACCCCTTTTGACACATTGGAATGCTCAAGTGTGTCTTAAGGGGTCCTACCACTCCTTAAGACACACTTGAGTGTTCCAATGTGTCAAAAGAGGTCACAGGGACTCCCTAGGGGTCCTAGTATGCCTTATCATGCATTAAGACCCCTAGGGAGTCCCCATGACCCCTTTTGATGCACTAGAATGCTCAAGTGTGTCCGAAGGGGTCGTCGGACCCCTTAAGACACACTTGAGCATTCCAATGTGTCAAAAGGGGTCATTGGGACTTCCTAGGGGTCCTAACACATGATAAGGCATACTAGGACCCCTAGGGAGTCCCCATGACCCTTTTTGACACATTGGAATGCTCAAGTTTGTTCGAAGGGGTCCTAGGACCCCTTAAGATAGACTTGAGCATTCTAATGTGTCAAAAGGGGTCAGGGGTACTTCCTAGGGGTCCTAACACGTGATAAGGCATACTAGGGCCCCTAGGGAGTCCCCATGACCCTTTTTGACACATTGGAACGATCAAGTGTGTCTTAAGAGGTCTTAGGACCCCTTAAGATACACTTGATCATTCCAATGTGTCAAAAGGGGTCATGGGGACTCCCTAGGGGTCCTAACGTGTGATAAGGTGTACTAGGACCCGTAGGGAGTCGCCATGACCCAAATGAGATGTTAGTGAATGACTTCTTGCTAATACTACTCTTCCACCAGATCCAGATTTCAACCCTATTGTGGATCTATAGGCTCAATTACAAGCCCACAAAATTGGCCACGAGAAAAATGTGATTGTATATCAACTGATTACAAAATGTTCAGTGGAGGAGAAAATATTGCAACGATCAAGAAGAAAATTGGCTATGGAAAATCTAGTTATGAATTCTATTAAGAATGAAACTATTAATGAATTGCATGAATCACAAACCATGAAAATAACCTTCTACAACAAAGAACATTCAAGCTATAGAATTTATTAACTTTGAATTTAAAAATCTTATCAGCATTCATGGAAGAGATTTCATTAGCATCCATGGAAGAAATTTCATTAAAACTTCAAACAAAATCATCTAAAAAAATTCATTAACTTCAGGTGAAATCATTTAAGACGGACAAAAAAAAAATCGTATTACTCAAAATGGCAAAGAAAGAAAATGAGATAAACCAAATTTATCAAATTCTTGCAATCCACAGCTTCTTTCCGAGCGCAAAATGACAATCCGTGGATCCAAAATTATGGTAAAAATTAAATTCTTCAAGTAAGTCATTTAGAAATGCATAGAATACTGTAATGCATGATGATTTATAGAGAATTTATGATGGACTATGCTGTGCAAAAGCCTGCAATCCCTGCCATATCTCAGAGTACTGATGAGAAGTAATGGTGAAAGTCTGAGACAAAGGTGGCATTGGCATTGAAGTGGCAAGACATTCTTCATAATATTGGGGCAGCACCATCGAAACGACAAGGCTTTCCTCATAATGTCGCGCCGCCGCTGATCTCTTCTTTAAATTTATTAATGCGGTTAGTTCTACAGCACTTGCATAATTTCCAATATAACTACTCATTTTACCAAACCCTTCCCCGCTCTCCATAATCTTCAGCCGGTTCAAAGGTCTATCTAGTTGTTCTTGTTTAACCTGCCAATGACTCTGTTGAGTTGTCAGATTATCAACAGGCATGGTACAATTGTCCGGTGACCAGAATCTATTTCGAGAACCTTTGCAATTTAGCATTTTGGTTGAAAAATTAGGGAAAGATACCATTTCACAGCCACAAGCGGTGGAAACAGAGTGATTCTCTTCCCCTCTGCTTCTATAATCCACCTCCAGTGAACTATTCTTCAAAGCCTCCATTTCTGCATAGCTAGGGTTTTCGGCACCTGTAAAAGGCACAACTATGCCCCTGTAGGGACTCATGCTCGTGCTCATAATCATATTAAATAATATTTAAAATGTAAAATGTATATTATATAATATTTAATATATAATATATAATCTAATATATAGTTTTTGATATTAATATATAATTAAATAATGTTTAATGTAACATGTATATTATATAATATTTAATATATATAATATATAATCTAATATATAGTTTTTAATATTAATATATATTAAATAATATTTAATGTAAAATATATATTATATAACATTTAATATATAATTGATATTAAATAATATTTAATATATCTAATATATATCTAATATATATCTAATATATAACTAATATATAGTTTATAAAGGATGGAGAAAGTGGAGGCAAAGTGAAAATTCAAAATTCTATGTCATATCGGGTACCCGATTAGGCTTGGTATTGCTTTGTGCACCAAACCTACATGGTCAACTATTAGATTGTCTCAAATATGTGTTTTTCCCCTGTTTCTCTAAGTTCCAGACTTTGACAATGTAGCTGACGACTTTTTTTTCACCCGAATTTGATAAAATGAAAAGGGTATCTTAAGGAGATTATCAACTTTCTATTGATATAATTGCTGTCAAATTTTGAATTTGGTAAGTAATTATTAGTTATTTTCTAATTGAGCTACCTCTAAAGTGTTGATTTATATACTGATTGAAAAATGACTATAACTTTCAAATGGTATAACATTTTTGAAATCCGAAAAATGTGTCACATTCTATGTTTTGCCTAATATAAGGATTTTATTTTTTTTGAATTTTGTAAAGTTTTGAATGAGTTAAGGTGGTCAAACACGAGAGTTTTTTAATTCTGAAAATGTTGTAGCAAAAAATTTATAATTAATTATTTTTTTGGAATAAAATTACAAAAAAATATGCATCACATCTGGGCATGAGTCTTACTACTTATATATAAAATCTTATAATAAAATATTATCATTTGATTATGATTAAGGTGGTCAGACATACACCTACTTCTTATTTTTTTCCTGAAATTTTTGTACTGCTGCATTGAAATCTATACTTTTCACCAATCATACTAACTTTTTCTCAAAAAAGGCCTAGTAGTTTAGAAACTACATTCAATTTTCTACAGATTCTATTCTTACAACTTTTTGATATTAGGGTCATAGCTAGTTGAAATTTTCACGTCAAGTTGACTAACCCTAATTTGCTGATTTTTCATTGCCACTTAAGGGCATAGTCTGGCCCCTCATGATCTTGCACATACCCATTGATGAATGAAGTTTTGAAGAAATTGTTAGGTATATTTGTGATTGTATACCTAGATGATATTCTGATATCTAGTAAGACCAGAGAAGAGCATTTGTTACATGTTAAACAAGTATTGCAGAGATTGAAAGAAGAAAAGTTGTTGATAAATCTGAAAAGTGTTCTTTCATGAAAAAGGAGATTGTATATTTGGGATTTGTGATTTCAGCAAATGGTTTGAAAATGTATCCTAAAAAGGTTGAAACTATTTCCAATAAGGTATTTCAAGTTGAATGTGATGCAAGTGGTAGTGCAATAGGAGTTGTGTTGAGTCAAGAAGGTAAACCTGTTGCTTTCTTTAGTGAAAATTTGAATGATGCAAAAAGGAAATATTCTGTGTATGATCAAGAATTCTATGCTATTGTTCAAGCCCTGAAGAAATGGAGACATTATTTGATACCAAGTGAATTTGTGTTGTATATCGATCATAAGGATTTACAATATTTGGGTAGTCAGAATAAGTTGAATTAGAGACATATAAAATGGGTTAAATATTTGTAGAGTTATACATTTGTGATAAAGCATAAGAGTGGAGTCACTAACCGAGTGGTTGATGCATTGAGTAGAAGAAGATCTTTGATGACCGAGATGAGAATTGAAGTTCTTGGTTTTGATGATATGAAATTGTTGTATGAATATGATCCTAATTTTTTTGAGTCATGGAGAAAGTGCAGAGCACCTATTCAAGATCAATCGAGTACTAAATGGGGAGAACATTTTATTCAAGAAGGTATGTTGTTTAAAGATATTCAGTTGTGTTTACCGAGAGGATCAATGAGAACTAATTTGATAAAGGAGAAACATAGTAGTGGTTTGGCTAGACATTTTGGTGTTGATAAAACATTGAATTTTCTTAAGGAGAAATACTTTTTACCACAGTTGTATAAGGATGTTTAGAAATTTGTAAGAAAATGTGGAATTTGTCAGGTTGCAAAAGGAGTAAGTCAGAATACTAGATTTCTATTCTTGAGAAACCTTGGATTCATATCAGTATGGATTTTGTTCTTGGCTTACCGAAGACAGTAAGAGGTAATTATTCTATATTTGTTGTTGTGGATAGATTTTCTAAGATGGGACATTTTATACCCTGTAGAAAGACATCAGATGTAGTGCATATATCAAATCTTTTTTTTAAGGAAATTATCAAATTGCATGGATTACTGAGGAGTATCATCTATGACCGAGACAATAAGTTTCTTGGATACTTTTGGAAGAGTCTTTGGAGAAAGTTTGGCACCGAGTTGAGATATAGTTCTACATTTCACCCACAGACTGATGGACAAATAGAGGTTGTGAATAGAAGCTTGGGTAATCTTTTGAGATGTTTACTTGGAGACACACCAAGTAATTGGGATTCTGTGTTGACACAAGTAGAGTTTTCATATAATAATTTAGTGAATAAGAGTACTGAAAAAACACCTTTTGAGATTGTAAATGGCATACAACCGAGAGGTATATTAGATTTGAGGGATATTGCTAGTGAAGAAAAGACAAGTGTTGAAGGAATAAAGTTTTCTGAGTTCATGAAGACATTGCATGAAGATGTGAAACATAAGTTGGAGAAAAGTAATTTGAAGTATAAAGATAGATTTGATAGATCAAGAAGACATAAGACTTTTGTAGTTGGTGATGAAGTAATGGTTCATTTGAAGAAATGCAGATTTCCTATTGGAACATATGGAAAGCTAAAAATGAAGAAGTTTGGTCCTTGCAAGATTTTCAAGAAATTTGACAGTGGAAATGCTTATGAGATTGAATTACCTGATGACATGGATATATCACCTATATTCAACATTTCTAATTTTAATGAGTACCATGAATCAGATGAAGAAATGAAAGTACCAAATGATTATCCTAAGAGAGAGATAGAAGATGTTGAGTAGATATTGGAACAAAGAGCTACAAAAGTACAAGAGGAAAAAAGTATATAGAATATCTAGTAAAGTGGAAGAACAGACCGATTGAAGATAGTTCGTGGATTTCATAACATGAGTTGGATTCATCTCAGGTTGTACCTATTGCATGATTCAAAGAATCATTTCAAATAACCCCAAGTGTCTAATGTAGGAGCATCTCAGGTCCTTGGCAATCCCATGTCACCAAAAACAATTTTGAGTTTTCTATTTTGCTCGGTTCCTTCTTTAACCGAGTTGGCTCAGTAGTTGCTCAGTTCCTTCATTAACTGAGTTGGTCAGTTAATTCCCTGGCACTCGGTTATCCTTTCCTGGCGCTTGGTTATCCTTGCTTACCAAGTTGTTTCTTTTGGTTTTCTGTTGAGACCAACTTGTGCACTTAATTATGGTCGTGGATTTAATGTTGGTATTTATCATTGGGAAGCATGTAGACCTAGATCTAGTCATTCCTTCTGTTAATGGTGGATCTGAAGGTTGACTTGTTTAGTAGCCTCTTGTATATATTGTAGTCTTTGGTTGTAGTTTTAGGGCATGGGCTTAGAGATAAAAATAGATGGTATCAGATTAGGAGTTGAAGATAGTTTTTGAATCCTCGCATGTTGGAGGACTATTGTAATTGAATTATAATATCTAGCCCTAACTGGGAAGGCCTTACATCCCGGCATGTATGAATCTATTTGATGAAATATAAAGATCTGATCCACATTCTCTCTCTCACTTTGTGTGTTGATGCTTCCATGTGTGATCTTTGCAAGGTAGATTTGGACTAGGGTGTGCCTTTGGCCCCTCATTCTCCCCTGCCTTATGTCATGAGTCCACCTAGTTAAGGTATTTACAATAGAAGAGTTGTTAAAGTCCATTCGGTTAAGGGATTTTTCTTGCTGCAGCTATTAGGTAACAACAAATAATGATTTGGATGTAGCACACCTTTCCTGTCAGATCCAATCTTCTTTCTTCTCTCTCTATTACTACTCTCTGATTTGCCTCTTCTCAAATCCCTGATCGCAACCATAACAATCATGTATTTTACTTCATACAATCATCAACTCACTATCTCTCAACATTGTTTTTTTTCTATAAGTGAAGTACCCAATAAACACTTAACTTACACTACCTTAACCTTCACCAAAATTCAAATATTAATTTTCTCACTCAAAAACATCACCCAAAAACATATCTCAATTTTTGTAACACATTTTCTAGTACCTCCTTGATCTATCATAATATTTACATGTCATATTTCCAATAGCATTCAAAACCTATCAACTATCCAAAATTGCTTTTGGAATCTTCCCTTCATGCTTGCCTCGAGCATATAAATGAAAAATCATCAAATACTTATTGTTTAAGACACGTCACCATAACATCTATACACACCACAATATCCATATCGGTTATCGATCTAAGATTTACCACTGGTAGTTCAAGAACTTAGTCCCTTCAACCTGTAGCCTCTTATACCATTGTGATGCTTACATGCCGATTGTCCAAGTAAGTTGTGGTTGTAGACAAGATGTCTTATAATCATATAAATATTGATTCTATGACTACTCCACTTAGTACTGTATGCACCCAAAAATGGTCGCCTAGACTTTGGGCCCATTTATTTGATTTATCAATCCTGAATCATTTTTATCAATAATCAATATTTTCAACAATATTAATTTCTTGATCAAATCTTAATTTCGATCATATATTGGATTTTTATCCTTGGGCTAACCATTTATCCTAAGTCTTTATTTGATTAAAAGGAATATTTCCTCCCCTTTTAATTAAATAAAAAGCCCTCACTTTCCCTTTATCCTAAGTTGCACAAATAAAGCATTATTCTTATTTTATAAAAAGGGAAAAAGCACTTTTTGTCTCACATGAGGCTCAAAAGTCAACACTTCACTCTCATTGGAGGATACTTGTGCACATGGATTGCTCCTCTTTCAAGCTCCACCGCTGATTAAGACTTTTTGCCTCTTAATCTCCATGGTCCATTTCTCCTCATTTCTTATAAAAGGAGAGCTCTCTCCTCCATTTGCATATACTCATGTTTTATGCTAATGTTATGCTGCAGGTTTTAGGTGCATTTGGAGTTTGAAGACATTGAAGACTTGTTGCTTTCATCATTTAGTTGCATATTTGCTTTCATAGTTGCATAATAATGGCATCATAGATTAGATTTTCTTTTATACAATAGAATAGATCTCACATAGCTTAATTAGGGGCTTGGAATCTATTGTACTTCTTTTCATAGTTTAGTTTGCACGTCATTTGATAGATTAGTCTTGCACATTCATACTAGTTGCATTTGCATTTCATTTCCATTTAGATTCTTGGAGACATTGGCACTCTTGCCCTTGTCTTCACTTGAATCTCTCATTGTATGGTTGACTAGCAAGGTCACCTTCTTGTAGCTCTAGCTGAGAGCAAAACTCATAGTCCCTTGCAACTCCATGCATAGAGAGCTATGAGCTGCTTTGTGAGGCCTCATTCTTGAGTAACCTTGCATGTAATGGTTCATAGAAGTGCACCATTTTAGTGTGTACATTTTTGGCACCCCACGGTGGGCGCCAAAAATGTACACACTAAAATGGTGCACTTCTATGAACCATTACATGCAAGGTTACTCAAGAATGAGGCCTCACAAAGCGGCTCATAGCTCTCTATGCATGGAGTTGCAAGGGACTATGAGTTTTGCTCTCAGCTAGAGCTACAAGAAGGTGACCTTGCTAGTCAACCATACAATGAGAGATTCAAGTGAAGACAAGGGCAAGAGTGCCAATGTCTCCAAGAATCTAAATGGAAATGAAATGCAAATGCAACTAGTATGAATGTGCAAGACTAATCTATCAAATGAAGTGCAAACTAAACTATGAAAAGAAGTACAATAGATTCCAAGCCCCTAATTAAGCTATGTGAGATCTATTCTATTGTATAAAAGGAAATCTAATCTATGATGCCATTATTATGCAACTATGAAAGCAAATATGCAACTAAATGATGAAAGCAACAAGTCTTCAATGTCTTCAAACTCCAAATGCACCTAAAACCTGCAGCATAACATTAGCATAAAACATGGGTATATGCAAATGGAGGAGAGAGCTCTCCTTTTATAAGAAATGAGGAGAAATGGACCATGGAGATTAAGAGGCAAAAAGTCTTAATCAGCGGTGGAGCTTGAAAGAGGAGCAATCCATGTGCACAAGTATCCTCCAATGAGAGTGAAGTGTTGACTTTTGAGCCTCATGTGAGACAAAAAGTGTTTTTTCCCTTTTTATAAAATAAGAATAATGCTTTATTTGTGCAACTTAGGATAAGGGGAAAGTGAGGGCTTTTTATTTAATTAAAAGGGGAGGAAATATTCCTTTTAATCAAATAAAGACTTAGGATAAATGGTTAGCCCAAGGATAAAAATCCAATATATGATTGAAATTAATATTTGATCAAGAAATTGATATTGTTGAAAATATTGATTATTGATAAAAATGATTCAAGATTGATAAATCAAATAAATGGGCCCAAAGTCTAGGCGACCATTTTTGGGTGCATACAAGTACTAACTTGAGTATGACTACTATCAAAATCTCCATCTATATTTATTCTTCTTGTACACCAGTTACTATACCTGGCTATTTTCTTCTTACCGATCGAACACTAACCTTACCAATTGATCCAACCATCTACGGTGACTATGTTTCCATCAATGACAACCAAAAATACAATCACTTGTGATCGCTCACAAAATTCTATCACAATGCCAATAATCTCCCCCTTTGGCATTGATGGAAAACACTATGTGAAAATATGTGTATCTCCCCAAAATTATCTTAACACTGATCAGAGAAAAAAACATATATATTGTATGATTCCCCCTAACACTATACATCAATAACACACATTCTTCATCTACCTATTTTCACTTTTCCTTACACTCTCCCTTTTGTCAACAATGACAAGGGTTCACAAATTGAAATGTGTTCAAATGAATAGCATACCAGGCTTACATTCTATCAAATACATCCTTAAAGTTTGTCTTTGTTGTCTCCAAAGATATCTCCCATGAATTCTTCAAATGATTCATAGCAATTATCTTCCCATGTAGATGAGAGGCTAACTCCTCCATGACATCCAAAGTACCCATGTCCAATAATCCAATTATAGCTTATGTATTCTTCACATTTTATTTCATCACCTCTGCTATGGGGGAAAAGTATGATTGTAAATCAAGTAGTGTGATGACCCTTTTGTCTTGTTCTACCTAAATCTACTTCACCTTGTGTGTGATCATTTTCACTTTGGCATTGTACTCTATTGCAGAGCTTTTGATGGGATCAATATTTTCAACTAATTTTTCAAGCTCCTTTTGTGCATCTTCTCTTCTCATCTCCAAATCCTTGGGTAACATCTAAAAATTTTGACACTTTGGTCAATAACGACAAACCTCTTTTAGTGTGATCTTTGTCTGATCCACAAGTTATGAAAGTGTCTCCTTGTCTTTAGCAATCTTCTCCACCAAACTCATTGTCATTATCTTCTCATAGTGAGACTCAACCATCTTCATTGCAAAAGTCTCACTGTGAGGAGTTTGATTAGCAATGGCCTTTATCAATGTTTCTATTTGACCAATCACTATTGCATCAGTGTCATATTATGGAATTAGACCTTCTGGAATATCTTTAAACCCTAAAGTCTCTACCCTAACCTTTATAGTACTTCCTAAACTATAAATCATAATCCATAAGCTCTAAACTCAAACCCTAAGCCCTATACCCTAAAAAAATACTAAACCCTAAGGGATAGATCCAAGTAAGAGGGGAAGAAGAGAAAGAGGGAGAGAGTGAGAGGTGGGAAAGAGAGAGGTGAAGAAATAAGAGAGAAGGAAAAGAGGGATGGAGTGAGAGAGGGGTAAATATAGAGAGGGGCATGGAAAGAGAAAAATATTGAAAGAGGGGGAAAGAGACATGGGGAGATAGATAGTGGAGGGAAAGGAAATACATATGTACCTAGGTTAAGGGATAGAGAGAGGGGAGAGATGGGGGAGAGAGGGAAAGAGGTGTGGGGAAGGAGAGAAGAGAGGAGAGATGTGGGGAAGAGAAAGAGAGTGATAGGGTGGAAAGAGAGAGGTGGGAATCTCTCCCTTCCTCCTTACCCCTTACCTGTTGTTAGGGATTTTTCTTGTTGGGTAAAACTTGGCAAAATTATATGCTAGATTCTCAGTTAAAAGGGACTCCAAGTTTGTAAGAAAAGCCTAATTGATGAGGATTAGATAAGATCCCCCTTCTACTTCAAGCTCCACAGGACTCAGGTGGGTATTGCCTAAGAATAGGTTACTATGTTTCAAGTAAGCTTTTGATTAGTGGATTAGGTCTTCACTGTCATGCTATTTAGGCTTCAGATCACTTCAACAAAAGATCACTCTGTAGACAACTAAGAATCTCCTGATACAGAGCTTGACAATAGAAACTATAAATGTAATAGCATTGACAATGGAAATAAGGACATAGATCCTTCTTCTTTTTATGAGTTCAACTCAAGGAAGGTTAACCTCTGATTCTCTCTCCAAGGAATCAACAATCTGAACTATATCACTAGGATACAGTCCTTTCACAATATGCATGAACTAAAGAAAATGAAAAGAATTGGTAATGATATTTTGTGTTTGATGACAAAAAGATGACTGTATAACAAACATCCAACCAGTGCCTATTCCATTGGGCAAAAGAGTCTGAATATAAATGCATAGGAAGATTTCAAAGAAACACAGTAGGATACCTTACAAACTACCTGCAATCTGGATAGGATGCCTTACAAACTATCATGTCAATCTTATGGTGTTATCATCAAATCCTAACACATATGTCTACTCTCTGAAACTATTTATAAAATTTAATCCTCTCCTTGAGATAAACTCACAAATAATTAGACAGACTACCTAGTAGTTGGTATATTTTCAAATACCTCACAAATTAAAACATACAAGAGTAGAACACAGAGCAAGGAGACATCAACAAGGTAAGATAAAAATTGCAGTGTATTTTATTAAGAATAAGCCTGTCTATTACATACAAAGCTTGAAATTTTTGGAATTTAGACACAAGATTGTGAAATTTGCTCTACAGCAAGATATTCAATATTCACCATTTAGGGGTCTGCTCACAATAGAGCAACCATAGGAACTGGAACCAAAAAGGAACAGGAACCAAGAACCCTTACAAGTGAGAAGAGAAGAGAATAAAAAGAAGAAGAAACCCTAAAATTTGTACTTGACCAACACTTGTCCATTCTGCAAATCTAATCTCATTTACTCTTCTTGCTTCTCTGAAAAGATGATCTTCTTGGACATCTTCAAAATCTGATAAATTTGTCCTTTTTTGCATAAAATCTACTCATCTACAAGAAATCTGATTAATTTGTCCTTTTCTCTTCCTTGAAATGTGATTTAGTCATCTGTACCCTATTTTCCCATCACCATGCAATTCTGATTCATTCCTCCCACCGGATCTGCAAAATCAATCAATTTTGGAAAAAAAATCTCCTCAAAATTTGGTCACAGATTAAAAGCCTTTAATGCTCTCAACAACTTGATCTGATCTGATTCTAACTACCATCATTGCATCCATCATCTTCTGGTGTTTCTGAAAACATATTATACTGCCATATCTGATAAAAGATGAATCTCCCAGGCATTTTCCTGTGAACAACTCTATCATTAAATTTTTTTGAAATTTCTCCAAAGTATGAACTTTATAACTTTTTAAATCTTTTAAAACCTTTAAAAATCTGCACATGCCACCAGAACTTGCCACTTGTCACCATTTTATTGGATACTCAAACAAACTCACCTTTAACCCCAGTCCATCTGGAGATCCGGAGACTACATGAATCTCTAAGTCTCTGAATTATTTCCTTGACCATGGTTTCTTTTAGAGACTTTGAGAAATCCCTTTAGTCTCTAGATCTCTGAATAGCCATCTGGAGATTTTGAGACTAGTCTCCAAATCTCATAATCATTTCCTATTTTTATATTTCCTTATGAGATTTGGAGACTTCCTTTAGTCTCTAGATCTCTGAATAATTATCTAGAGGTCTGGAGACTTGGAGATTTGGAGACTAAGTCTCCAAGTCTCTAAATAATTATCTGGAGATTTGGAGACTTGGAGATTTGGAGACTAAGTCTCCAAGCCTTTGAATAATTATCTGGAGATCTGGAGACTAAGTCTCCAAATCTCAGAATAATTATCTAGAGATTTGGAGACTTGGAGATTTGGAGACTAAGTCTCCAAATCTCAAAATGAGCTTTTTCCTTTGTGAGACTTGGAGACCTCTTGACAAGTGTCCCCTTTTTGCAAAAATTTTTCTAGGCCCACTGGCATGAAAACTAAGGTGGATGCACAAGCCTAGGCAAGCATAGCTTTCAACACTTTGATTTATTTCATATGTTTGGAGAGTTGCATATAAACATTATATTTTCACAATCTGGGGCGAATGTGGGATAAATGCTATGAAATTTTTTTGGGTAGTTTTGACAGTGCCACACTCAAATGACTGTTTCTCACGAACTAGGATGAATTTTTAAAATCTCTCAAGTGAGAATTTAGAAAACTAGGTTTGCGACAACATATCTGAAAATGAGCTCGATCCAACGGTTGAATAAAAAGTTATGCCCCTCGCAATATGACTATTTTTTTGTCTTCTGCAAATCCGTGTTTGTACAAAATCTATTGATTCAAAAATTTATTCTGTGGGATCCCATGGTATTTGGTTCTAAAATTTGAAGAAGATTCTCCCTCACATGTCAACCTGAGCTTCTCAATTTGTCTTCCACATTCACATTAATTTTCCAACCATTCAACTGGACATACACTTGCCTTTAGAAAATTGTGAATTGGTCACTCCAAATTTGAGCCAAATTTGAGAGTATCAACACCTGTCTCCCCTTATCTCATTTTATCCATTTCTAATCCCTAAGTTATCCTAAACCCTATTCCATAAACTGAGAGAGAGAGAGAGAGAGAGAGAGAGAGAGAGAGAGAGAGAGAGAGAGAGAGAGAGAGAGAGAGAGAGAGAGAGCATATGGGTGAACCCTAATAATGGGTTACACTTTTTTGCTTGAACGGACACTAAACTCTATATTTAAAAAAAACTTTTAGATTCAGATGCATATTGTCATTAATTCATTTGAAATTAGAAGATGAAGTAAATTAGATTCTTTTAATATTTTCTATCTAGATTCTAAATATGTTTGTTATTTTTATTTTTGAATTGATTTGAATTGTTTTTTCTTTCTCCCACGAAAATTTGTATGTTGCTAAAAATATCATTTTGAAAGAGTTACATTGTTTTCATAGAGCATAACTTTTTTTCTAAAATAGATATCAATGTGTTTCTTTCGAATTGAGTTTTGTAACATCCATATGGAGGGAATGCAATTAGTTTGGTGAAATTATCATTATTATTTCATATTTTATTAATATTTGAAGTTGACTAAACTGTAATTTTGACATACCTTGACTACATAGCTTATAACTTGTCATGTATTTATCCGATTTCATTTTGTTTTGATAGAAAGAGAACTTTGATACCTAGGGCATTGATATTTTTTAGAATTCTTTTCTCTCATTTACTATTTTTCCATAAGTGTCAAACATAGAGATAGACATACGGTGAAATATCTATGTTTAGGAAAACTAAAAATACAAAGTCATAATAAAATTAATATATATTAACATTATAATCATTGGAAATATTTTTCTCATTAGTACCTTACTACATAGATAGGTTTGTCAAATGGATTCATTTGATCTGCCAAAAGTTAAAGTCGAAGTGATTTTTTGCCAGCATTTTAATAGGTGTGAAGGAGACTCCATTATAGGTATGAATGAGGAGTATAGATTTTATATCAATGTTTTTTTTTATCTAAGAGGCTTTGAGATAACCATTCATAATTAATTCCTTCAAATGAGACCTCTCAAGGCTTAAATCATCATATTTTATTAAAATGTGTTATTTCAGCAAAAATCAGCATGTCTAAAGAAGTGTAACCCACTATTTTCGGGTCACCCATATATGTGGGTAAAAGGGAGATAAGGGAATGAGGGAGAGAGTAAGAGGTAGGAAAGAAAGAGATAGGGAAATATGAGAGAGAGAGAGAGAGAGAGAGAGAGAGAGAGAGATGGGAAAATGGATAGGCAAATAAGAGAGAGGTTGAAAGAGGGAGAGGGAACTTAGAGAAGGGGATGAGTATGGCTAAGGGATAAATAAAGGGGAGAGGGAATAATGTAGAAAGGGAGTGAGTGTGAAAGGGGAAAAGAGAGAGAAAGGAAGGGAGAGAGGGAAAATGGAGAGTGAAAGTGAGGATTGAGATTGAGGAGAGATGGATACCAATAATAGAGGGGGAAAGAGAGAAGGGGAAGGAAGACCGGGAAATAAAATTAAAAAAGGAAAAGAGATATGGGGTAGACAAGTGAGGGGACAGAGAGAGGGGGGAGAGGGAGAGGGAGAGGGACAAGAGGAAGAGATGGTGGTAGAGAGAGGGGGAAATGAGAGGGATAGAGTGGAGAGAGGGTGATGGAAAGAGGGAAGAGGGATAGGAACATTGGAGGGATATGAGGGACAAAGAGGAAAATGAGAGAAGGAAGAGAGGGATAGAGTGGAGAGAGGTTGATGTAAAGATGGGAGAGGGATAGAGACATGGGAAGGGATATGAGGGATAGAGGGGAAATAGAGAGAAGGAAGAGAGGGAGGCAATAGAGATTGAGAGATATTATAAAGATAGAGGCTTATAAGGGGAGAGGTCGAGAAGTGGAGATGGAGAGACACAAATAGCTTGCTGAGACACTTATAGGGAGAAATGGATGTTAGAGACCTTATTGGAGATAAATGGAGGGTTGAGATGAATAGAGGATGATATATGGAGCTGGTGTAATAAAAAAAAGATGGGGAGGTGGAAAAAATATGTTCAAACAATAAAGTGTAAGTTTTAACAAAATTGAGAGGCATAGACACAAAGACACATTTGTAAATAATTTCTACATATGGCGTATGTCATATATGGCATGCACCATGTATGGCTCATGCCATATGTAGAGTATTTTCTACATATGGTATGTACCTTTTAGACTTCTTTGGGAAACACCAAGCCTAAGGCTTTGATTTTCCTTGGGTATCCAACCCAAAGGCTTGTACAATTCAAATAGGCTTGAGACATGTTTCTAGAATACATACAAAAAAATTATCTTTTATTGTCTGTGCTCCCCATGACGTTTGCAGATGGTTCAATAATGACAAAATTAAACAAGAAGATGTTATAGAAGTCTCTATTAGCTATCTAACCATATAATTTATCTTGAATTCTAATAATGCTAATATTTTCATCTCAAATTTCTTTTGTAAATATGTTTGATTTTTGTCAAAAATCAATGTGTACTATTTTGGCATAGATTATAGCTCATTCATTGAATTTTAAAACAAGTCAGCCTTTTAGAAACTAGACTCCATTCCACACACTCAACAAAATTTGGATTAGTTTTCAATGATTTTTAGGGGGAGTACTCTCAAATTTCATGTTTTTAGGATGAGTCCACGTCAAAAATTCATAAAAAATCATACATTCATCAAAATATTAGTAGAAAATTATGGGATAAACTAAATAATTTTAGCTAACTTGTCACTAGAGAGATTTAAAAAATTGAAAAAAAAAGTTAACATTTTAGGGGGAGTACACTAGACATTATGTTATGTTTTTCATAAAAAATAGGACCACTTTTTGTGCTTCCCCTTTTTGAGTGCCTTAATCTCCACCATTTTCAAAATAATTTGGTAATTTACAAACTAGATTCATATTATAACAACTCTTATTCTAGTTGCATCTTCAAATTTTGAGTCTAAGAGTCTTTAATTTCTTGTTGAGGTTCAGAGTTTTCTATTTTTAGAAAAAAAATTGGTATCTTATACCCACTTTTTTGTCCCCTATATTTATACACTTACCCCAATAGAATATGAAAATGGAATACTATTATAAGTGGGCATAGATGATGGTAAAGAAACACATGGAACACTTGAAGAAGGAGGAACAATACATTTAGGAATTCTAACATGTGTAGGATTTGATGTTTTGAACGAAAGTGGTTATGAGAGGTGGAGGATAAGTGGACACACTAGGTATTGAGGTAAGCATAGGAATAGAGGTTTCAAAACTAGTGGTAGATGGAATGAAACGTAATTCTTGGACACAATCTCTAATAGGCTTAAAATTGTTACCAATAAGATGATAGATACTACACAAGATATTAACACCATGTCCATCATTGTGGATTATCTTCCTCAAACCTCTATTATGAAGATGACCTTGTGATTGGTGTGCTCTTGTCATAACCTTTTCTCAAATTTTAAAAATTCATAGGAAAGTTTTTGCACTTGTATAGGAGGAAATCTTAAGGTCTCATCTTCATCATGATAAGAGTGGGAAGAGTTGTTCTCAACAATTTAGGAGGAATATCATTAGTAGGCACATTTGTCTCATCAAGATTCCTAGGGAACAAAGAGGACTTAGGATTAAAGAAACCCATAAGTATACAACCCCTAACCAAAATGCTATAGGTATGACTCAATGTAATAACACTCATGCACAATAAAAAGAAATATAAATAGATCTAATGTAAATATGAACTTTGAAATAGATATGCAAATATTCATCAACTAAGTGCAATTACACATTTATTAAAAATCACATTTAACCATCAAATCAAACATGAATATCCAATGCTAAAAGGAGATCTAACACCAAAATTATAATGGAAATGTTATAATTCAGGTTCATCAAAATGAAGAATAGGAAAAGCGAAGAAATGAAAAGGGGTTGATTACTCCTCCCTTTCCAAATTCCACACTTGGAAGGAAGATGTCCCAATAGGCTCAAGAAGGACCCAAATGTTTATGGGATGATGGTCATTTTCTAAAAAATGTGTAAATTAAAAATGGAAAGAGGAAAAATTCAATGTAGAAGGAAAAATAGACAAACAGAGAAAAAACCACAAATAACAGACTAATAACTAATTGCCAGAAATTGGAAATTAGATGATTTGGGGTCTAGACTCTTACATTCTAGCCTAAGATTTTTGTTTGCACTAAAATTGATGGGTACAAAAAATTTCAAACATTTTGTATCGAAGAATAGAATGTTTTAGACATTTTGTTCTAGGCACTTTTGACTGAGACTTTTAGGGAATCTCCAACTGTTCCTAACCTGCCTGGAAAAGTTCTAACAACTCTATAACCTATTCCTGCACATAGAAAAATGGAGGAAATGTTGGGTAGAATGGGTTTTCCTTGGTCAAACCATTTTTTATGAATCAACCTTGAAAATGAAAGAAAAATGCATAAAAGGAAGCATATAAAAAGGTAAATATTTGCTTCACCTTACATAAGCCCTCATGAATGAATGTAGAAATTGCTCATATTCATGAAGATGCTTGAATGTTGCTTGAATTAAAGGAGTTGACTTTGGATTGTAGAATAGAATCAAGGATGCCCTTAGAAATGCATGGATCTATGAATGTCACTCATATATCTTCAATGTAGATATGCTTGATAATCACTTGAAATGAATGTAGATGGAATGAAGGATCTCCCTACTTGATTGAGAAATCCACTACTTGGTCATCTTGGGAGAGAATTTTCTTTAATGTAGAATATTTCCTTGGTGTTGACTATGATGATTGATAAGTAGGGTAATCTTTAAAAAAAACCCCTTCAAAAAAGGTGTAAAAAATTGGCAAAATTTGGAAAACTACAGAGGAAAATATTAATTTTATTGGTGAAATTTTTTAGTTTTCAAAGAAAAAATAATAATCTCAATTGGAAAATCATTCATGCTCCCTGAAACTATGTGGAAAATCTTGGTGAATCGTGTTTTTTTTCAAAACTACCAAAATATATATTGGCGAATAAAAAAAATATTTACAGTATAACATTAATTTTGTGGGTGAAATATGAGTCAAAAACATTAAAAGACTTAGACAATATTATTATCTTCAAAACATAGGACTTAGACAATAATAATATCTTCCAAGCAGTCAGGCATATCTTTGCAAGGTTAGGCCCGTGGTTAAAGAGCAAAGTTGCAAAGTTACACACATTGTTAAGCTAGCGGTTGGCGTGACTTTGACAGTTAAAATCTTGGCTAGGATATGGGGCTTTTGATGTTACACTAGTAGTCTATGTAACTTTTCATGAGGGAGGGTATGTCACAAAACAAAGAGCTTAGACTATCCACGTGGTTGTATTAGATAAAATAAATATAGATAAAATAAATCAATTGAAGTGCATATGTTAGTACATATTTAATGAGAAGATTGTCATTGGAATACCACAAAAGTGCTAGATGTGGGATCTACAATTATGGACATTAATGAGACTTAACGATTTTAAATTATTCACTGGTAAATAATCCAAGTTAATATTTTGATTAGACATTAAAAAGGATACTTTGTACAGGATATGACCTGTGATTCATTGACATTCATTATTTTTCTTTTCTGAGGCAAGCCACCTTACGGAAAACATTCCTTCAAAATTTATTTTGGTTGCCAAGTTGGTGATTTACTTCTTTATATACTCTCGATAGTGGAATAATAGAATACTGAAGTTTTGAACACAGGGTGCTTTCTAGATTTCTAATTTTGGATGACAAAATGGGTCTTCCACTAGCTGAGGGATCATCAAATGAGAACCCAGAACTTGTTATCCAACCAAATTTGGATATCAATGAGGAGATTTAGTAGGATGACCTCAGTCATCTTATGTTTGTAGCATGAGATCATGCTACCAGTTACGTCGAATACCAAAGTGACATGTTTGAACTCGAAGTAGAACATGACAAGGTGGAGATGTGCACCATTTTTTAGGATCATGGCTTCAAACAGGAGGGGTTCTAGGAGGAGATGATTCAGTTATTTATTGGTCTTCACATCAACTGACTTCCATGGACCATAATGAAATGATCTCTTTTTCTTTTTGGATAATATTACTATTATACTATAACAAATTAGTAAATTACAATTACTTTTAGGATATGTAGGACTAGGCTTTGTTAGAGTAGTCTTATGTTAGCTAATAATTAAATCATTTAATTATTAGTTTATCATACTCTAGGCTTAAGTTTCACTTAGGCGCTTTATAATTCTTTAGGGTTTTAGCCTTTAGGGTTTCGTGTTTCCTTTTATAAGGATTCACTTCTTTCATTTCAATAAGGAGATTGTATTGTAATTTCATTTTGTTAATAGAAGCTTATTTCTGTCAAGATGATTTTCCTGTCTCTGGCCTATTGGCCGCCATAGCTTTCTATCTTTTTGCTTCTTCTTTGTGACAGTCTTGCATGTAGGTGTTCTTGGGATGATTTGCGTTTGTCAAATCTAACATGGTATCAGAGCTCTCCTGTTGTTCGCTGTTCGAGTTTTATTGAAGCACAGAGGGTTTCAGAAGTTTTTTTATGGATCTGGGGGGGAGCCAAAATTTGGCTCACCTTGGGCAAAAACGGACACCACCATTGTGTCCGGAAGGCCCAAGAACCCCTAAATCCATATAAAACTTGTCCATTTTGGACACAGTGGCATCTGAGGCAAAATTTTTTTGCATACCAGGGCCGTACGGCCCTGGCACGCACTCCGAGGCGGGTACACGACGATTTTTTTTAAAAAAAATTATATTTTGGGGCCGCCACCCAGCGGCCACCCCCGCGCCGCCCCGCAGCCACCGCAGCCGCGGCCACCGCCCGAGCGGCCACCGCAGCCGCGGCCACCGCCCGAGCGGCCACCGCAGCCGCGGCCCCCGCCACTGCAGCAGCCCCGGCCCCCCGCCACCCGCGCCACCCGCGGCCCGCTCCGCCGGCTCCGCCGCCTCCCGGCTCCGCGGCCCCCGCTCCTCTGTGGCCTCCGCCGCCCTCGGCCCCGCCGCCCCCGCCCTCTGCGGCCTTCGCCGCCCGCGCCCTCTGCTCCGCCGGCCCAGCCCACCGCCGCTCCGCTGGCCCCCGCCGCCGGCGCCCGGCCGGTTTCAGCCCCCGCGGGCTGCCATTCGCAGCAGCACGGTCATATGACCGACCAGGGGCTGCGGCCCAGCCCCCGGAGCGCGCCATGCGCCCGGGGGCCTATTTTTTTTAGCCCTTGGGGCTCTTTTTTGGCCTTTTTGGGGGTACCTGGGCCTTTTTCGCTCTACAGGGAGCATACGGGGGTCTTTTTCTGACTTCTTTATATCGTCGGAAAGCTCTTTCCGAGCTCTTTCCGATGAAGGAGGTTAGGGTTTTGGGTTCTACCATTTAAATAGCTTTTTTTGCTGTTGAAGTCTGATATCTTTTTTTGCCTTCCGGGAGTCATATCTGGCTCATCCGGACTCCTTTTTCGGCAAACGAGATATCGTCGGAAAGCTGTTTCTGTGTACTATTCAGTGGCAGAGGTATTTCTTCTAGATTCTACTCCAAGTTTTCACTCCTCCGAGTTATGCAGTTTATGCCCTCTGGTGGTGTACTTGGTTCTACAGGTCCGGGGATCTCTTCTTCTGGTTTCTTAGTGCACTCTTCTTTCTGACTTCTGAGCTTGCATGCTCTTTCTGATGTATCTTTGTTCTGTAAACGCACTGAGATAAAGTGCCCTCTTCTGCTTTTTTGGGATCTTTTTCACCTGGTTCAGTTTTAGTATTCGCACTCAGTTATAAAGTGCCATGGGGGGATTCTGATGCATTTGCCACTATAGGCGCATCCACTCTTGTCAAGTGAGCGTACCTTCCACGACATTAGCCCATGTAGACTGTGTCTATGACACCGCCCTTTATCCTGTGTGTGTGCTTCTGTTGCACTGTTGGTGTTCCTGGTTCTTCTTCTGCAGCTGTTTCTGGTACTCGCATTTCAGTGTTCCTGTCACCTCTCCCAGTTCATCATTATGGGGGGGTTCACCTGTTGGTTCTATTGCTTCCTGGTTCGATTGATCAGCTCTTCAGACACTTGTCTTCTCTACCTGGTCGTGCACTTCAGTGGGGGTTCCAGCAGTATCTTCTGACAGAGTTTTCAGACATGCTTCAGAGGAGTTTCTTGCTCTCTTCTTGTTCCTTTCTCTGGGACATCTTTTACTTTATGTCTGGGTACCTGATCAGGCCTAGTTGCCGGGACCCATCTTTCCTGCTTTCTGCAGTAGTTTAGCTTTTTTTGCTTCTCCCTAAGTTACACTTAAGGGGGGGTGTTAGAGTAGTCTTATGTTAGCTAATAATTAAATCATTTAATTATTAGTTTATCATACTCTAGGCTTAAGTTTCACTTAGGCGCTTTATAATTCTTTAGGGTTTTAGCCTTTAGGGTTTCGTGTTTCCTTTTATAAGGATTCACTTCTTTCATTTCAATAAGGAGATTGTATTGTAATTTCATTTTGTTAATAGAAGCTTATTTCTGTCAAGATGATTTTCCTGTCTCTGGCCTATTGGCCGCCATAGCTTTCTGTCCTTTTGCTTCTTCTTTGTGACAGTCTTGCATGCAGGTGTTCTTGGGATGATTTACGTTTGTCAAATCTAACAGGCTTTTCCTCTGAAAGGATGATTTTTGTTACTTGTAAATTGTAAATATGAATATACTTTTGGTTTTAGAAATGGTTGGAAGCTTGTTGCTTCCCCTTATGGGGTAACCATAACCATTCAGTATGGCAATCTAGCAGCGAAACTTAAATGTATCATTTTAGAAATTAAAATTTAATATATATGAGAAGACCCTATTTCAAATAGTGTTATATGTGTTATTTTATTATACTTCAAATTTCAATACAGTAATATATTAGTATGATGTAACATGTTACATGAATCATGATTCATGAACAATAGTTTTGTAAATTGTAATTATTAATATGAGTCAAGATTTAAGAAGTACAATATATGAACTTGAAGTATCTGTAAGATTGTGATTTTGTATAAAATTATAAAAAAATATTAACTGAATGATAAATCACTTCACTGACTCAGTGATCGGTCTGATGCTTCTAAATCCCACATGGAAATTTAAACCTAGCTCCAGCTAAGGGTCTCAATTTTTTTTTGTCTAAGTCCTTAAACCCTCTTATGTTCTATTTCTTCATTACCTTTTGTTCACTTAAGTCCTCCTTTTATGCACATGTCTTCAGTTGTCAGGTGGGGCCATGTATCGTTTAAGTCTTTACTTAGTGGCCCCACATTTAATATTTCCTAAAGTTGCTAAGTCATGCGATTTAATTCATTGCATTCGCCAGAGCTTTTCTTGATCACCTCATCAACAATCAGAAGTCTTGCGATTTAATTAATTGCATCGACACCTGACATTCAATGGGGCTGATGTTAGAGCCTTGGATGAGAATTAAAAGTAGTAAGATCAAGTTAATCCAATGGTTGGTGTGTTGCCTCTATCTAGAGGTGCAAGCCTTTTATTCATTGTGGCATCACGATTGAATGACACATGTCTTGCATGACATCAGCAGTTGGATGATAAAGAAAGAAGTAAATCACAATCAAATCAAGTTTGATCTGACGATAGGCGTAATACCACAATGGAAAGATATTCAAAGGTTACTCTTTGTGGCATCCTGACAATGCAACATGTGTCCTACATGACATCATGTCGTAGTTTCAAACATAGATAAAGTAGGGACAGATCTAGTCGTTCTGACGGTTGGCGTATTACCGTTATACAAAGGTTCGCAATGTTTATTGATTGTGGAAACATGACTATGTGACACCTGTCTTTGCTGATGTCATGGTCCCCAGGCTAAAGGAAGTTAAAGGACGGTGTGATCAATGTTGATCATGCGGTGGGCATAATGCCTTGATGAAGAGTTGCAGGGTGGTTAGTGATCACAGGATCACACCCTACCACCATGTGTTTGGTCTGATGAGTCAGGTAAATAGGTTACAAAGTTACACTTGGCTGTTTCATAACTTCTCAACACTTAATTTGTTATGATGGTGATGGGTTCTAAGGTCCTAAGTAATGGTGTGTGTATAAACTTTGAAAGGTTTTGATTATTTGAAGTTTGAAGTTTGAACTACTACAAAGCCCTCATATTTAGAATTTGACCACCAACAATGTTACGAAGTTACGCCTGGTTGTTTTGTAACTTCTTAATGGTTAAGTTGTTATGATGGTGATGGGTTCCGAGGTCCTGAATAATGGCATGTGTAACTTTGAATGGTATTAAAAATGAGAGTAAGTTTCATGCCACGTGGAAAGTGGTGAAGAATGGAATGTGTCCACTATCAAGTTCAATGGTCAAAATTAATATTTTTTAGGAGCAGTTCTAAAGCTACGATAGTAATGTTCAAGAGGTTTACAGAGCTTCGGTAGGGTTTCTTTGTTGTTTCATTTTAACAGTCCCGAAGTCCTAAAAAGGTTTTGTGTGACTTCACAAGTGTCAAAGTTTTTTTATTTCAAATTCAAAGGGCCAAGGCCCCTGATTTGTAGGTAGCAAAGTTGAGATAGGGTTAGATGAACCATTAGAACTTAGAGTAACTTCAAAGTTTGGAACTAGGACAATTTTAGTTTTAAATAGCAAGAGCCTTTTACAGCAAGGAAAAAGGAAAAGTTGTGGGGTCTTAATGGATAAAATAATAAAAGAATGAAAGGTCAATGATTTTCTCTCGGATCGCCACCAAATCTAAGCTGGAAGTGATAGTTGACACTTATCTAAAGAAGGTAATTTCATGTGTGTACTCTTGATGAGATTTTAATAGAGTAGGTGGTAAGACAGTTCACAAAGCATCCATAATTTTTAGAGTCGAAGAGAAACAAAGAGTTGAAATCTTTAATTGTAGAAAAGGAGCTTAGATTTTAGTATACATAAAGATGGAAGAACAAGGATCTCCTGAGGTTTTTGAAGTACCATCAAAGAGTGTGCATTCAAGAACAAAGAGGCCAAACATATACGTTGAAGAATGGATGAAACTATTTCCTGGAACCTCAAATTTGCAATCAGTTAATGCTTATGAATGGAGGGACCTTTATGCCTATTGTAGGGATGTTGTCTACCCAAACACAACTGGGTATGAGCTCTTCATGTATTTTTATAACAATAGATTAAGAGGCCCTCCTATTTCAAACCCGTGGGATAGGAACTTGGGAAAGTTGATAGTACCTGAGGTATTTGTGGATGTAGACCTGATGAAAGTGCTAATTAAAGCATATAATCCAGTGACACAAGCTTTCCACAAGAAGGACAAGTCTATACTCTACATTTTAAATAGGGTGACTTTTATTCAAGTTTTTGACCTTCACAGACTGATGAGCATGGATATTGACCTAGCAGAAGAGGAGGCCCTTTTTAATAGACATAAAAGTTACTACACTAGAAAGGTTATGATGAAGCATATTCCTAGAGAAAATAAAGAGGTAGGGTTGTTTACAAGGAAGGTTGCATATTCATTTGATATTGAGCTTTTCTTTCCCTATTTCTAGTATACCATCTACGGTCTACACAAAGTTATTGGAGTAGATGGAGGTTTGATAGTGACTCCTCACATTTATGTCATGGCTATAGATGTTCAAGACCTGTACACCAAAAAGGAGTTTGATTATGTGGGGTACATAATTAATGTAATGCACACTAAGTTGATGAATGCAAAGGCTGATTTGAAAATCTTCAAGTTCAATCACTACTCCATGTTGATGCACTTGATCCTCTATTCCAATATTGGCTACATCAACTAAAAGTTTATCAATAAGACCGGGAATACTAGAGGAACTATTCTTCTTCATCTTTGGACTAGGTTATGGGATAGAAGTTACCATTTCTCTAATTCTATTTATTTTTATAGTCATTTTGTGTCTCCAATAATGAACATGTTAGGTATTTTGAGGGATAGATTTTCTTTAATTGTTAGAAAATATCTTAGACCAGGTGCATTTAAAATTGATAATGTGATTAAGCATAATTGGGGTGATATGTTCATTTAAAGAATTTTTCTATTATGAGAGTGTATGGTTTCCCTCAACCTCCACACATATTGCCAAAATATGTCTCGAAAAGATTGGGAATAATAGAATTCCTTTGGTAGCTTATCATGATGGATAGATAACACTTAGGCCCTAAAAGACATAAGGTAACCTTTCTACCAAGGAGGTTCCAAATAGGGGATTTCTCTATAGGTAAAGATGTTGTGGACCAAATCCATGAATTCCTAAGACAATTCAGATTTCTCTCTGCTAATACAAGGATGTATGACCCTGAAGACTTCGTTAGAGGAGCATTGAGAGAAATGAGGAATCACAGTTTGGCTCAAAATAAACCTATGTCAGATGAGGATTTTATTAGAAATGTTCTCAGTCAAGATATTTGTGATGAGAGAAGCCTTAAATGGAAAAATATTGTAAGGGTAGAGGCATAGTTGAAAAAGGTAGACCCTACCTTTACTGGTTTCTCTCCTGATGTGCTATACATGTCAAGAATTGAAAAATGTTTAGAGAATTATGAAGACATTATGTCTAAATTTCTAGACATCCCTCAAGAGAAGGAGAAGGAAAAAAAAAACCTTGAGGAAGTTTAACCTGATGTGGTGTTTTTGGTAGTAATATAACAAGTTGAGCCATCCACATCTGAGAAGGAACCAACAAAGAAACAAAAGTTGATGAATGTACCAGAAAAGGCAAGGCAAAAGGCACTACAAATCCTTCCAAGTAATAGCCATTACTTTTTTGACTTAAGACAAAAATTACTGACATCACAGGAAAATGAGGGATAAAATGCCCTAGATGAGATAGGATTGGCTGCAGCTAGATTGGATGACAAGGTCATCCAAACTAAAGATTTTATAGATGATGATGAATTCATCAAGTCCGATGAGTTTAAAATTTTTCTCTTTAGAGTTAAGAAGAATGAATTGACATTGTCTTTGAAACCAGGGGAATCATAGGACAATACTGTTGAATTGATTGAAAAATTATAGGCATGTGATCCTAACAGTGAAATATTAAGGGTATGTGCAAGATCATGATAGGCCAAAAAAATGGCGATGTGAAAAAATGAACTTTTCACTCGTCCAAAAGCACACTAAAAATTCTATTGACTTTTTAGTAGGCCTAGGTGTCAGTACACCTAGCCAATCCAAAATCCAAAGCACAGGCCTAATCCAATATCTGATATTATCGAATATCTGAATTTCACCAATAATTTCTATTTGTAGCCCGCAACCGCATTCAACATTTTTATTGTGAAAACGTTGAACACAGATCAAAGGTTTTCACATATCTAATATAATATCATATTTGATTTTCTCAAGATAAATAGGTAAGTTAAATTTTTAAGTTTTTATTTAAAATTTATAGTTTTTTAATAAAGATTCTTTATTTTTTTTAAATTGATTATAATTGTCTATTTGAGTTTTAATTGCAATAAGACATGGACTCAAACCAATCATTAAACCCTCCCAATGATCCCACAAATAATCTAGAACCACCTCCAAACAATCCCCCACTTTCAGAAGACCAGCCAGTCTCAAACCCTTGACGTTTAGAGGATATCATAGGAGACAATGTAAATCAGCTAGAGGATATCATACCACATATGCCAACATCCTCACATTGTGCCCCATGTTTTCCATGTTGAAATCCATTACTAAAAACATGGAGAAAATTATAGAGCAACATAATGTTGCACTTCTTTGGTGCGATTCCATGCACACCCAGTTTGATGATGGGCTTGACTATGATCAAGTTATGAACCTAAACATAAAAAAACATGACATATGTAATCTTTTTGTGGATCCGAAAAGTAGTTTAAAAGTGGACCATAAAAAACCCAAGTTGTCAATTAAATGGTGCACAAATGATGCAATACGTGACAAATTTTGGGACTGCTGGTGGATGGTTTTTGATAGACCGCCCCACAACAATTTGGATGTCCCATTCTATTTCATAAAAAAATTGTATGCTGAATTTGTGCTCAGTCACAAGGTAAATTATTAGAGCATGAGACCGAACTGGGGTGTAGCTTAAACTTTCCTCATAACAGGCCATGGGTACACAAGGTGAAATCCCTCACATATGTCCCCCCTCCCAAGATTTCACCACCTCCTACAGTGCAACATCCTAATATTATTGTTGAGGCCGACTCATAGACTATTTGAGCCATTTAACCTTGAGTAATCTACTGGTTACATAGAGCATGACATTGTTGCCTCCCTGTGTTGATGCTTCTAGCTCTTCCACATCCTCCACGAGATCACATGTTTGTGTGCCGCACACTTGTATTATGTGCAAGAATCTGTGCTTAGGTCCCCTGAATGCTAGTGATGCATATAACTACATCTTTGATGTGGACGATACTACACAACACACTATATGAATTGAAACACCTCATGAAGATGTGCATTAGGGGCATATAGATCCATGGACTGCTATTGTTACGTTAAGGGTAAATAGTTCACTTGTTACATTGTATTTAATTTTAAACGTTCGTATTTTTAGTAGAATTTTCTTATAATGATTTCCCACTTATATTTTTCCATGTGCTCCATTTATGTTTAGTTAATGATAGAGGAGGAGATGGAATAGGTGGAGGGGTGAATGCGTTCAACCATTTCATTTGGCCTTGACACTTCTATGGTATATATGTTTTAATGTACTCATTGGTTTCCTTTTATTATAATAGTATATACATGTGTTTTCTAATTTTTATGATCATCTTATTGCATATTGATGTAGGTGTCACCAGTTGCCACTGGGGGGAAATGTGAGGGGGTTTAGGTGTCTGGTGTTGAGAAGGGGAAGGTAATTAAGTAATTTGGATTGTTTATGAATACATGTATACTTGTCAGTTATGTGTACTCATTTTTAATTTACAAGGTTTATTTGACAGAGGTGGTGTTAGATGATGTTGTGAGACCCTTTAACCATGATCGAGTCACATGCATCTCAATTCGGAGTGATAGCCCCATAGTACATATATTTCTAAAGTTATTTGTGTGTATTTTACCATCAAGTATATATAATATGATCAAGTCATGATTGTATGATGTATCTGTTTGAATTTTTTAGGTCACCCCTATTGAGGGAGGTAGAATGCCAAGGGTTTGTATCGCTGATGAATCAGCTAACATTTCCTAAAGAAAGTTACCAATAGGTAAGTTTTAATGTTAATTCAGTTATTTTGTAAACATATATTTTCTACCAAGGATTTAAAATTAAATAGTATAACTCATAGATCAATCTCATGATCACAAACATATACAGGTTAGAGTCGACATTGGTGGCATTGTCCCTTTGCTACCAAGGACATATATTAGGTCTCATGTCCACGTGAGGAGACATAGAGACAAGATACATGAGAGTTAGATTTTAGTTTTATTTATTTATTATTGTTGACTATGATTTTGAATTTTGAATTTTTATTTGTAGAAACCATATAAATTAAGTAATCTAACTTGGGGTTCCACTTTTGTGTTTGAATGTAGGATCCATCAAAGCCAAAAAGTACTTCAAAGAGGCTGCATTTTGATGATCCACCAGTAGAATAGGATGTCCTAGAAACATTTGTAGTTGAAATTCTTATTTTGAGATGCCATATGATACATTTTGAGATGGGGTATGCCACATTGTATCTAGATATGTTGATTTTGTAAATATGTATAGAATTATTGTTCATTTTGATATATATGAAACTTGATATTCGATCCAATTTGTTAATTGTGTGTTCATTTGTTCATTGTTAGTATGTAAATATGCTTGTGTGTATGTACTCATGTGTAGGATTTATGCCTTAAGTATATTCATGTATATTCAACTACATTCTTCATAAACTAAATTCATGTGTATGGGCTACGTACATGACTTAAGTGAATTCATGTGTATGCTTTATAATCTATGTGCTACATGTATGCTTCATGACTTAAGAAAATTTATGTGTACGCTTTATGTGCTACATGTGTTCACATGTGTAATTCATCATTTAAGTGAATTCAAAATTTATGTGCTATATTGTATTCATGTGTATTTGATACTCTCAAGCAAGAAAATCCTTCAAAGTTCACTTCACAAATCCGGTGATCACCTTGTCAAATCAACTCTTCTACAATGTATCATGTTAGAACTCTATTATGCATGTGAAAGACACATCATTCCAGAGAATTAGTAAGAACATTCATAGAATGATGCTTCTACATCAAGATTTTGTCAAACTGTTATTGAAAAAAAATGACCTATCATTCTAGGTATCAAACCATCCTTTCTAGGGTCTCTAGGCCAGGACTTGTTAAAAAAGACTCTTGAAAATATCTCTAGATCCCCCCACTGGATCTAACACATCCCTATGGACCCCAATAGCATAGATCCATCACAAATTATACTCATCCTTTGGAGTATATGCTCGCAATAATGACTGGTCCTGCATCATGCACCTTCAATCAACATTTACCACCATTTATGGTCTCTCCACTAGCATATATCCTACATATCCCTACAACCAAATACTAATGTACAAGACACTAGTTAATTAATTTCCGTCAATAGACATGGAAGTGATAACAAGACAATAGACAATCAATTTACTCCATTTCAAATCACAGACACATTCCACAATGCATTCAAATGACCATCCTTGGTCTCTTTACATTTTCCATGACCCTTTATGCTCATGTTCACATGTCCCTTGCAGTAGAAACATTTGTTCATTGTGGGCACAAATTGATGCTTCCATCATGTTTGGTTGGGTAGGTTTACGCTAGGAATGGTCCCACTTTGCCTCTTGACACACCAGAATGCTCGCCAACATACACAATGGTGCTTAGTGCACCTTGGGGACACTTTGGTCTGGCATGTTCACAAATGTTCTAGTGACTTCATGTTCAAAATGAGGTTGTCACTAGTGTTTACCCACCCAACAAGAGCTAATGACACAAACCATTCGGTGTTAGGATGAACGGTTTGGAAGAAACCCAGTGGTGCAACTTTCAACTGACCCTCACTGCAAGTTTTGGCATCAAGCGAGATTGGCATTCCAAATTTAAACAAATTCAAATCTCCTAAAAAAGAGAGAGTTTATTGTAGGCCTTGAAAACATGGTCCTATAACATCTTCTGGTTCGCTGATACATCTCACGTGGTCCAAGATACGAGCCTGAAAAGATTGCTGCCCAATCATACTTAGTGCACTTTGGGGACACTTTGGTCTGACATGGTCATGAATGTTCTAGTGACTTTATGGTCATAAAGGGGTTTTCACTAGTGTTTAACAACCCAACTAGAGCTAATGGTGCAAACCATTTGGTGTCAGGACAAATGGTTTGGAAGAAACCCAGTGGTGCAATTTTCAACTGATCCTCATTGCAAGTTTTGGCATCAAGCAAGATTGATTTGCCAAATTAAAAAAAAATTGAATCTCCCAAAAAGGAGAGAGGTTATTGTAGGCCTTAGAAACAAAGTCCCGTAGCGTCTCATAGTTTTCCAATACCTCTCACGAGGTCCGAGATACGAGCCTCGAAAGATCGCTACCCAATCGTGCTCAGTGCACCTTGGGGACACTTTGGTCTAGCATGGTCACAAACATTCTAGTGACTCTGTGGTTGAAATGGGGTTGTCACTAGCATTTATCTGCCCAACCAGAGCTAATGGCACATACCATTCACTACCAGGAAGAACGGTTTGGAAGAAACCTAGTGGTGCAACTTTCAATTGACCCTCATTGCATATTTTGACATCAAGCGAGATTGGTGTGTCAAATTCAAAAAAAATTGAATCTCCCAGAAAGGAGAGAGGTTATTGTAGGCCTAAAAAACACAGTCTTGTAGTATCTCATGGTTTGCTGATACCTCTCATGAGGTCTGAGATATGAGCCTCGAAAGATCATTTCCCAATCGTGCTTAGTGCATCTTACACTCTTTATCCACAAGAACTACCACGCCTTTTTCTCTTGGTAAGTGAAGAGGACATTCATCTGGTTTTGGGAAATCCTGCAATGTCAAACCACATTGCACAAAATTAAGTTATTTCAACCAAACACATTACTTAAATTCACAAGGTTTTCACAATCTATAATTGTGAAAATGTTAATTATAGATTTAGATTAGGTAGATTTTTGTTGCTAATATTTTGGATCAAATTTTATGATCTATCATTTATTTTTTATTAGGTAGATTTTTATTGCTAATTTTGTGAATCTATCATTTATTTTCTCTTCATAATGTTTAATCCCAACAACAAAATTCTATATGATCTGATCCAAAGGTTAACATTTTGACCAAACACATTCATGTTTTCCATTGACTTGATACACTCTTGTTAAAGCTTACAACTCACACAAAATACAGATGTTCATATTATAGAACACAACAAATTATATTAGACCATCAGATATCCTTCAGTAAAATGTAATTGAAAAACTATTTTATGTCATGTTAACTTGGTAAACCTTTCCACTTAGATACTCCTCTTGATTAAAACATGATAAAGAAGAGAATATGATCTTACCAACATATATGGCTTTCCTACATTCTAGGACTTCATTTCCATTGACCAAAATGGTTTGTTTGATTTGAAAGTAAGGGTAGGATTCACTAGAGCAGAGGATTCATAATATTCATGGTTCTTTCTAGAATGGCCTGCAACAAAAATTAATAATTATTTATTTGTTTTAACTTTTAACATTCCTCCTTGTACATATACATTTAAAATGTCTAGTCTAAGAATTGTAGTAAATGTACAATTATACTTATGATTTTGATTTTTCTCCATTGCATCGATGGTATTGTTATTTTTCTCATCAGAAACCAAATCGATCAGCAACTTGTTGCCCATTGGTTAAGTTAAGCTACCTGATTTGTTAGAAGGGAATCTTGTATCAACATTTGTATTTATAAAATGACAATTAGTAAGATCTCTGTGTGTGTGTGTGTGTGTGTGTCCCTTAAGTATTATTGAACATATAATATAAATATTTAATACTAATATTATACTATTATACAATAGAGAAATAAATAATAATAATATAATACAACACTAATATAAAAATTTATATATTACTAATGCTATTATCATTTAATATTAATATAAATTTTTTTTATAATATATAACTTAAAATTGAAAAAAACATTCAAGTTGTAATGTTGGAATTGGGCAGGAGATATCATATATCCAATATTATTGGATATCTGATATTATCGAATACTCAATTTTATCGGATATGCAATATTGTTTTAGATATCTGATTAGGCTTGGTATTCTCCTCAAGTTTTGATTTGCAATGCCAAATGTGAATGGTCAACCCAAAAGACATGTTCACCATATTTGCTTTAATCTCCAGACTTTGACCATGTAGATGATGACCTTTTTTCACCTGAAATTGATGAAACGAAAAGGGTTTCTTAAAGACATTATCATCTTTCCATCAATATAATTGCTATCAATTTTTGAGTTCAGTAAGTAATTATTACTTATTTTTTAATTGAGTTATCTTTAAAGTCCTAATTGACAGACTGATTGAAAAAAAACTATAACTTTCAAACGGTTTATCCTTTTTGAAATTTGAAACATGCATCACATTCTATGCTTCACCTACTATAAGAAAAGAAATGTTTTCAATTTTGTAAAGTTTAGAATTAGTTAAGGTGGTGAGACACAAGAGTTTTTCTTTTATTCTGAATAAGTTGTAGCAGAAAAATCATAATTAATTATCTATTTGGGAAAAAATTACACAAAAATATGCGTCACATCTGGGCATGAGTCTACTACTTATATCTAGAATCTTGTGAAATATATCATCATTTGATTATGATTAAGGTGGTCAGACACACACATACTTGTAATACCCCAAAATTGGCATCTTGCAATCCTAACCAATTTTGTTGCATTTTAGTCTCATTCTATCAAATTTCTAAATCATCAAAGTCCTATCATACTAGGCAATTTTGTCTTCTAATTGACTCTACTTGACTTAGTGCCAAATGCAGAAAACCTTAAATCTGCATCAATCACATATCATATTTAATTCCTAAATAACAATTACAAATTGGCTAAATAAATCCTATGATTGATTAATTTAATTACAAAGTCCTAGCACTTTAATTAAATTAAATCCACCCTCTTTAGCTAAAACACATAAAAAGGAATTAAATAAATATTTGGTTTTAAATAATAAATATCCTCATCTCAATAAATGAATTTAATTATTCAAATAATTGAGAAAATTCACTTATGAAGCAATATGGTATTTATTTAAATTAAATATTCTCTCCAAAATCTTCTCTGCAGTTCAGAAAAGGAAACTTTAAGTTAATTAAGAATTCAAAAGGGAAATAAAAAATTTAAAGCCCCACATAGGCAAAAAAATAAAAAGCCGACCGCCTCTTTGCTGGAAACTTTCTATTCTGAACTGAATTCTCATTCAATCTTCACCGTTCGTCTGATTCAATCTTGACCGTTGATTGAACCTGAGATTCTATAAAAGAACCCTCATTTCTCATTCAAAGGATCCAATTTCTCAAGCAATTAAGTGCTGTCGCATTGTCATTGGAACTCATTTGCATTCAAAGCTTTCATTCTTAGCATAATATTCATTTCTAGATTAATATATCATGTTAGATGAAATATGCACTTCATTTCTTAATCTAGTTTGCTTTCATTGTTATTAGATCAATACTCATGTTTCATTTCTAGATTAATCTTGGATTACCCATTATAGAATAATCTGCATTGTACTTTGAGTTAAATCCTCCATTCTAGTGTTAGTCTATTGTTGCAGGACTCTTGGTTCTGAGAGTAATTACGAACCCTATCTGTATAGGAGGCAACAGGTCAAATCATCCAGATTGGTGAGATGAATAATCTCATATTCATTCTTGGTTGCAAATGGTGAACAATGACTATGTTGAAGTGTGAGGCTGAATTAGAGGCCCATATTTAGCTTACACATTTATGGCGCCCACCGTGGGGCAGAAAATCAATTTTTCGCCTCATCATATTTCATCGTATTTTAAAGTTTCTGTCAAAATTTTGCATTTTGTCAGTACGTCTGTACATCCCTGTATAGATTCTCGCATGAAGATTTTCAGTGTATCGTGCAAAGTTGTGCTGGTCTTAGCACTTCCTTGTGCAAAAAAGGTGTTTTCTCACATGGGATTGTGCACAATCTCGCGCAAAATTCTGACACTAGAGACTTAAAAGTTGTAGATTTGTACTTTTGGCTTTTGTTTTCTGACACTTACTATTTGCTGTGGATTTTCTTGATTCTGCTTCTCAAAAATAGCGTAATATTGGATTACAGAGCTTTGGACTTTAGGTAATTTTATACATCTCTATAACATTTCAATTTTGGACAATAAAATGAACCTCTCACGTGTTTAGCTTGAGTGTTTCTTGCTTTCATAAATCACACATTCATTTTGGCTCTAAAAGGAATCTAGTTTTGCATATTTGTCTCACATAGTAATTAGGCCCTATGAACACTATTTGTGGCATTCTTGAGAGAGTGGGCTTCATTCACTTGTTTTACATGTGAAGCTCTTCTTGAAGAGAGATCCCCTTGTAGGTAGGGAAGGAGTTGTTATCATCTCACTTTCTTACTTGGTTTAGTCTTCAATCTTTGATGGTACATTCTCTCTTGGACCCACTTAAAGAGATCGGTAGTCATTGTTGTTGACATATGAACCTTGGTGAGGTGGTTTCAATTTAGTAGGTCAATCAATCTATTTGCTATGTTTGGGTGAGGTGAAGAGGCTAGAGGATTATGCTCTGTTCCCTTTTTGGGCAACATCAGAAACTCAGATCCTTGAATCTGAGCTAAGCCCCCACGTGGTCCATTTTGTGAGTCTTCCTTATTAGAGAGGGTTAACTGTAGTGGAAATTCCCTTTATTGGGTCAACCACGTGGATGGAACCTCAAGCGATAATAGTCATTTATGTCATGGTAGCAGCAGCTACTATATAAATGTCCTTGTGGAAGAAATCTCCACAGGTGTAGTTTCTTGTTGGGCTGTCAAATCTCCTCAGCATCTCTGATTGATTAAATTCTTAGAATGTGTCAAAACCTCCATGTGCCTGGATTGGAGTTCACCCTCTTGAGATTGCAAAAGTTGCAGAGTTGACCATTACTATGAACCATAGTGCAACCAACTTTTTTTATTTTTTAGGACTATGTGCGTGACTGCAAAACATTTTGAGAACATGCACAAGTAGAATTCTTAGGGAATAGAATACTATGTCACATATTTTTTTTCATGCACAAGGTTGCTTTGTCCCTTGCTCATTGTTTGAAGACATTATTTTTTTGAACTCCCTGATTATTGTTGTGTGTGCCTGGTCACAATAGAAATCTGTTAATGCATATAGTTGGTCATTTAGAAATGAACAAAATTTGAGTTCACTGATTTAAACTATCTAAAACCTATTTGAAAATTGGATATTCTGTCAGAGAACAACCAACACTATATCTTGAAATTTGTTCCTGCCTCAAAAACTGGTCCAAACTGTTAGATTCTATTCTTTTCCCGTGTGATATTTTAGCTCCCCGTGCACTTTCTCATGCGAGACAACATATGTTCATGTGAAACTGGCATTTCCTCACGTGAGATTGCATTTCCTCACATGAGATTGTCCCGAGATTTTAAAAAACAGTGAGCTTATTCCTGTCAGCTAGTCAATTTTCTGCCTAGTATGGTTTTTATCTAGGGTCTGTTTGCCTATTTTCCTATTGTCCACAACCTGAAACAAGATGTCTTAGGCTAAGAACCATGTGATGAATGCTTGAACTCACCTTGTCTCTCTTCTATCTATCCTTTTCTACTGTGTTCTTGTACCTTGCGATGCGATAGTCACATCTCAACAATTCTAGCCTTATTCTTGATGATTCGTGCTGGGTGCATTTCACTTATATCACTCTTTGCTATTCCAGAGATAGATTTCTAAGCATAATCCTAGTTCTCTCTTGTTACTTAATCTTTGTGTATGACTTTTGTGACTCAAAGTGGCAATGTGTTCCCTTCACGTCTCACCAGGCAGGGTAGAGGTAGACCTCGCAACCGAGGAAGAGGTCATTCTGAGCTTTCCATACAATTTGAGTGTTGTAGAGGATCTTCACATTCTTCCTCAAACACGTCTAGAGAGGAGTCAATTTTCTCTCCTTCTCCTATCATTTGACCTTGTTCCAACATACTTTTACTATGAACTTCAGTCAGGTCAGGAATCCCTTGTTTCAAGAACACCAAGAATCTGAAGAGTCATCATTATAGATTGATCCTTCTGAGGCACCAAAAGTTCCCTTAGAAGAGATTGATCCTTTTAAGGCACCAAAATTTCCCTTAGCAAATATTGATCCTTTTGAAGCACCCGAGGTTTCCTTAGAAGCAACCTCTCATCATACTAAACCTCCTCGTACTCAGTCTACTCACACTATGCACTTGGACTTCAACAAGATGGTGAACCAACACCAGGAGAGTGAGTACAGTAGAGCTCATGATCATGATCAAGATCAAGCTCAAGACAACCAGAAATAATTTTATACCCAGAGCATCTTTGAAATCTTCAGCAATGATGATGAAGAGATAACCCATCAAGATGTTGAGGCTGTGTGAGCTAACAAAAGCCTCTGTAAGATGATGGAAATTCTAATGAAAGAAGAGCAAGAGAAATACTTTCTCGAACTAGCCAACCAAGGAGCCAAGTTACCTCCAAAATCTAAAGTTAAGACTCTCATAGTCAAAGAAGAGGAAACATAGATCGCCCAAATGTAGAAACTAGTTCAAGACATGCAAGACCAGATCCATAAACTCATGAAAACCAAGGACAAACCAGAAAACCAATTCATACTGGAGAGCGTATGTCCATTCCCATTTGACAAGAGTCTTAGCATGTCACCTTTTCCCAAGGGTGTAGAACTCCCAAAATACGATAAATACTTGGGTACATCTAATCCTCAGGATCACTTGAGAGAGCTTGGTGCTCTATCGATGGAGTTCATACATGATCAGACTTATCTCATGTGTCTCTTCCCCTGTACTCTAGGTGGATGTGCTATGGAGTGGTTCTCCTAACTTCCTAATGGCATCAAATCTTTTGATGAGATTGCCAATCTATTCCTCCAACATTATTCTCATAACATCTAGCATCCAGTTAATATCCGTGATCTTTGCAATCTAAAACAATGATCTGGAGAACCTGTCCTGACATTTCTCCAGGGATGGAGATAACTCTATACCAAATATTCTCACAAAATACCAAAATCTGAGAAGCTTGATATCTTTCTAGACAACCTCCTTCCTGATTTTGGATACCAAGTATAGCTACAAGGTCCCTTGACCTTTGATGACATGATCAACTAGGTTGTAAGAATAGAGGCATTTATGGTCAAGAAAGGAGAGCTGACCCTCCAAAAGATAACAAGGGTCCTCCTCAAGTAAAGATAAGACTAAAATTGTCAACAAGAACTTGGATGTTGTGAATGATGGGATCATTGACAATGTGACCCCAAAGCCTCCAAAGGCTAATTTCAACCTCACCTCCAGTATGCAGGCAACCAAAGCCACTGAGAAGGCTATGACAGATACTCAACAAACTTAAATTTTCCAGAAGAAAACCTTGGGCACCTCGACCTAAATGTGAGTTCACTTCCCTAGGGGAACCTCTTGACGTGGTCTACAAGACTCTCTTGCAGAAATAGATACTCATGCCTCTAGTAAACTTGCATCCTTATGATCCACAACCATGCCCTGCTTGGTGGAATGAGTTTGCATATTGTGACTACCATTCAAACAAGGGTCATAAGACTTCCAACTATATTCAACTTTGACATAAGATCCAGGATCTTATCAATAATGGTGAGGTTGTTGTGAGTGGTCATAACAAGAACTCGAACCATCAAGCATTCAAAGACCCCTTCCCTCCTCATGAGAACGGTGAGTCCTTTAAGGCCAAGCATACCAACAAAGGTTAACTATATATACAATAATAATGACAATGTTATTAATATGGTTGAACCTATCGATGTCAAATACTATGATGTGATCACTCTCAAGGGGAGTGGAGATGCTCCTAGACCCAAGGCTCCATTTTTCCTACGAGGCCTTGTGTCTCCATCTTCTGAACCAGAACAGTCTCCAATTTGTGCAAATTTTGTCACTCAATCTCGTGCAAAGATCACTCTCAAAGGCCCTGAGCCTCCAACATCCGCACTGAAACAATCTATAGACACATATGCTGTTGGCCCCACCAACAAGAATTCAAAATTGGTCCCCATGCATACTAATTCTAATTACATCATCCTAGACCAATTACAATGTACCAATACTAAAATCAATATCTTTGAGTTATTGAAAATCTCGCCTACTCATAGGTAGATTCTGGATAAAGCCCTTGCTGAGGAAAATGTCCCAAAAGCTCTCGATCTCGATCGGTTTCAATCCATGGTGGGTCACCTGACCTCACCTCATTATATGTCTTTCTCTGAAGAAGATGATCATTCACTAAGCCATCCAGACAATGCTCCCCTACACATTGAAGTCATGATTGCCCAAAAGTGCGTCCATCGTATTCTCATTGATAATGGCACTAGTCTCAATATCTTCTCTGCTAAGCTGCTCACCCAACTAGGCTATGATGAAAACTACATAGATGCTCACAAAAATATTACCATCAAAGCATATGACAAAGAAGAATGAAAATCCAAAGGTTTAGTGGTGTTGCCAATTTGAGTTGGACCTATCAAGAGAGATGTTATCTGTCAAGTTTTGGACATCCCTCTTGCATACAATAAACTATTGGAGAGACCGTGGATCCATGAGATGTAGGTGGTCCCTTCCACCTATCAATAATGTATCAAGTTCCCATTTCATGGAGCATAAGTCACTATACCTGCCAACACTAGCTATTCTTGCAAGATGCTCACACAATCTGCTGATAGCTTTGTCTCGGCCAATAGAGATTCTACTAAATTTTTTGATGTTAGACTGAAAGAAATGGAAAAGACTCTAAAAATTATAGATTCGGGCATGGGGGAATATCAGATGGAGCCTATTTTGTCACTGATCGCTTTACCTCTATCTCCAAATTCCTACGAGAGACCCGCTGAATGCAAGAAACATTTTGCTGTCTCACCCCAAGTAGTCTATGATGGAACCTTTGTATAGGCCACAACACCATTAGAAGATGAGGATGAAAACATAGCCATTACCACTTGGATTTATAAAGGGAAAGACACATCTAAACAAGCCACCCCAGCTCGTGATATAAACCAGGAACCATACAATGAAGGCTTCAAGCTCATGAAATGCTTTGGTTATAAAGGGAGTGGCGCCCTATAGGGGTGAATGATAATGGATTGCTTGAACCAATTGAAGCCATAGGATGATGTACAAAAGACACCACATGTCTAGGCTTCAAGAAAATCCCATTTGATTTAGGGATCAATAAATTTGTACCAGAACCAGAATGTCCTCCAGTATCTAGGGACACTATTTCAGCTGAAAAATCAAAGGTCAGTTCAGATGAGGATACCTTTCCTTATCCTATTCCTCCAGATCTTGTCGCGCTCTTCGTAGGGTCAGACGATTTGGTGCAACGTGTGAGACACCTTGAAACTGATAGTGATTTTGATGACACCACCTCAGTTACTCCTTTGACATATGAATAGTTAAGAAAAATGCAAATGACTCACCCTAAATATCAATGGGAATTGTACATGTCATCTCCTTTTCAAGAATGGTTCAAATAGGAACAAAGCCAACAAAACATCAATGTTACAAGAGATGATAATGAGTCAGATGGTACAACAAGTATTGATGGGGTTCCCATATCAAGTATTACAGACCTGCATGAGAATGAGTTTGATTCTCTTTCTGACACAACTTCTGACAAGGACTTAGACACTGTACACACATTTGAAAACCTCCTTGAAGTAGGTGAAGGTTCTAGTGTTAGGACGATCGAGTGTGACTCCACCGATGTTAACATACCCTCTACTTCCGATGTGAGGTCTCGAAGGGACTCAAACACACCTCTAGATGAGATCTCTTTAGCTCTCGACTTGCTTGTCCATGCTTTTGATGACTATACCATGAACACACTTGAACTTGTCACTTCTCTTTCACTCCACCATCCCAAGCTGATAAATTGGAACCTCTCCTCTCCATCCAATGGAGTCCTTACATTCTAGAATGACTACACTCTTTCTTGCTACCTTAACATCATCGAACCTATAATGTCCTCCACCATCGAAGACAATGTCAACATGACTAAAGCTGATATCAATTATCTCTGTCATAAAATTAAAAGTAAAAGAAATAGGTGCTCTAATGGTGAAAACCACAATGTTGCAGTGTTAGAGCTGAAAAAGTAAAAACAAAAGACATATCTAAGTGTGAAAACCTCTCTGAGGCACCCGAGGATGGGATACTTGATATGCTTCTAAGTCAATTTTCAAGAAAGGTCCTCAATACTCATTGAGCCAACTGAACCAGTAAACTTGGGCACGAAAGCTGCACCTTAGATCATTCATTTGGCATAGTCCTTATCTAAAGAAGAGAAAGATGAATTCACCAGTTTCTTTCGAAGAAAGAAAATCAACTTTGCATGGACCTACTATGATATGTGTGGAATGGATCCTAATCTGATCATGCATCACCTATCCATTGCACCAGGCATCAAGCCTATCAAACAAAAGCTTCGTAAGATGCACCTGCACGTGGCACTTTTAGTCAAAGCTGAATTAGAAAAACTTCTCAAAGCTGGTTTCATCAGAGCAATTGACTATGCGGAATGGATTTCCAATGTCATTCCAGTTACCAAACATGATAAATCTATCAGAGTCTACATAGATTTCTGAGATTTGAACAAAGACTTTCTCAAGGATGATTTTATGCTACCCAACATTGACATGATTATGGACATGACCACGGGTTATGAAATGTATTCACTGATGGATGGTTTCTCTGGCTACAACCAGATAAAAATTGCGCTAGAAGACTAAGAGAATACTACCTTCACATGTGCTTGGGGAACTTTCTATTGGAATGTCATGCCCTTTAGACTTAAAAATGTCAGAGCCGCATATCAAAGAGCTGTCACCACTATCTTTCATGACATGATGCATAAGATGATGGAAGATTATGTGGATGATACATTAGCTAAGAGCATGGAACACAAAGTACATCTTGCAGATCTAGGTCCTATATTAGATCAAATGAAACAATTGAGTTTAAGGATCAACCCCAAAAAGTGTGCCTTCGGAGTCACATCTGGTAAAATATTATGTTACTGTTACCCAAAAATTCCCTATCATTCATTTTTGGCCACAGTCCTATTTTCCAAAGAAGTGCTCAAGTGTCGAAAACACAGTGTGTTTTTTGCCTTTTGGTTCAAAAACCTAGTGTGTTTTTGACCTTCTACCCAAGATCCCTCTATGTTTTCGACCTTCAAGTGCGCAACTCCGACCAGGTGGGTCCCAGTTCCTCATAGTCGTGCAAGTGCAGTGGAGATCTGACAGCTGTCGCATAATCTCATGGAATCTTTCGAGCCCATGAGATAATGCGAAAATGGTCGGATTAGAATCCTCTTGGCCTGTTCTAATTTTTCATTACCTTTTGGCGGCCACTTAAATCTTCAATTTACCCCGTGCATGAAATACTTCCTAAGTCTTCGGTTTGATTTTTCCTAATTCTCGGCGCACTTTTATTTTTCTAGGCCACTAAACTGTTAGGAATAAGGTGTCTCAACCTTGGATAATTCCTATTCTTATTATTTGTTTTGTAAATGTATTTTTTGCAAATAATGTAATTAAGTGTGAGTGTACATGTCTAGTTGGCATGTTGATGTGTCACTCCACTTGATGTGTCAGCATCTTGTGCGTAAGGAGATCATGACTGAAATGGTCATGATGGATTCCTATGATGTGTAAGAACTATTTAAGGAATGTGCTATGACAGGTGTAAGAGCATCTTATGACTTGGGCCTATTTGGGCACCCAAGAAGAAGTGGTTGGTGTGTGTAAGAGAATATGCCAAAAATAGGTTGGTATGACAGATTCTCTTACACTTCTCTTGTGACCGTTATTTTTGGCAGATTCTATGACAAGCTGTAATAGTCTATTCTAGGGATGGACGCCTATTCTTGGGATTGCATGTAACAACTGTGTACATGTGGCTTTGTGCATGGGTCTTGGTGGTTGTGCCTATTTTTGGGTCCAGAGGAGTCTATATATATGATGCTGCTCCTATGGGGGAGATATACGACAGAAGTTTAAGTCTTGTTGGCTTTGTCTCTCATTTCCTGAAAGAACTTGCATTGCAAGTGTATTGTAATCTTTTTGTTGAAGATAATACATTGTGCAGGTTTTGGAGTGCTAGGGTTTTTTACCGAAAGGTTTTCCCCAGGGTATATCATCGTGTCATTCTCTATTTTTCTGTATGCATGGTATGTGGTTGCAATATCTTTGTTAAAGTAGTTAACGGATCTGAAATTGTAAGGATTTATAAGAATTTGCACAATACTCTCCTATAGAGATTAGCGTAGGAAGCTATTTCTGCACCTGAGTTTCCTTACATAAACCCCAGCAAGATCTGATGGTCCTCGCTATACCGCCAGCCCAAGATGCATCCTATTTAAGATTGCGGTCTAGCGATGACCGTTGATCTTCCTTGCTTTACAAAATCCTAATCAATTGGTGGGCCCAGTGGTTGTTTTCAAAGAACGCTAGCGGTCTATCGCATGATCACATAGCCCCTTTTTAGGCTATGCGAACATGTGACAAACTGTTATCCATGTTGATAAGAGCTTGCAGTTTGGCGTTGGGGCTACAGTTTAGTGATGTGCTCACGTTTCATTGGTTGGCTGGTGACAAGGTTTTACAGTGGGCCCGAGATGCAAGTGTGGTAAAGATTCGACGGTGGTCGCGTGTTCACATGGGATCTTTCGACCCCATGCGATCATGTGACAACCTTTCAATGAGATCCTTCTATCATGGTTCCGATGTGCCATGTCATGCTGATGTGCTAGTTTCTCATACGCCGAGCTAGTGGTGATGATGTAGTTGTAAGTGGGGCCAGATTTTAATGGCAGAAGTTTAGAGGAGGTCATTCTTTTCTCTTCTAACTTGGTGGTGTCCGATAAATGGTTTCTTTGTTCACATGTTCATGGATATGATTTAGCAGGCCTCCAGACTTGGCAAGAGCATGGTTGCATGGTTAACATGTTTCACGTGGTCACTGAGAGGAGCCCAAGGTTAAGAAAAGTTAAAGTGACTTGGCGACCAAAGGGAGAGTGAGTCCGAGGTGTCTTGCATGACCAGATGGTGATTCAATGAATCTTGTCGCATGATCGCATGAGGTTTTTTTAGCTCATGCGATCATGCGACTAGTGGTATTTTCAAGCAGTGCAGCCAGTTTTGGCAGGCTTTTTCTGTGAGATGGTTGCAGCGGTGCGGTAGCTCAGAATTGATTTCTAAGGACATTTTCTGGTTGTGAAGGTGATGATGGATGATCTGGTCGATGGTGCCATGGATTTTGTAGGGTACAGTGCGGTGTTCTTACACTGATGAAACATTAAAGAGTGGGCACCAACTGTACTTTCAAATTCATTCTTGCGAAGATCAAATCTGGAGCCTTAATGACTTATTGGGCTTGCAGGGAGGTAGATGGATTGAGGTCTTTTGTCTGCAGGCATTATCAGTATAGGGGTGGACACGCAAGCACATATCTGATTGGTTGAGATATTTTCATGAACATTTATGATCAGAAGTGACTGGTTTAGGGTTGGATTATTTTATGCAGATTTATGTAACCCTAGTTAATTTTGACTCCTGATTGCATGCAGTTGAGTGATGTATATAATGTTTTTTTGGAGCTTGTAGAGCTCATAATTCAAATTTTTGTAAAAGAGAAAGATTTTTCTTGGAAAACTATCTATAGCATTTCTTCCTACTCTCTGGTTTTCCACATCCTGTAAATTCTCATTGATAATACAAGTATTACAGAGGCAGTTTGTGACAATCCTTCATTTCCTTGTGCTTCCTTATTTGGCTTATCTCTTATTGGATTGAAGTTTATGAATGCTTTCTGTGATACTTAGGGTTCTTGATCCCTCTTACTTTCAGCTTATATGTGCGCTACTGTGTTTGATCTGATCTAAGTGAGTTTGTGGGTATTCTTTAGCCCCTGTCATTCTGTCTCATTCCTGTGCCCCTTTTGTTGAAGAGAATGTCTGCTTGCAGGTCATAGGTTGTGTCTAATTTTTAGGCCCTCTTATGAAATACTTATGCAAACCTATTCAGTAAGTTGTGATCTACTAGACCTAAGTCTTTCACTGGTTTCATCCCTCTATACTGAGATCCAAACCCTAGTTCTGGTGCATCACCTAGTAGGTAGTTTGCTTTCCTGTTATTTCCATTTCATGCATTTGTTCTAACCCTTTTCCCTCAAAAGTTTACTTTCCTGTCTAAGAGAAAGCTAAGGTGATTATCCAAGAGGAACCAGCCTAGAATCTGGAGGTCTCATCTCGATTAGCAAAGGTCCCACAACCTTGAGATGATTCCCTTTTTATACTAGATTATCAAGACCAAGAGAGCTTGAGATGAAAGGTGCACATTCAGTGTATAACATTTTTGGCACGCCTGGTGGGACCGAAGTTTAGATTCATGTTCAAGGTATGCTATCTCTGATATGCTGGTAGCGTGCTACAGACCTAGAAGAGGTCATTTTGTTGCATATTTGATGACTCTGGAAAGTCTACTGGTTTCAAAGGTCAAGTGCTGGTATGTTTTCAATCTTCATATTCAAGTTCCAGCTAATTACATGAGTAGACATGTCAAGTTTCTATGGACAGTCAAGTTACCCACCATCCTATTATGAGAGTAATGCTCTGTGGGCTAGTTCCCAGCCCTATCAAAGCCTAAAGCCTCCTTTTACCCCAAGCTATTATACTTCTCAAGGGTATCAATATATCTAGTATGCCCCAAATGAGTTTACCCTTGTGCAAAGTTATGAGCGGGCTCTCAGGCAAGATGGATCATGGGCACAAGAGGCACAACAACAAATGCAAAGCTAGTTGCCCCATCCTATTTACCACCCACCCTCCCCTTCTCAGACTATGCAATAGATGTAGACTCTGAGCTCAGACTTCAAGAAGATGAAGGAGGCAAAGAGTCTGTTGCTTGATTTAGTTAAGCAAGTGTTTGAGCTCAAGGAGCAGAGAGAGCAGGAGGCTCAAAGTTATTATGAGGAGTCAGCTCCCTACCAGGAGATAGAGGCTCAAAGCTATGAGCCAGGGACAACTCCTTACCAAATGATAGAGGCTCTTGTGTAAGGCAATTTCAAGAGGAGATCAGACGCTGAGCTGAAATTGAGACAGCAAGGTTAAGATCACTGATTACTCAACAAGAGGCTCCTAGGCCTAAAATTCCAAGCTGGAGGGCCCATCTATCTCAAGAACCTACACATGAGGAGCCTGCTAAGTGTCTTTTTCAAAGCTTTAAAGTAGTTATGCCTTCTTTGTCTCCCCCCTCTCCCCCTTAGTTTCATATCCCAAGTTTTAAGGCAAGAAATTCTTTTCAAAAGCCTGTGCTTGAGATTCAACCTACCACTTTGCAAGAGCAGCCTGTTCAAGAAAAGATTTTATCCCAAGAGGCCCCTCTAGTCTCTCAGGATGATGAAGTGATTCAGATTCCCCAATGGACTCTAGCTCCTAGTTGTCAGATGCCAAGTCTTTTCAAGGATACTAGTTTAGTATCAGAGCAAGGACCTGTGGTGAATGAGCTTTCATGTGATGAGGAGGAGAGGGCATCTGAGGTATCAATGCAGAGTGATGAGTGTGGTGAAATGGAGAAGCAAGGTGGGGAGGTGGAGGTTGATGCTCAGCCTGAGCTCTTGGTTGATTTGCTTGATGAGCTTCCCCTCTTTGTTGATGATAAAGAAGAGACCATGCCATTACCTATGGCTGAAGGTCAATCAGAACAAAAGGTTCACCATCAACAGGAGGTTGCTATAGAAGAGGATGCCTTGTCCTTGTTGGATGAGCTACCTAGTTTTGTTGAGTAGGGTGATAAAGATCTGATCATAGCCACCTTTGTAAAGTTGCAGCAGCTAGAAGAGATTGATCCTAAGGATATGTTGATTCATGAGCTTGATCTCATCTTTGAGGAGGAGACTTCCTGATGTACAGAGGATAACCAGAGCCTTGACAAGGATTATTTGGTAAGCATCATAGATGGCTTGTATATCGAGCCTGATTGCAAAGAGCCAGTCATTCCTGGAGATCTTCAGGATATTGACAACTTTTATGAGCTCTTGGCTGGTTTAAAAGAGGAAGATGACAGTCCCCTGTCCATGGACGATGAATTGACCTGGCTGTCCATGATGGAGGGAAACCATGAAGATAAAGAAGAAGCCATCAAGGAAAGTCCTGCCTTTAGACTTTTGAGAGGCTGCCCCATCAGATACTTGGCCCAGAAGGAGTTTACCAAGACCTCTCCATGTGACCAATTAGAGGAAGGTAAACTTGATCCTATTTTTGAGGAGGCAATTCATAATTGTTTGCCAAATTTTTATGTGCCTCTCATCCTTGTAGCTATCCTCATGAGTCCAATGCAAAATATCCTAATGAAGAAGGGTAGCTACTTTTCACAACCAATGAATGGTTTTGTTTGACCAGGTACCTGCACTAGTTAGTTTAGGCTAGGTTAGCTTCCCTGCTTTCTAGATTAGTTTTTCCTACTTTCCAAGAAGTGCCCGTGCACAGTTTGTCTTGTTGGTTCAGTTTTGTCTCTGCTGAGTTTTTGTGCTCAGTAATGACTCCATGCCCAATGGATTGCTTCAAGGTCATTGGTCTAAATGTCTAGCAGGCTAACATCTCGCAAAGGTTGCCAAAATGTTACCCAAAAATTCCCTATCATTCATTTTTGGCCACGGTCCTATTTTCCAAAGAAGTGCTCAAGTGTCAAAAACCGAATGTGTTTTTTGCCTTTTGGTCTAAAAACTAGTGTGTTTTCAACCTTCTCCCCGAGATCCCTCTATGTTTTTGACCTTCAAGTGTGTAACTCTTACCAGGTGGGTCCCAGTTCCTCATAGTCGTGCAAGTGCAGTGGAGATCCGATGGCTGTCGCATAATCTCATGGAATCTTTCAAGCCCATGAGATCATGCGACAAAAGTCAGATTAGAATCCTCTTGGCTTGTTCTAAATTTTCATTACCTTTTGGTGGCCACTTAAATCTTCAATTTACCCCATGTGTGAAATACTTCCTAAGTCTCCGGTTTAATTTTTCCTAAGTCTCGGTGCACTTTTATTTTTCTAGGCCACTAAACCCTAGCAAGATCTGATGGTCCTCGCTATACCACCAACCCAAGATGCATCCTATTTAAGATCGCGGTCTAGAGATGACCATTGATCTTCCTTGCTTTACAAAATCCTAATCTATCGGTGGGCCTAGTGGTTGTTTTCAAAGAACGCTAGCGGCATGTCGCATGATCACATAGCCCCTTTTTAGGCTATGTGAACATGCAACAAACCGTTAGCCACGCTGATAAGAAATTGTAGTTTGGCATTAGGCTTGTAGTTTGGTGACATGCCCGCATTTCATTGGTTGGCTAGTGACAAGGTTTTACAGTGAGCCCAAGATGCAAGTGCGGCAAAGATCCAATGGTGGTCACATGTTCGCATGGGATCTTTCAACCCCATGCGATTATGCGACAACCTTTTGATGAGATCCTTCTATCATGGGTCTGATGTGCCATGTCATGTTGATGTGCTAGTTTCTCATATGCCGAGCTGGTGGTGATGATGTAGTTGTAAGTGGGGCCAGATTTTAATGGCAGAAGTTTAGAGGAGGTCGTTCTTTTATCTTCTAACTTGGCGGTGTCTGATAAAGGGTTTCTTTGTTCACATGTTCACGGATATGATTTAGCAGGCCTCCAGACTTGGCAAGAGCCTGGTTGTGTGGTTAACATGTTTCGTGTGGTCGTTGAGAGGAGCTCGGGGTTAAGAAAAGTTAAAGTGACTTGGTGACCAAAGGGAGAGTGAGCCTGAGGTGTCTTGCATGACCAAATGGTGATTCAGTGAAGCTTGTCGCATGATTGCATGAGGTTTTTTTAGCTCATGCGATCATGTGACCAGTGGTATTTTCAAGCACTGCGGCCAGTTTTGGTGGGCTTTTTTCTATGAGATGGTTGCAGCGGTGCAGTAGCTTGGAATTGATTTTTGAGGACATTTTCTAGTTGCGAAGGTGATGATGGATGATCTGGTCGATGACGCCATGGATTTTGTAGGGTACAGTGCTGTGTTCTTACACCGATGAAACATTAAAGAGTTGGCACCATCTGTACTTTCAAATTCATTCTTGCGAAGATCAAATCTAGAGCCTTAATGACTCAGTGGGCTTGCAGGGAGGTAGATGGATTGAGGTCTTTTGTCCACAGGCATGATCATTACAGGGGTGGACATGCAAGCACATATCTGATCGGTTGAGATATTTTCATGAACATTTATGATCAAAAGTGACTGGTTTAGGGTTGGATTATTTTATGCAGATTTATGTAACCCTGGTTAATTTTGACTCCTACCTGCGTGTAGTTGAGTGATGTATATAATGTTTTTTTTGGAGCTTGTAGAGCTCAGAATTCACATTTTTGTAAAAGAGAAAGATTTTTCTCGGAAAACTATCTATAGCATTTCTTCCTGCTCTCTGGTTTTCCACATCCTGTAAATTCTCATTGATAATACAAGTATTACAGAGGCAGTTTGTGACAATCCTTCATTTCCCTGTGCTTCCTTGTTTGTCTTATCTCTTATTGGATTGAAGTTTATGAATGCTTTCAGTGATACTTAAGGTTCCTGATCCCTCTTACTTTCAGCTAATATGTGTGCTACTGTGTTTGATCTGATCTGAGTGAGTTTGTGGGTATTCTTCAGCCCCTATCATTCTGTCTCATTCCTATGCCCCTTTTGCTGAAGAGAATGTCTGCTTGCAGGTCATAGGTTGTGTCTAATTTTTAGGCCCTCTTATGAAATACTTATGCAAACCTATTCAGTAAGTTGTGATCTACTAGACCTAAGTCTTTCACTGGTTTCATCCCTCTATACTGAGATCCAAACCCTAGTTTCGGTGCATCACCTAGTAGGTAGTTTGCTTTCCTGTTATTTCCATTTCATGCATTCCTTCTAACCCTTTTCCCTCAAAAATTTACTTTCCTGTCTAAGAGCAAGCTAAGGTGATTATCCAAGAGGAACCAGCCTAGAATCTAGAGGTCTCATCTCAGTTAGCAAATGTCCCACAACCTTGAGATGATTCCCTTGTTATACTGGATTATCAAGACCAAGAGAGCTTGAGATCAAAGGCGCAAATTCAGTGTATAACAGTTACTTCATATCTGTAAAAGGCATAGAAGTAGATCCAGAAAAGGTTCAAGCTATTATGGAGATGCCTCTGCCACGCAACATCAATCAGATGAGAGGACTCCAAGGTCGGTTACAGTCTATTTGACATTTCATTGCACAACTAGCAGACAAGTCACAACCACTCACCAAGACCCTACATAAAGGTGTGACTTATGAGTGGAACGAAGACTGTGAGAAAGGGTTCCAATAGATCAAACAATATCTTGCAAATCCACCAATATTAATGCCCCCTATTCATGGGAAGCTAGTCATTCTCTATATCTCTACTACAAACACATCACGATGTGTCTTACTAGCTCAAGAAGATTAGAACAAAAAAGAAAGAGCTATTTATTACATCAGTAGAACTTTGGTCTCTTATGTAATGAACTATTCTATCATTGAGAAAGATTTCCTAGCAGTGGTATTCACTTCATAGAATTGTGACACTACATGCTTGCTCACACTACACATCTTATTGCTAAGATTGATCCATTAAAGTACTTGCTTAGCAAAGCTGCCCTTACAGGTAGATTAGCAAAATGGTTCATGATACTCAGTGAGTTTGACATTGAGTATGTAGAGAGAAAAGCTATCAAAGGACAAGTGATCGCAGAACAGCTGGCTGAAGTACCTATCACAGATTATCAACCATTGAGCATTGAGTTTCCAGATGAGTCCATAATGCTTCTCACACATCAGACATGGACTATGTTCTTTGATAAAACATGTACCTAACAGGGGTTAGGTGCTAGAATACTGTTCATTACACCACAAAGGTACTCTTTACCAAAGGCATACCAGATGTTGTTTCCATGTACAAATAATATCACTGAGTACGAAGCCCTAATCAATAGCATGAAGATAGCCATTAAATGGTGAGTAGATGAACTAAAAGTCTTTGGAGATTCACAGTTAGTCATCAATCAAGTTAATGACATCTATCAACCAAAAGATGACAAATTGGTACCTTACAAATGGATGGTCGATGACTTATGAAAGTACTTTGCATGTCACTTTCTAGCAGATTCCATGAGCAAACAAAAAAGTAGCCAATGCCATGGCTACTCTTGCTTCCATGTTACAAATGCCAAGAAATGACTTCCGACATGAATTCCTAGTGGAGATGTTATGCTACCTTGTCCATGACACCCCTAAATCTAGGATGATCTGTTCAGTCATTGGACATGATTCATCCCACTACCATCATATCTATTCCTACCTTCGTGACCAAATTGTTTTGGATACTTACACCCTAAATGAGAAACGTCACCTAATCTACAGTGCTTCACAATATGTTATCATAGTTAACAACTTGTATAGGTGAGGTCTAGATGGTACCCTCCTTAGGTGTTTAGAACTCGATGAGTCTAAGTGTGCGTTAACTGAGGTGCATGAAAGCATATGTGGGTCTCATTCGAGTGGTTTAACGCTAGCCTGTAAAGTTATTAGAGTTGGTTACTATTGGCCTAATATGGAAAAAGAAGCTATACAATATGCTAAGGCTTGAAAATAGTGTCAACTTCATGGGAATCTGATTCACGCTCCCGCCAAGGAGTTAATTCCATTCATTAATTTCTGGACATTTCAACAATGGCCCTTTCATTTGGTGGGTTAGATTCATCCCTCTTCATAGAATGGACATAATTTCATCATCACTGCTACAAATTATTTGACTAAGTGGGTTGAGGTAGTACCTCTGACTATTGCAAATGGAAAATCTATAGCTATGTTTATTCTAAATTACATCATCTGCAAGTATGGTGTACCTTCCTCAATAATCATTGACAACGGGGGGTAGTTCAAGAAAAGGGATCTGAAAGAGCTATGCTCTAAGTTCAAGATCACTCAGCATTGGTCTTCCATCTATTATCCCCAGGGTAATGGATAGGTGGAAGCATCAAACAAGGTGATCCTTAAGATCCTGCACCGCATAGTCTAGAAATCTCGTATGTACTAGCACCTCCAAATTAATCTAGGTCTATGGGCTTATCAAAAAAGTATCCAAAAACTAACTGGGGCCACACCCTTTGCTTTAGTTTATGGAGTGGATGTTGTGTTTCCTATTGAGGTCAAGATTCCTACTTTGTGAATCTCTCTGAAAGGCCTCATCACTGATGAATACATTAGAATATCTCGACTACAAGAGCTTGAACTACTGGATGAACATCAACAAGTGGCATTCGATCATCTCCAAGAATATCATAAATGAATGTCCAAGAGCTACAATAAGAAATTCAAACTGAGGGACTTCCAAGTGGGTGATCTCATTCTGAGAGAGAACCCTAAGAATCAACAACAATAGATCCAAAAGGGAAATTTTGAGCCAAATTGGCTTGGTTCATATATTGTCACTGTATCATTTGGGTCTAGTGCCTATCAAGTCTCTACTACTGGAGGAGAATAGCTCAAAGAGCCAATCAACACTATGCATCTGAAGTGATTCTATAGTTGAAACATCATCAGAATGCTCCATGTACATACTCTATTCTGAAAAAATCCTAAAATTGCAAAATATATTGAAAAAATTTATTATCTTGGTGAAAACCTAGTAAATAGGCACCTTGATAATACAAACAAATTGAAAACTTCAAAAAATACAAAAATAAAATAAAAAAGATAACAATGCAAACAAAATTGAAAAACAAAAAATGTGCCATTGCTGAAAACTTGGTAAATAGGTGTCATGGTAGCAAAAGAAATAAAATCCTGCCAAGATAGTGAAAACCTGGTAAATAGGCACCCCTTGTTACACAATGCTATACCTATCACAACACCACTTGGCCCTGTACAATTGCTTTCCTATTTTCCTACTTTAGTTTGCTAGCTCATGCACTTGCTCTTAGTTATCTTCGAGATTATGCTTGGCTTTACATGGATTGAAACTGGTCATACTCTAGGGGCAACCTTCCTGGTCTAAGGGGCATTGTCCTATCTTTTCGAAGGATCTTCCTCGCATCATTCATCAATGGTTCTTACTATGTATGCCTACTGATTCTTAGCTATAGGATCTTCCTTGCATCAGTCACCAATGGTTGTCACTATGTTTGCCTACTGATCCTTAGCTATATGATCTTCATCGCATCAGTCACTAGTGGTTCTCACTGCATCTGCCTATTGATGCTTAGCTATAGGCTCTTCCTCACCTTAGTCTCCTATGGTTCTCACTGCATCTGCCTACTGATGCTTAGCTATAGGATCTTCTACTAATGCTTAGCTATAGGATATTCCTTGTATTGATCACTAGTGGTTCTCACTGTGTCTACCTACTGATACTTCATTAGCACTATGATCTCTCCTCAAGGTTCTCTCTTGCATTAGTCACCATTGGTTCTCATTGCATCTTTCTACTGTCACCATCCTAATGAGATTCCTGACGAACATTGTATACTTTTGATCCGCTAAAACTGAAACTAGATGTGTAAACTTTCTAAAGTGTGTTGAGATTTTCTTTTTGTTTGCTTGTCTTTTTTCTTCATCATTCCTCCTCGAGCAACTCAAAGATGTCTATTTTGACTGAGAGCTGCAAGGACTGGGGGCATGATCTTTTCTTTTCTTTTTGTTTGACGGTTTAGTTCCAATGATCCAAGGAATCCACATAAAAAGGGTGTCCATTATAAGAGCCTCTATCTCATGTTAGATGACCATGTGTACCTCAAATCCTTTTATATGGAAACTTTGGTGAGGTTGGTTCTTCTCCTTGTCTATTTTAGTGACTTCTTTATGCTACAAGTGAAATTTTAGACACTCGTCCTGTGAAGTGAATGTAAGGGTAACTGTGAGCATTCTTAATATACTTATCAATCACTTGGTAGAAAGAAGACACTCTCATGTGTTTGGTGTGTTTGTATGCAAGTAACATTCAGGTCATCCTAGCAACTATGCTTTGATGCTTATGTTAACTTGCTAAATCAAAAGGAATAGGTGTTTAGGTCATTTTGTCTTCTTGTGCCTTAATGCTTACACCTCATTCCGACAAATCTAAAGACTGATGTCATATTCATATTCTCATGATTGTCATATCAGTGAGAGTTGTATGACATCTCACAATCATCTAATACCAAACAATCTATAATGATAACTATCTAATGGGTCCAGCAACCAAGTCCTAGGGATTGCATCTAGCTTAGGTTTGCATTTTCATTCTAGAATTGCATTGCGATAGTGCTTCGATGCTCTCTTTGTTATATCCTCCTAGATTTGTATGAGGGTTCTCATTCCACATCCCGAGATCACCATGACTGCACAAGTGTCTGATCCTCACTCTCGATCTTCTAGAATATTATTTTGGTTAGTACCTGTCATGTATTGTGGTATCCTACATGAGATGATTAGTACCATATACATTGCATTTTCATTACATCAATCAATATGCATTACCATAACTCATATGCATACATCTACATTTACATATTCACATACATGTGCATCCATCATAAACATAAATCAAATCATTCATTTCATTTTACATTGCATACATAGATAATAGAAAACATGTGCATATTCATTTACATATTCATACATGTTCATCTACATAATCCATACATTCATCATATAGGATACATCTCATAAAACATAAAACATCCAAAGCAATAAATGACATGTACGATGATATCATAAGAATTGATATATATATATATATATATATATATATATATATATATATATATATATATATATATATATATATATATATATATATATATATATATATATATATATATATATATATATATATATATATATATATATATATATATATATATATATATATATATATATATATATATATATATATATATATTTATCTCAAGAGTGTTAGTACAAAAATGGTGCTACTTGAGCACAATCTATATCTCAAAAATGGGGCTACAATACATCATGAAATCTCAATATCCTAATCTAGCCCTAGCCATCACCACTTGGTGGAGGTGGAGGAGGTGGCATGTCCTGCTGTGGTGGTGCCTATGGAGGGGGTCCCTATGGAAATGCTAGTACTCTGACATACTCTGAAAATTGTGGAACCTAGTCCGCTGGATCTGGAACTGCACCAAGATAAGCTGCATAGAAGTATGAGGCATGTGCAACCTCGTATCGCATATCTATCTGAGATCTCGCTAGTGTTACAAGTAGTAGTTGTCGTTGCACCCAAAAATCAACCTGTTAATGCCTGATACAACCACTAGACTTATAGAAAACACAGGAGGCTATTAAACCATGTCACAAATCCCGAGGGGAGTGCTGACCATTTTTCCAACAATCTCCCCCTCAGCATTACCCAAGGGGATTCAAACCTGTGACCAAGCTCTGATACCACTTGTTACAAGTAGTAGTTGTCGTTGCACCAAAATATTGACCTGTTAATGCCCGATACAACCACTAGACTTATAGAAGACATGTGAGGCAGTTAAACCATGTCACGAATCCCGAGGGGAGTGCTGACCATTTTTCCAACAACTATCTCATCCTGCAACTCCATGTTCTCCCTATCTCTCTCTTCCAGGTGAGCATCCCAAACGATGACCTATAAATGAAGATCACTCAACTCTCGCTGTGTCTTTCATAACCTATCTCAGGTCCTTCGTAGACAATCCTGCAGCTGTGTGACCTTGTCTCCTGGAGGGGGACCCTGTGCAGCATGATCCTACATAACTGCATCCTCAACTTGTGCCTCCTTTTTATGAGGTTGTTGTGATGTCTCATATATCCTTTGTCGCAAGGATCTTTCCTACAATCCACTACCTCTGACACCTGGGTCTCTCCTCATTCATCATGCGGGGATGGTCACTTGTGTCACCCTCTATCGGGGGTACCTACTGCTATTGTGGTGGTGGCTATGGTACCTACTGCTGAGTCACCTACTTCTATGGTGGCAATTGTGCCACCTATTGATGCATGCCCATTGGATCTGTGAATCAAGGGAATGGATGCACTATCAGTTGATCCTGGTATGCTGGTGTCATCCCCCCATTAGCTACGATTGCCATGTAATCCCATTGGGCTAGCGCTACCCGTGCCTCTATCATACATTGACCTTGATCTAGCCTCACTAGGTAGCCCTTCTTCACCTCATTGGAGAAGCGAGCATACACACAGTACTCCTTAGATATGTCATGTGGTCTCTCAAACTACCTTAGGACCTGTGACAATGGGAAATGCTCAATAACAGTAATAGTATGACCAATCAAAGGTTGTGAGCAAAACATATATGGTAACTCATGTCTGGCATCATCCCAGACCTCTGTGCCTATCCATGGCCGCCATACAACTGTGACCATATCATCCAACTGAGTCCTCCACTGCTCAGTCTTACCTAGTGCTAGTTGAGTCATTAGTCTACCATATTTATAGATGTATGGCCCTAAAGGCTGCCTGGTATCCTGAAAAATTGGCTTGCACATGGGAAGATGCTCCCAGGCCCATATCTGTAGAATGAATACACCTGCTGCCATGCTTAGTGCATCACAATACATGATCTCATGCATCTCATGATATATCTATGACAATATGCACTGGCCCCATCCAAAACGCATGACCGACTACTCTAGCATCCTCTGCAGCATCCGACCCCAACTGCACTCTAGTACATGCTACCCTCTATCTGGCATCAAGTAGCAACCCAAGAATGTTGCTAACACAACTACTAATCGATGTCCAACACCGTAGTCTCTGATCAGATCCTCCTAGGGGATCACACGACCCATCACTAGATCATCCTAAAATATCTCTCCGAGAGCAACAATGTCTGCTCTTGGCTATGTATCATATTCCATGCACGGGTCATGGAAGGGTACTCTTAGGATCCAGTAAACATCCTCTGGGGTAACTGTAAGCTCCCCTTGTGGCAAGTGAAATGTGTTCATTTTTGAATGGAAACGCTCAACAAGTGCATCCAGTAATCTATGATTTACCCGAATGTCAGGTACATCAAGTAGAAATGACAGCCCTAGCACATCAATATGTGCAGACTCTGCACCATCCAACCATCGCATGACCTCACCAATCACCTGATGAGATCAGAATAAAATATCCAGGAAGTCAACCTGTAATGCACGTAACAACATATGATCAGTATCTCAATCATGATGATTCTCAAAGGAAAACAAAAATTGAAACACCTATCCTAAAATGCCTCTCAGACGCTCTACTTGGCTAAATTTCACGCAAACTTTGGACACACAAATTTTAGTTCTCTGCTACAGTCTTGCGCGAGGAAATAAAAATCTCACGTGAGATTTCTCCACTGCGTGAGACTACATGCTAGATCACGGGAGAGATCTTCCTCCTAGAGGGTTTCTTGCGCGACTTCTGGGTCCCCTTTGTGCGAGCCTGTGGAGAGGTCCACTCAAGAAAGCCCTCTTTTGGTCCTTTCTTGCACGAGCCTCCTCACTAGCCCATGTGAGGAAACTGTTTCCTCATGTGAGTTCGGGTGAACGAGTCCTAAATTTACCCTAGAATCTATCTACATCTACTCAAAAGCGTTAAAACTTTTAAATGCAAGCTAAGTTATCGACTACTCACAAGTGGGTCATATGTCGTCGACTAGCTGTGATGTCAAGAGTGCTCAAATATATGCAATCTCACTGAAACACTTTGAATCTTTCCTTAAAGCTCTATTTTTTCATAAAGTCAATGGTTCAAATGAATTTAAAATGACCCTTTTGGGCCTTATATAGGTTTTGACCTAATTTTCAAATGTGCTCCATTTTGCACAAAAACTTCACCCTTGGCTAAATTGACAGCTCTGAATCCATTTTTGGGATTGAAATCAAAATCTGACACTCCTAAATAGCTCCAAATCATGTTTTAAAATTTCTAGGACCGACGTGATCCGACACTTGTGCAGTCGACCTTATGATGTTGTATTCTTGCCAGAATCACATCTCATCATCATTTTCTTGACTTCTTCATCTTTTTCATCAAAATTAAACTCTATTCAACTCTGGTCAACCATGGTCAAACTTGGTCCACTAGACCTCCAAATGACTCCAGATCACTTTTGAATCTTCTCGATTCTTCTGTACTCTGCTCCGCGTTCTTCTAGACCTCTAATTCTATCTTTGTCTACAACCTATTGTTGTCAATCACTTTTTTTCCATGTCATCTTTCCATTTCACTCCCGAGGGGCAGGATGATTGTATCATTGAATCTTGAATAAATTCTTGAATCAATTTGATCTAAATCAAAAGTCCTCATCGCTCGGGGCATCTCATCAGTTGGGGCATGTTCAATTTTTTGTACCTCACGATCAAAATTGGATGTTCCACGATCTTGAATCACTAGGGGCATCTCTATGCCTTAAATCTGGTCATTATACTACTAGGTATCTGAGAAATCTAACTCAGATCCCTAAGGATCAAGCTTTGTTCTGGAGATGGTCCTCAAAATATCTTTTGGTACTTGAGCGATCTAACTTAGATCCTTGGGAATCAAGCTCTTTCCTAGAGATGATTCTCAAAATCTTTATTCGGTATTGGGGTAATCTAACCCTAATTCCTAAAATTCAAGCTTCATTTTGGACATGGCTCTTGAAAACTCTTTTACCAACATCTAGGTGATCTAACCCAGGTCTTGGAGGACTAAGCTTTGTTCTAGAGATAGTCCTAAAAATCTGCATCAATTATCATTCAATAGATAGGTATTGGGGCAATCCAACCCTGACTCCTAAAGATTGAGCCTCATTCTGGGGAAAGTCTTCCTAAAAATAGTAATTTGACCGATGTCTTTGCAACCTTACTTAGACATCAGAGAATCAAGCTTCATTCTGAAGATGGTTCTACAACTCAATCTAATTGGTGTCTTGGTAATCTAACCTCAACTTCCGAGGGTTAAGCTTCATTCTGGAGATAATCCTGAAAACCTCATCAATTGTCACATTCAGACTATTCTTTGAATCAATGCGTTGCTCGCACACCAATTCAAAGAGGGGAAAAATTTAATACCCCAAAATTGGCATCTTACAATCCTAACCAATTTTGTTGCATTTTAGTCTCATTCTATCAAATTTCTAAATCATCAAATTCCTATCATACTAGGCAATTATGTCTTCTAATTGACTCTACTTGAATTAATGTCAAATGCAGAAAACCTTAAATCTACATCAATCACATATCATATTTAATTCCTAAATAATGATTACAAATTGGCTAAATAAACCCTATGATTGATTAATTTAATTACAAAGTCCTAGCACTTTAATTAAATTAAATCCACCCTCTTTAGCTAAAACACAAAAAGAAATTAAATAAATATTTGGTTTTAAATAATAAATATCCTCATCTCAATAAATGAATTTAATTATTCAAATAATTGAGAAAATCCACTTATGAGGCAATATGGTATTTATTTAAATTAAATATTCTCTCCAAAATCTTCTCTACAATTCAGAAAAGGAAACTTTGAGTTAATTAAGAATTCAAAAGGGAAATAAAATAGTTAAAGCCCCACACAGGCAAAAAAACAAAAAGTTGACTGCCTCTCTGCTGGAAACTTTCTATTTTGAACTGAACTCTCATTCAATCTTCACCGTTCGTCTAAATCAATCTCGACCATCAATTGAACTTGAGATTCTATAAAGAACCCTCATTTCTCATTCAAAGGATCGAATTTCTTGAGCAATGAAGTACTGTCACATTGTCATTGGAATTCATTTGCATTCAAAGCTTTCATTCTTAGCATAATATTCATTTCTAGATTAATATATCATGTTAGATTAAATATGCACTTCATTTCTTAATCTAGTTTTCTTTCATTATTATTAGATCAATACTCATGTTTCATTTCTAGATTAATCTTGCATTACCCATTCTATAATAATCTACATTGTACTTTCAGTTAAATCCTCCATTCTAGTGTTAGTCTATGGTTGCAAGACTCTTGATTTTGAGAGCAATTACGAACCCTACCTAGATAGGATGCAACAGGTCAAATCATCCAAAAATGCAAGACGAATAATCTCATATTCATTCTTGGCTGCAACTGGTGAACAATTACTATGTTGAAGTGTGAGGCTGAATTAGAGGCCCATATTTAGCCTACACAATACTTTTTTTTATCTTTCTCCAAAAAACAATTTACTACTACATTGAAATCTTAAATTTAGGACAATTAGATTAATTTTTTTTCAGACAAGGGCTAGTAGTTTAGAAACTACATTCAATTTCCTATAGATTCTGTTCTTACAAATTTTTCACATAAGGTTGATAAGATGTTCACCTTTTTACGTCAAGTTGACTAACCCTAATTTTTTGATTTTTCATTGCCACTTAAGGCCATAGCTTGGTATATCATAATCTTGCACATACTCTTTAAAACTATAGAGGAGGCAAGATATCTTGTGAAGAGTGATGAATTACAACTGATCTAGAACCTAATTGAAGATCTGTGATTAGAGATCACCGAGTTGTTGATTAGATATGTAATATGATTGAATCAGTAATATGTTGTCATTGATGTCAACTAGTTTGACAACACTTATTTTGTAAGTTACAATACCTAAACATCTGTAGAAAAGGAGTAAAAGAGATGAAGAATAGAAATATCTACATGAGGAAGATGTATATGACAGATGAGGATAAAGAATACATTGTGTAACTTTCTAATGAGTCTATGACCTTATGTTATTGACTTGATTATGTTTCATTCATCTATGATGAGGAAAAGAACTGAAAGACACAAGGTGGTGTGGTTGGTTGATGAAGCATCATAGTATACACCGAGTAGTGTAGTGTATACTGAGCACAGTATAAACCGAGCTTGTGTTCACCGACACATTTCTTTGTTAATCGAGAAAAAGAAAAGAACTAAATGATTTGTTTATCCATTAAGGATTGATGAGCTTTAAAGTATATAAAAATCAGAGATGGAGATAATGTTTGTTATGAAGATCAATGACTAGCATAATTCAAGGAAGATCTAAAGGATGAAATCAAAACATGTTACTGGCACATCAATCGAGAAAGGTTAAGTGACAAAATGGATGAAGGAGAATAAGCGGAAAAATCTTATGGAGGAGAAGAAAATGGTTTACTTGTCTATTTAAGAGACTAAGGTTTCATTATGAAACTTATGTTAGAATAAGGAGACTACAGAACTATCGCATGAACAAGTTTCATGTATGCCTAATCAAACTAGTTAAGGAGAACCAAACTGCAGAGTTTACCGAGTGTGAGAAAGCTATTACCGAGTGACAGTAAGTCATTGATTATTGTTGATACAGAATTGATATATTGATCAGAGGATTTGAATGGGCTTAACATAGATATAATAATCTGCAATTGAAGTTGTATTGTAATTAGATCAACTGCTTTTACATTTTAACCATTATAAATAGAGAAATCTCTTAATAGAGTGGACTTGAAAGTATTTTATGTATCATTCATAGAATGAACATTGTTATCCTGTCAACTCCATAGTGAATGCTGGTTGGATGATAACGATTGGTCTAAAATCCTCTAACAAGGTCACACCTCACAGTGTGTTTGTAACCTTTAACAGGGTTGGATCTTCGCCGGCCTCACTTTAGAAGAGTGAACATTTTTGGGTTGTCGGTCCCAGGTGGTTTTTCCCTTCACAGGGTTTCCACGTTAAATATTTTATGTTATGTGTTCATTGTGGTGATTGTTTGTTATCATACTTTACATATTTCATGTTGGATTTGATCAGTAATCATTAGTTGTTATTGATTGGTAATCAGTAAAAGCACAGACAGTATAGTATTTTATGTTACCAAGCTACAGAAGTTTAAGTAAATTTTTTTGGATTATACATTTTGTTTTGGGACTGTGGATAAATGATTCACCCCCCTCTCAGTTATTCTAATAAAGAGAAGTGGCATGTTGTTGATCTTTGGATGGAACTTGGAGTCCTCATTCTTAATTGACCAAATCAAGAGGCAAGATAAAGTTGTAGCTTATGAAGATTTTGACCCCGATGGACTACAGAGGGGTTGTAGATTCAATATGGACACTAAGACACTAGCAATATGGTGTGTGGACCCATAATCTAATAAGCCCAAATTGGTTGATATCCAACACACAACATAGGGTAGCCAATTAATATGGAGGTTGTAGGACACTATAGGATCAAAGATAGAAAATCTCCTATATCATACATCCTCCATGAATAAAGAAGTGGTTGAGGACTTAGAGAACATGCTAGCCATGACATTCAGAGATTATGTGGCATCTATAAAAAAGTTTGAAGAGGAATTGAAGAAGAATTTTGTCATGGATAAGACTGTGCAGGAGCTAAAAGATGAAATAAATGCTTTGAAAAATCAGTCCAGGGCAATGACAAAGGTCTATGATGCTGGGGTCCAAACTGATTATGAGGGGGGCTTAGCTCAAGAACTTGCAACATAAAAGATAATAATGGAGGTTGATTAGCCTATTGATACTGGAATTACTGAGGAGACTTTGATGAAGGTGCTATTGCACAGAGTAAATATTTTAAAAGGGAAGTCTCAACTCATTCATAGTACTTTCATTTCTTTGCAGGGGGAAGAACATCATTTTTCTAATGCCTTGTCTGTACTAACCCCATTATTTAATTTTGGGGCCCATACTTGCAATTATTTGATAGGATAATTTTACTAATGGAAAAGAAGATGGAATTACCTGACAAAATAATTGATGTTAAGGAAATGTTGTTATTAGTAAAGGATTTGTATACATTTTTCACTAGCAAGTTACAGAACATCAGGAAAAGTTAAAGGTTTTTTCTGAAGAGTCTGAAGGATATATCCCTGTTATTGTGGACACAGAGGGACACTTGAAGGACTGGCAAGAGTGGGTTGATTCTTTCAACCAAATTTTGGATGCTAGCAAAGTGGCTTCTTATTTTGTTGGTGATGCTGACATTTCAACTTTTTATGAAGTTGTGGATGAATTGTACAAACAAGAGATTGACATGAATAAGTTTTTTGTTGAATCTCAAGCCATAATGGATGATAAGTAGAAAAAATACCTTGAAGACTTGGATACAGTTAGAGTGACAATTTGGCCATCAAAGAGGGAAATTGTGGTGTGGCAAACCATTGGAAAGATTCAAGCCTTGCCACATGGAAGTAGTTGAGATAGTCCTGGTATGAGATGAAGAACCAATAGAGGGAGGGTAGTTAATTCAAATAGGGTATCTTATCTTTGTGGGTGGATACACCTTCGGTGCAAACCAAGATTGATTGTGAAGAATCTAGGCTGCTAGCTCTCACTTTTGTAGCTATTTCCAAACTTGTTTGCTAAAGTTATTTTTTCTTTTATGATAGTAAAGTCTCTGATACTATGATCATTGATCATTGATGTATAAATTTCAAGGAAGTTAATACAAGGAATCAAAAGAATTTTGTTGCTATGAATCTTGTCTCCTTTTGTGATATTTTTTAATTGTTTGTGCCTTGTGAACAAAGAGCTCAAGATCATAGTTGTAAATTGTTTAAAATTATATGTATAATATCATATTAATAATAATTATTATGCTTGAGTTTTCTTTTGATTCAAGGAATTAAGTAAATGCTTAGTATAATTCGACAGAATTATAATTTATAAAGTATTAGGAAATTTCAAATTAGGAATGAGTATGACAAATCAATTTCTACTTCTAGGAGACTAGGAAATTAGGAAGCTTTGACTGTTGGCAATGTTCCTAAGTTACACCTAGCTATTTTGTAACTTCTCAATGGTTAAGTGGTTATGATGGTGATGGGTTCTGAGGTCCTAACTAACGACATGCGTAACTTCGAAAGGTGTTGAAAAGTGAGAGTAAGTTGCAATGGACTGTGTGAACGGTCGAATAATGGATGAAAATTTGTCAGGAATAGTTCCAAAGCCACGATAGTAATTTTCAAGTGGTTTGCATAGCTTTGTGAGGGTTTCTTGGTCATTAGTGTTGGCATTTATGAAGTTGCGATGAAGCATTTGGCGGTTATGTGTAACTTCAGAAAGGTTAACAAGTTACAAGATTAAACAGTTCAGAGGTTACAAAAGGCTTTGTGCGAGACTTCACACAGTTATATCTAAGTGTTTGTTACATTGTTCTGCCCTTGCAAAGATGTTAAGAAGATCATCAGCGTAACTTCATAAGGGTTCCTAAGGCCCCTAATTTGCATATAGTAAAGCTGAGATAGGGTTAGATGAATTATTTGCATAACTTCGAAACCAAACCAGCTTAAGTTTTGAAATAGCATGAGTCCTTTACACTTTACAATGAGGAAAAAGGACATTATATGATTATACTTCAAGTTCAAAAACACAGTAACTTGAACATTATACATTAATATTATACTTCAAATTTCAATACAGTAACATGGACATTATACAATGTACTTTATACTTCAAATTACAAAAATCATGAACAATAGTTTTCTAAATTATAAATGTAGTATGAGTCAACTTCAAGATTTAATTCTAAGATGTACAATATACAGTGTATAAATACCTTTTAACTGAATGCTAAATCAATTCACTGACTTAGTGAGCAGTTTGTCACTTCTATATCCCACATGGAATCTAGCTCTTGAAATTGACTAGTAGAAAGAGGTTCCTCTTCACTCTAAGTTCGATATTCAAAATCAAAAAATTCTTCATCTTCATTCTGAGTTTGGGACCAAGATCCATCATTTGTCTCAGAACTAGTAGTAGCACAACCAGGTTTTGAAGTGTTGCAAAGCCCTCGTATTTCACACATGGAATTCCAAATTGCCAATGCCCTATCATAAGGAAAGTCTCTAACATTGTACTGAGTTACAAATAACCTCAAGCAATTTTCCAAATTTTTGTCTAGTTTGTTTTTTATCTTTGATTTTAAAAACCCCAATGCACTTCAAACTCTTTCATCTTCCACCAACCCCAATATCATTGTTTGACATAAATCATCAAGTTTGAAATATTCTGGTATTGAATCACACAATACTTCACTCTTCTATATCCTTTTCCAAAGCCTAGTTATTGCACCAGGTTCAAATGGATCGTCCAAGTTTTTCAAATGCAATTTCATACATGATGCAAATTGTCTAGATTGTTTTTTAAGATTAGCTAAATCTAAAATTCCTTCAATTGGTTGTCCATTGTAATCTGCATATTTTGAAAAACTCTCTAATCAATTCATCAATTTTTTTATGAAAGATATGTGCATCATGTTGTTTATCTCTAACATTTTTCCAAAAATTAGGAAACACACAACCCATGGCTTCAAGAATTTCTTCTCAAGGGAATCTTTCATGAACCTCAGTTGAAAGTTGCTAGGAAATTGACATTAAATTATCACTAACATATTTAACAATCCTATAAAAATAAGCCCTTTAAATTGGAAGTAGTATGCCTCTCTCGCCAGTCTTAGATTGGTGCATTGGTATTTCATATCCTTTCACAAACACATATAAATCATTTTTTGCATTAAATTATAAAAAATTCTCAGCATGATTCAAATTTGTAACTGTCTACCACCCGAAAAAATTGGGCTTTGAAGTGTTGTCATATCTGAGTATGGAGCATCTAGGGAAATTCATGTCATTCTATGTAAAATACTATACTCATGGATATACATAGTTCTATCTTGGGCTTTCTTAACAAGTTTGTTCATTAAATCCAGCATGGCAAGAAGACTGGCTAGTTAACAAAGTCTCTATATCACTTAACTTATGTAAAAAATCAGGAGCTTTGTCTACTGTGAGGTGTTGCTCATATATTAGTTCAATCAAGGATTGATATTCTATTAGAACTCTTTCTACTGGTCCATGAAAAGAGATCCATTTGGTCTCAACATCCTTGAGAAGCTTGCTTCCTAGTGTTACTCTCTCTGAAAAAATCTTAAATTCTGCAAAATGTTTAGGACTTCTACAGAAGTAAGAGTATAGCTCGCAAACTAGATCTTCAACTTTTGACACTGTAGGAAAATCACTTACAATTTTATATGCTAAACTCATTCGATGGGCCATGCAATGTATGCCAAGCATGTAAGGTGCAATGCTAGTTTTTAATCTTACACAAAGACCATTCCTTTGGCCTTACACAATTGTAGCTCCATCAACTCCAACACACACTAACTTCTTGCCAATTTTCAAATCATCCATACTAGCAACTTCATTCAAAGCATTCTTCACTTCAAAATATAATTTTGTTGTTGTTGAATTATCCCTCATTTTATGAACAAAGAGTAGATGAGCTTGGAGGACATGTTCTTTTACTGTATACACATGTATACATATCCAAGAAGTATTATCTACTATAGTAACTTCATCTATGTATAATAAAATGAATCTAGACTATTTTAGTTTCTCTTATAAATTTTTCTTTTCCACCTCAGAAAGACAGTTTTCCATTTCACATCCAACGTTTGTTGACCAATGTGACATAGGATAGTGAGGAACTCTCAAAAAGGATAATAAATTACCACATATTCTGAGAAGTCTCTCATAGGACTCCCTCTGGATAGAATATGAAAAACAACACTCATTTGAATGGTCTTTGCCAGGTTTGCTTCATTGGCTACATGTTTAAACCCAACCTTGATTGGATTTTCACTACTAGCAATTACTGTCATTCTCTTGTTATGATATTCATATTCTACAGTATATTTAACATGAAGAGATTCTTCCTTTGATTTCCATCTTAGTACTAATATTTCTTGTTTGTCTATGGTCTATTTTTCATAAACCTTACCAATATGCTTTTCTACATTGTCAAGCTTTAACTGCAACTTCTTCTCTCTTTTAGCTTTCTAGGTACAAATCTTACACCTGCATTTTGTTGGTTGTTCATCATTGTTTTGGACTAGTTCAATTAACCAGTACTTTGATATCCAATCAACCTTAAAATTTCTTGTCATTTCCCACTCCCGCCCCATTTTTACTTCCCTTTTTCTTTTCTTCTTACCAACATCAATATTATCTTCATTGCTAGCATTTTCATCTAACTGGTTATGCGTATCCCTTATAACATCTTCTGTTGTGCCACCATTTCTATCCTCATTTGACACATTTTTATTTATTTCAATGACAATCCCAACTTGTGGTAGTGGTATTGGTGAGCTACTGTGAATGGTTTTTGCACTTGCAATTGTAGAAGTTGATGGAGTAGAAACATTGTCAACTCCAAAGAAAGCCTTTATGGTAGCATCTTTAAGTTATGGGCATTTTGATGGCGTCCCAAACTCTTCACTTCCATGCGGAGTCTTACCCTTGTCTAGCTTTCCAATCCCTTCACTACCTTAAGTTTGGGTCCTAGTCTCAACCTCCCCTGACATCTCAATCCCTTCAGCAGCCTGAGGATACTCAGGATAGTCACCCTTGTCTGACATCTTGACCTCTCACTAGTCACTAGGATTCTAGGAATTAAAATTAATAGTAATACTATGAAGTGTGAACAAATAATTTCTTACCTTGGTCCCACTTTCTCTGAATTTTGCTATATGAAATGCCAAATCCATTTTTTATTGTTGCAAGATTGTTATTTGTAAATCTGGCTCTCTAAAATTTTGTAATGGGGCACGAAAAGACTAGTAACAAATCTGATTTGAACTTATATCAATCCATGATTCCATTCCATTTTTTTTTAATTCTTGGGCTTTTCAAAATGCATTAACATTTTGATTTAAGTGTGGCAAAAATGTGCCGACCTGTGCAATGCACAATGTAGAAATTAAAAAAGGTTGGTGAAATAGGTCCTAGTCAATATAATAATTAATAAACGATTGACGAAATAGGACCAATATAAAGACCATTTGGCTATATTTAGATTTTATTTTCAATTCATAATTAATAACCCTTGGCAAATAAGAGGTCATTACAAGAACCACATCAAATTGGTTAAAGGTGAATATACCGGTCAACTACGTCAAACGACAAATCTTAATGGTGATTCAAAATAATATTGACCCATTACCATGTAGTGGTTGGGCGATTTGGGCCACTGATGTATCGTGCACGATTTGCCAATTCTAGCAACTCAATTTCCTAGAATTCACCAAAAGGTGAATATTCGCCACTAAAAATTACCTTGTTGACATGAAACTAGATCTTAGATTATTTCCTTCAACTCTTGAATCCAATTGCTTGAATTCTTGATTTCTTGAATGCACTTGATAATGGATTTCTTCAAAATAGTAATGTATCTTTGATTGAATGATAATGGATTATCAAAATAAGGAGAGATAGGGCGTTTCTATACTTAATTGTGCATTTCAGATTCAAAAATAAGTTGGACCAGCTACATGCTCTGATTTTCCAATACAATCTAACATAGGGTTCTAGGCCAAATTTGGGCTAAAACAAGCAAGAACATAGCATCTCAAATGTTATGTTGCTAAGTACATAATGTTTGAAACATTCTGTGCGTAGGGTTTTGACCTAAAATTTGGACTTAGTGTTGGAATAGTAGAAAATATGTGGGAAAAGAAGAATATGGTTGAGCTAGGATCAAGCATAATGGACATCAGATCTCAAAATCACCAAAATAGGGCCTAATAGAGCATCCAACTATAGGTGCTAACTTTTTAGGAAGATACATATGGGTTAAATGTAAATCTCAAGTCATAATGCTATCATTGGCATAGGAAAATAGAAATGGTGATATGGCTCTCAGTGGCTAGAATAACCATGTTAATTCATAGGGTATTAAGTTGAGTATATTCTCCTAATGCAGCAAATAAGAGCATGAATATGCAATGGTCAAGGTATTACGATCTAGGTCCCCAATGTTAAATAGGTTTAGGAATGTGGTTTATAGGTTATGGTAGGGGAAGGTGAAATGCCCCCAATGTATTTGATAAACAATAATTGCTTAAGAAAGCAATGGGTTGAGAAAGGTGCCCCTCTCAAAAGAGGTAGCTCTAGAAGTATATATAACTACATAGGTATGAATGATATGTGGAAAACATGATGCCCACAAATGTGAATATAAGATATTAAAATAATAACATAAAATAGGGAATGTATGATAATCCTAGTATTTGGTAATGAAAGCACAAATGGTGAAGGTGTGATGCTCAATAATGGGATGATATCTAAGCAATAAATTTTCAATGTCACAGGGAGGATATGGTTCCTCCAATGTACAGGTAACTTTAAGAGTGTGATATGGCAATCTCTTGACTAAATATATAACAAAGAAATGTGGTCTATGCATAATAAAAATATAAAGCTAGACACGATAATATATGTGGGCAAACATGAGGATCACAAGAGAAGGGCTATAGTATGCATAATACTATATGAAAATAGATAACTAGACAAAATAAAAAACTAAAGTGATAATTAAAGACCATTAAATATAAAGAAAACATAAGGATGCATAATTTGAAGTAGGTAATAGAAAATAAAATGGAAATTATAAGAAAAAGGTAGGGTTAACAACATAAAAAAAAGGAAGAAAACTACCAAAAGAAAACAAAAAAAAGGGTGAAAATGTCTCTCAAGTAGGTGAAATAAGTATGAAAAAATATAAAAGATGAATTAAGTATATAACTCATGACACGACAAACCTTTGCACCTCTTTCAATGAATGCTAGTTAATTATTTTTATTATTTTTAGTATAATGATACTTTTGAAAGAAAATTTATTATTATTATAATGATAGTTTTGAAAGAAAATTTAAAAAAATTATAAATTTATTTTATATCTTTACATAATGGATACCACCACAAATTTGAGGGAAGGTGAATTGACTTGATGGACTCGAGGGGACACAACAAACACTTTCTAAACTTTCCAATAAGAATTCATTTCCGTGAAACTTCCATCAGATTAAACTATATCTCATAAAATAAAAAAGATAACATAATATCCACATGACTAATAATTCTGAAGAAGTCGGAATTTGGGCTTCACACGTCTGTCATACTTGTGAACGTGTTTGGTCAGTCTACTTGAGACCACTCTAATTTTTTAACTTTAATTTGTTTGTCTTTAGCAGCCAGGTTGATTAAAGGTGGCGACTCACTTTATTGGGCAGGTTGGGATAATGGCCACTGACATTTTCCCCTTGTTTTATCCTCTCTATCATTGAGAGTAGTACAAATGTTATAATATTATTTAATTGGGAGTGAGGTAATCCTGCCAAACTTCTACAATTTTTAAAGTAAACACGTCGAAGGAAAAAGGCATATTTGATTTGACATTGCTTTATATTAGGGCGAATAAAAATCTAAGCGAAGTAAAAAGTAGTCAATATGGGAACCTAATATCTCAAGTTGAGTTTAATGTTATAGTTCCTACCTACGGTAGGTAAACTATTGCATTCGTTTAGGTTTGAAATGCTATGATCAATAGTATTTTAGAATTTTTTTAGTTGTAAAGTGTATTATATAGTTTATATTTTTTTTCATATTTATAAAATCTAAAAAAAACTATTTCTTTAAATTTCTATTGATCAAATAGGAAAAAGGCAAGAAAAAAAATCAATATTACAAACAAAAATTGTCAAAAAAAATCCATATCGGCGAATGCCTTTTCGCACTGCATACATTAATGCTCAACTTGCCCCTAATACTTATCTAGTGACTGTGCATTTAACTGTTGGATGCATCCCATACTCCCCGTACACGATTGACTTACCGTATTCAGATCTGTCGGTACTACAGTTGTAGGTTGTTGGTGAAATTTAATGCAGTACCTTTTTTGCAGGGGATTGTTATTTTGAACTTTTTAAAATAATTTACTTTCATCTTTTTAATTTCTTATTTACTATATAATAAATAAATATATTAAAAGTATCATATATTTACAAAATGTTAATAATAGTTATATATTAATTTTTTTAATTTGAAGTTTGTATTTATTTTATAACTATATGTATAATATGAAAATTTTAATTATTATTTATTTTTTAAAATTCATATATAGATATACATAGATAATATAAGTTTTTAACAAATATAATTATTCTTGATATTACATATTTAACAATTTTTAATATATTACTAAAATGATAAATCTAATTATAATATTAAATTATTATATATTTATTTTTAAAATAATATTTATATGTTTAAATTATATTGATATTTTATTTATTTTAATAATAATTTTATTATAATATATAATATTTATAATAAAAATATATATTTATCTATATCATATAATAAGAAATAAATTTATTAATATATTTATATCATATATAAAAATATATATTTATCTATATATTTTTATTAATATAATTATAAATTTATAGATAAATAATGACTAATAGTCTTAAATTTAGAATTTAAATATTTCTATTTAATATTACTTTTAATATAATAGTGCTTGAGTTAATATGATATAAATTAGTAATTAACTTATAAGTTAATACCAGGGTTAATAACTTATTTAAAATGTAATAACTTATTATGTTTGTTTATTAAGTAAATATAATAAATACTTATTAACTATTAAAGTGTAAGTAACTATGCTTACTAATTTAATTTATATCATACTTATGTTTACATGGTAATTTATAAGTTATTATGTTTACTAATAGTAACTTATCTTGTAAGTCACTATGTTTACTTATTTCATATCATATTTAATAAGTTAATATGATATAAGTTAATAAGTTAATAACTATGGCATAAATATGGTATAAATTAATAAGTTAATAGGTATGGTATTTATTATAAATATTAACTTATTTTTATTAACATATTTATTTATTAATGTTATAAAATGTTAATAAATTTATTAACTTGTTTGAAATCTTTTTTAACTCAATAAAATGTTCCTAAATTTAGTTATATTTTATAAGAAATGAAAAAATTGAAACAAGATATAGATGATTGTAAGATTAAGTAATTTTTAACATCAAACAGAATAAAATAAATAAATAAATAAATAAATAAATATATATATATATATATATATATATATATATATATATATATATATATATATATATATATATATATATATATATATATATATATATATATATATATATATATATATATATATATATATATATATATCCCTCTTAAAATAATTTATATATTGTATAATAATTTTAATAATATTACACATATATAAGTTAAATATGAATAACTTTGAATAGGTTACCTATACATTTTTTTTAACTTTTTAAATATTTTGTACTATTTCCCAAACAAACTCTATTTTGATTTACTTTGGAGGACACGTAAGAGAGTTTAAATATTATATTTATTATCTTATTATCTTATTGATTTACTTATTTACTATTTGAGTTTAAAAAGACAAACATAATTTACTTATAAATATTATATTTATTATCTTATTGATGTTTTTGATAGAAAAAAGTAGCAAGAGGGTGCTAGCCCGAGGTACAAAAGGACTAGAGGCGCATTAACAACATATTAATGGCACTAGTCATAAGCATTTCAAGAGCAGTTTAACAACAGAAGAAACCAGGTCTAATCTACCTCTATCAAAAACAAACACCACAGTACTTTTCAAAAAGATTAAACCAGAGTATTTGAAGCGAATAGTAGCAATTAAAATAACAGTACTAAGCCACGCAGGGCTATACCAAGGGCTAGGCAAAATAACCGGAATTAAAACAGGGGAACTAAGGGCCATGCCCAGACAAAAATAAAAACCTCATGAGAACCAGCAACTAGTTCTTTCCACCCAGATGTTTGGACATCAAGGTCCTGGCCCACTCCTCTTACAAGAACAGGAAAAGATCCTTATTGTCCTTATCCGCCTCCAGACTGCCGCTCGCCAGTTTTTCCTGCACAGTGCAGAGGGTCATAGCCGAAGCATGCATAAATATGGTATAAATTAATAAGTTAATAGGTATGGTATTTATTATAAATATAAACTTATTTTTATTAACATATTTATTTATTAATGTTATAAAATGCTAATAAATTTATTAGCTTGTTTGAAATCTTTTTTAACTCAATAAAATGTTCCTAAATTTAGTTATATTTTATAAGAAATGAAACAACTTAAACAAGATATATATGATTGTAAGATTAAGTAATTTTTAACATCAAACTGAATTTTATATATATATATATATATATATATATATATATATATATATATATATATATATATATATATATATATATATATATATATATATATATATATATATATATATCCCTCTTAAAATAATTTATATATTGTATAATAATTTTAATAATATTACACATATACAAGTTAAATATGAATAACTTTGAATAGGTTACCTATACATTTTTTTTAACTTTTTAAATATTTTGTACTATTTCCCAAACAAACTCTATTTTGATTTACTTTGGAGGACACGTAAGAGAATTTAAATATTAAATTTATTATCTTATTGATTTACTTATTTACTATTTGAGTTTAAAAAGACAAACATAATTTACTTATAAATATTATATTTATTATCTTATTGATGTTTTTGATAGAAAAAAGCAGCAAGAGGGTGTTGGCCCGAGGTACAAAGGGACTAGAGGTGCATTAACAGCATATTAATGGCACTAGTCATAAGCATTTCAAGAGCAGTTTAACAATAGAAGAAACCAGGTCTAATCTACCTCTATCAAAAACAAACACCATAATACTTTTCAAAAAGATTAAACCAGAGTATCTGAAACGAATAGTAGCAATTAAAATAACAGTACTAAGCCACGCAGGGCTATACCAAGGGCTAGGCAAAATAACCGGAATCAAAACAAGGGAACTAAGGGCCATGCCCAGACAAAAATAAAAACCTCATGAGCACTAGCAACTAGTTCTTTCCACCCAGATGTTTGGACATCAGGGTCCTAGCCCACTCATACTGCAGGAACAGGAAAAGATCCTTATTGTCCTTATCCACCTCCAGACTGCCACCCACCAGTTTTTCCTGCACAGTGCAGAGGGTCATAGCTAAAGCATGCATAAATATGGTATAAATTAATAAGTTAATAGGTATGGTATTTATTATAAATATTAACTTATTTTTATTAATATATTTATTTATTAATGTTATAAAATGTTAATAAATTTATTAACTTGTTTGAAATCTTTTTTAACTCAATAAAATGTTCCTAAATTTAGTTATATTTTATAAGAAATAAAAAAACTTAAACAAGATATATATGATTGTAAGATTAAGTAATTTTTAACATCAAACTGAATATATATATATATATATATATATATATATATATATATATATATATATATATATATATATATATATATATATATCCCTCTTAAAATAATTTATATATTGCATAATAATTTTAATAATATTACACATATATAAGTTAAATATGAATAACTTTGAATAGGTTACCTATACATTTTTTTTAACTTTTTAAATATTTTGTACTATTTCCCAAACAAACTCTATTTTGATTTACTTTGGAGGACATGTAAGAGAGTTTAAGTATTATATTTATTATCTTATTATCTTATTGATTTACTTATTTACTATTTGAGTTTAAAAAGACAAACATAATTTACTTATAAATATTATATTTATTATCTTATTGATGTTTTTGATAGAAAAAAGCAGCTAGAGGGTGCTGGCCCGAGGTACAAAGGGACTAGAGGTGCATTAACAACATATTAATGGCACTAGTCATAAGCATTTCAAGAGCAGTTTAACAACAGAAGAAACCAGGTCTAATCTGCCTCTATAAAAAACAAACACCACAGTACTTTTCAAAAAGATTAAACCAGAGTATCTGAAGCGAATAGTAGAAATTAAAATAATAGTACTAAGCCATGCAGGGCTATACCAAGGGCTAGGCAAAATAACCTTAAAACCAGAATCAAAACAGGGGAATTGAGGGCCATCCCCAGACAAAAATAAAAACCTCATGAGCACCAGCAACTAGTTCTTTCCACCCAGATGTTTGGACATCAGGGTCCTGGCCCACTCCTCCTGCAGGAATAGGAAAAGATCCTTATTGTCCTCATCCGCCTCCAAATTGCCACCTGCCAGTTTTTCCTGCACAGTGCAGAGGGTCATAGCCGAAGCATGCATGACCTTCAATGCAAATTTGTTAGTCATCATACAGTGAAGCTTCAATTCCTACAAGTCCTTCTTGATGTCAACAATCTCTTTGTCCAAATCAGAAAACCTCAGCTTGAGGGTGCCTTTAAGACTATCTTTGCTAGCCAGAACCTTGGGATTGTGCTTAGTAGTGCGGGGCCTATTTTGTTGATCATGGGGTAATGTCAGTGGTAGAGTAGGGTGGGGAGTCTCCATGGTTTGCTGAGGGTTTGTAGGGGGAGTGTTACCAGTCCTTATTGGACTCATGTGATCATCAGAAGAGCCCTTCGTGGACTCAGTGGAGTGAGAATCTTTTTCAGATAGGGACTGTTCTCTAGAGACTGCTTCCAAGATTTTGGTTTTACACTGCTCCTTCGCAATTCTGTTAGACCTTCGGCGACCCAAGCCACCTAAGTCCACCTCCAGATTGACTTAGCTCTCCAACAACCTCCATTTTTTGGGCTTCTGTTCACTCTCAGGAGTACTGTTAGACTCCTTCCGATCTTTAGTCTCTAAAGATTCTGAGAAATGAGACTCCTCCTGCTCTTCCCCGCTATTGAAGGGATTTTTAACACATTTTTTGTGGGTTCTACCCTCTTTAGGAACAAGATCAGACTCTTGGATAACCTGGATGGAGTGGGAGGTTGAGCGGGTGGGGTTTTCAGTTTTGGACAGGGAATCCTCTTGGTCAATTTCTTGGATATTCGAGGGGGGGGGGGGGGGTTGGGGCGTAGGGAAGATAGCCTTGTGAAAGTGGTAAATATAGAGAAGGAGGCCTTGATGGAGAATAGGGATTGATTTATCAGGGCTCTCTGTAATATCCAAAATATTACTTTCTATGGAATGTAGGAGGTAGAAGGGAATGTAAATTAAGTCCTTATTCCTAATGTGATTCAGAAAAGGTAAGTGGTAGTAGTAGAACACCGTAAACTTACCTTCGAGGGTGAAATATTTCATCACAATGAGACAAAGCTTCAGCAAGGACTCCGGAAGCTCTTCATGGCTGAAACCCCCATGCTTCTTGACATGATTCTCTCCCTCCTTGAAGAACTGGTTGAGATTGGTAGGGTCAAGCGTCTGATTGGTCTTTTTATACTTTCTCCCTTCCATAGAGAGGCTTGTCGCCTTAGAAATGATCTCCTCATTGATCTAGAAATGGATGCCACCAACTGAGACACTCCTATTATTCTAGGATGAGACAAATTGTTTGGATATGCACTCATCGTGCCCACCTTTCATGCGCTCCATAAAACCCCAAATACCGCTCTCTCTGCAATAGTGGGTCACCAAAGGGTCGGAGGTGAAGGTCTCATTGATCTTGTCTGGTTCGATGCGAAGGGTGTTGCCTCCCATGTCAAAACTCTGCATCACCTGCGTCAGAATATCCAGAGAACCAAAAGGCTGAGCTTCTTGACAGATAGTAAAAAACCAGTTGTGAAAGAAAAAATTGATAAGTAGGAGATATTTTATGAAAGAAAAAATTAAAATAAATTATTTTAAGTCAAAACTCTGCATAAAATGAAAATGTTTAGAATGTAAAAATAATTATGATCAAAATAAATTATTAAATATAATAGATAAGATTACTTTATATTTAAAAATGAATGTAAAAAAATATATTAATATTAATTTATATAGTTAATTCATAATATTTAATAATTTTATTAATACTATTTACAATTTTATTATAATTTAATGATAAAATTAGTTTGTATAATTTTAATATTATAATTATATTTTATTTTAATATATAATATAAAAGAATAGTTTAAACCAAAAAAACCAAGTCTCCCACTCAGTAAGATATACATTTGACATTTTAATCGTTATATTAAAAAGAAGTATACGCTCTTTGCCTACAGAACGTACAATTGAAGTTAATACTCTACCAGGTACAGTGGTGTGAATGCATAGGATGCATCCAGCCATATCGAATGATATGGTTGGATAGCCTTTGCCACATTTAACCATGGGAAATGTAGTTGTTGAAAATTTACTTCTTTACAACTGTAAATGTAAATTTTTGTTTTGTGAATAGGGATTGCAGGTCTAAGATTTGTATCACTTCAACCACAATATGTATAATCATTGTGTTGGCTTCAATTTTTTTATTTTTCCAAAATTCTACCCTAAATATTTATGCACCTTTAAATGATCGGTTTTGTGTTTTTATTTATCTCAAATAAATTGTGATTTATGCATGTTATTTTCCTTGTTATTCTTCTTTATGTTTCTGTTGTGATTTATGGCAGTATAGTTTGAAGAACTCCCATCCATAAAATGTTGTCTCCAAAGGCTTAGGAGTGGGAAGAGCATCCACATCTTTCATCCTCCTCTTCAAATGGATATCAGGTATGAAGATTGTTTTTTGAATATCTATTTATAGAGCGAGTTTGTATCTTTGTTTATGGATTTTTTTGGGGGCTTTCAAACATATCTTCCTTGTAGTATGTATCTGTGCTTATGTTTTTTTTGGTGTGCTTATGGTTTTTTTTGGGCTTTCAAATGCTGTAATTTTTACATGTATTTTGGGGTTCATTTTATAGGATAGTTTTTCTTTTATAGGGTTTTAAAGTCTATTTATGTTGCTTTCAGCTTTTGATTTCTTGGAGTTTTTTATTCTTTCGAGTCAGAGTGTATGAGGTAAATATTCAAACACAAGGAAAGGATTATGGCATGCATTCTCTTGTGGGTTTAGCCGTTTTTATGTGGAATGAGGGTTTTTTTTTACAATTTTTAACAATAAATTTTGACAAGAATCCACTATGGATTAATCTGTACCTTATGACATTTTATCTTGTCGCAGTATATAGAGGCAAAAGATTTTCAATTTTACGGTTCGTTGTTCGCCGAGGGGATTAGGTTAAGCACATTTCCAACTTGTGCTAAATTTTTTATAGAAGTTTATTGATAGAGGATAGAGAGACAATGGGGAAGCAGGTTCAAATAATCTCTAGAGGCTTTGCATTTCACATAGATGTTGGTAATCTTGCTTTCATTCAAATAACTTTATTGATCTCATTAGAATTTTTGTCTTTGATTTCAATGCATTATTAGAAAAGATGGAGCTATCTTGTATTGTATATGTCAAGAATTTTGGTTGTCCTTTGTAAAGTTTTATGAAGCTATCGATTTATTTACGATTAGGGTTTTTTATTTTGTTTTGTATAGTTTTATGAAGCTATCGATTTATTTATGATTAGGGTTTTTTATTTTGTTTTGTACAGTTTTATGAAGCTATCGATTTATTTACGACTAGGGTTTTTTATTTTGTTTCATAAATTTAGAATTTTTTTGGTTAAGAATGGGACAAATATAGTTGATTGACGGAAACTTGCAAGAAAATTATTACAGTTGGATTGTAGATTGAAAAGAATTATATACTATCAAAATTTTTACTATATTGACTAGCATTGGGCTTGTAATGTTGTTTTATGCCCTTTAACAATTGTATGGATACCTTATGATTCCACATTTTGTTTGTCATGCCCCTGACAGTTCCAAGCTTTACTTTTCTATGTTATGTTATGTTATGTTAGATTTCTATGAGTTCGAACTCTGACTGCGTTCTTTTGAACTTTGTTATTTGGATTAAATATGTTATCTCTGTAATTCTGCCAGACACTCAGAGAATTATGTCTATTTCTGTTGCTTTATGAGTCCTTTTTTGATGACAGAATTGGCTTAGACTGAATTTGGAATATTGGTTTGATTATGAAATAAGGACAAACTAAATGGTTAGTCAATTGTCTGATTATTGATTCATTGTTTTGGAATCCTTAATAATATGTTAGATATAATTAGAAATGGTTATGTTATTATGGTTAATTGTATCTTATGATTATAGACGGTATATAGAGAATTATTGTTATTTAATGTTAATCTAATTCTGAATTCAAAATAAATAAATTTGTATATATGTATTTTTATACATATAATTATGAGTGAATGTTTTAGTAAGTATGTGGTATTTCATTTACTAAAATTATATGAATTAACTAAGTTAGTATATCCTATTTTGTATGTTAATAGGAGGTTAGTGTGATGAAGTGTTAGTTATTTGGCATTGTCATGCGCTGTTATCTTAGATGTTTAAGTTAGTAAATTGACTAATGTTATTAACAAAGATATGTGTTAATCTATCCCTAAGTCTTTTTATTATATTCTGGCTCGAAACATGACTTAACGGCAGGGTTTTAATGCACTTTCATTGCATTGAGGTGTTAGTGGGGTTTAAGCTATTTTTTGGGTTGTGGAATTGTACTATGTTGGACATTTGGCAGGAAATGGGTTGTGTTTACTGCAAGAGATAAGTTTGCATTGAATGAACTTATCAATGGGAATTCATTGTTGTGTTTGAAGTCTGCCATTAGCTCTGGTTAAGGAGTTGCAGTTGTATATGACTCCATTTTTTTTTACCATGTTATGCTGCGGCATTTTGGGTAAACAGTTGGTTATGGACCCGTGTTACTGTTGTATCCTTCATGATAAGTGGCTTGGAATGGAAGGGGTTATCACGGCAAAGTTAAACCCTTCTGTTCATGGTCATTTAGGAAGTTGGGTGTTTTATACCATTATCTCTGCATTTTGGGCTCTCTTGCACAACATTTTGGCAGTCTGGAAGCTCACCAGGCAGGGGCTAGCTTCGGCATTTCAGTTTTGGATATCTCCTCACACGAATACCAGGCAGGGGCATCTCTTACCTTATCCTCTGTTTCCATTCTATGTTCTGCAAATGAAAATTAATGGAATGTAGATTACTACTGTTTGTTAGTCGATGAAATGTGAAGATTTGTGTTTGTATTTTTTTGAGTTTCGGGTCATGAATCGATCTTTTTCTTTCTTGGAAAGATTAAGAAGTCAGTTTAGTTAAACAATGCTGTGATTTATTGGAGAAACTTGGTAACGAACGACTGTTTAGTAAAGAGAGTGGTATTAGTGTGGTATTTAACACTTGTCTTTAATATGCTATTTTCGAGCATAATGTGTTAAGGGGTTTTCTCTGTACTGAGTTTGGTTTTGGCAATGTTTTAGTTAAGTCTGTGCCGAACTATGGAATATAGTTATGTAGATGTTATATGGTTATTTCCTTGTGTGTTTTGGTGTCGATGTTTACTTGCTTTGGATAGTGTTAAGGGAGTTAGTCGGGTTTGAGAATCAGCATATTAATACAGTATGGAACCAGCATGAGTTTTCTTGTTAAAAACTTCTTTAGATCTTCTCGCATTGTACCTGTTGTTAGGAGCACTGTAGCTTCATAATGTATTCAGTTTGTATAGACTTGGTTATAAGGTGGAATCGGGTTTTTCTACCACAGTCATTAACCGAAGTTGGTATCGATGTTTTCTTTGAGCTGTATTGTGGAAATTGGGGTTAGTGGTATTCATAATGCTATCTGTTACCTGTCGTATTTTGTATTTACACTTGCAACATAGGTGTGGAATTGAAGTATTTTTCTGGGTGTATTTCTTTAGTTATCTGGTGTCGATGTTTTGTCAAAAGGGTGTTTGTCACTGTATGTATCAGTCAATAGAGGAATGTGGATGTCTTTGGTTATGTCAAAACTTGATTGCGAGCTTTATGATTCTTCAGTATTTATCACCAGTGTGTAATACAGTTGTAACGACATTAGGAAATGTTAAGGGATTTATAGGAAAGTCAATTACTATCTTGTTCAGACAGTAAGGAAAAATACTTTGGTATTTTGTTTAAGAGGTAGAAGTCGGTTATTATTATTATTCTATCATTATTTTATTATTCGACAGATTTAGTAGTATATTAAGGTCGATGTATTCTGTGACAAAACTGAGACAATTTGAATGGTTTTTCCTATTGCATACTTATGGACTTAAACTACTAATTACAAGTTCATGCAATTAGATATATAAATATATATACCTGCTGGGATATGTATATATATACACAAGCCGAGGTGTATACATGTACATACGCCAACATGTATATAATAGATGTTATGATTGTCATTCTGAACTATTAATTACAAGTTTATATAATTATATAAACATATATATATATATACCTGCTGGGATATGTATATGTATACACAAGCCATGGTGTATACATGTACATACGCCAACATGTATATAGAGGTATAAACTTGTAATTAATAGAGCAGGATGTATGGTCAAATAGTTTAATAATTCAGTTATGGCAAGCTTGTATGTTCGTTATAAGCTATGGGTGTTGTGTTGATTCAGTTGATATATGAATATGTTAGTTCTTTTCTATTCAATGGAAACATGAATTTGATATGGACATTTTATTGTACAGTTTCAGATTTAATGTTAAGTTAATGTGAAGATTATTTTGATTGGATTTGTGATGGAGAAAGAGTTGTGATCTTTTCTTCTTTCGAGAAACATCATGTTTATGAATGTATGTTAAGGAATATGGTAATATGGTTTTATAATGGATTTCTGTTTGCTGTTTCAATTTTGTAAATTGATGCAATAGAAATGGAATGTTAGTGAAATTGTGTAATGTAGTTCATTTCACTGCTTTCATTAATTGCTAGATCAAGTGTTTTTAAGATAATGCAAGTATGATCCTTAGATTGGGGGCTGACACTAGTCTAGTACCTTGTGATGATAGAATTTTTGTCAGTTGTGACTGACACTAGTCTATATCCTTATGGGAAAGAATTTCTGTCAGTTGTTTAATTAAATGATAATTATAAAATTTAAGGGTCATGGGTTTCAATTAACAAAGATAAAACATTATTGTTTCATCAGACATAATGGATTACTACGAGGTTTCCTTATGGATACATAGCGTAGGTCCTTATGTGGACACCCATGAACTATTGGATCATTACTTGTCATTTTCTTTGCGAGTTTATTTCTGTTAGAAAGAAATTTAGTGCTTGATGATTTTGGTGTAAAAATGGAATTATGTTATTTAGTTTTCAATTACATCTGTATTTAAATCTGCATAAATGTTATATTATACTGACTTTTATGATTGCAGATATTTGGAGATGATTCATTTTCTTTATCATTGTGACTGAGCCCTGTTTGTTGTTTGCGTTTGTGTTCATTTTGATTTTCAGGTTTTAGATGGATAAATCAATGAGTTTGGGACAGTGGATAGCAGTTGTTAAGTTTTATAGGAAACAGATCATTTCATGGTTATTAGTTATCAGATCTATTCGTAGAATGTAATGATTTTGGAAAGAAGGAAATTTTGTTTTTGGAACTTAATCTTTGAATAAAGAGTATTATTATTACTCTGATGTAAATCGATTGTAAACTATAAAGCTCTTAGAAGCGGTTGCTATGATTGTATGTAACAGTTTGTAATTTTAAGGAAAAAAATTATTACTGTGGTTTTATGTGAATTTTATTTATGGTTGTTTCTTCTTTAGTATCATCTTTTATCTTTAAGTATAGATGGTGGGTGTTACATGTTTCATGTATTTTACCATAATATTTTAATTCAAATAAATTCAACTTTCCATTTTTAAAGCGTTTCTCCTACATTTTAATCTTTACACCTTTAACAATTGCATGGATTCCTTATGATTCCATATTTTGTTTCATATATTTTACCATTATATTTTAATTCAAATAAATTCAACTTCCTATTTTTATTTTTTAATTAAAAATACATAATCTATTAATTTCACCTAATCATAACTCTAATGCATAACATTGTTATACTATTGGCAAGAACTATGACGCTTTGCGTCTCTTGTTAAATTTGAAATGTCATAATTTTAACTTACCTTCTAGAAATTGTGGCATTACATTGTTAGGGTGAAAAAATTCTAAACTTAGTGTGGAAGAATGAGAAGCAAATATAATATTATTAATGTAATATTTTAAGAAAGTAAAATCAAATGATATGTAGCATGTTAGTTTGTTAAAAAATACATTAAAAAAGTGGTTGAGATGGTGTATTATAATTATTAAGGTTGGGAGAAATGAAGTGGGAAGGTATTTAGTAAATATTCTTTTAAAAATTTAATAAATTCTTTAAAAAATATTCTTATTTTAAATTAAATAATCAAAATATGCATTCTGATAATCTTTTATTTCTATTATTATTGAATTTCTTCCATCACTAACTCCATCTCTCATATCCATAAGCCTTTTACAATTTGGCTAATAAAGCTTCAAAATAAGATGATAAAGAAGATAGTTTTGACATATAACTCTTAAATAGATTTTATCTACCAATTTATCAACAATGTCTTTTATGCCTTTCCCATCCTCAATAATTGATACCATGTGTACAATGGGAAATGAGAAGCATTGTTAAGATGTAAATTATTCTCCACTTCACAACTTGCACATTAGGAAGGAAGAATATCCCCACTAGGCTCAAGGGTTGACTCGAGCTCTTAATGGGAACAAGATGTGTCCTTCCTTGATGTGTAAATGATGGAAGTGGAAGGGTGACTAAATGATGCAATAGATCTAATAGAGAAGTCACCAAAAATATGATCAAAATAAACTGATATGAACTGATATTGAGCTTAAATTGACAGAAACAAAAATCAGAAGATGAAACTAACGTGCTCCATAAATTTATGTAAAAAATGGCAAGGAGAATGTGAAAGTCGACTTGTACCTAGGGACGCTGGGAAAAAGTCAATATGTACCTAGTGCTTTAGGATGAAATTTTTACGAGATCTACAACTGTTCATGTACTGCCCAAAAAAGATTTGATAACTCCACAACCTATTCCTGCACATATAAAAATAGGGAAGAAGGTTGAAAATGGGTTTTGCCTTAGTCAAACCCCTATTCAGGAGTCAACCTTGAAATGAAATGAAAGGGAAAAAGTACTATCATGTAGAAAAGGCTAGATCTAAATAATAAAGTATATCATACCTTGTAGATGCAATTACTTCTTTAAATGTGATCAAGGATGTTGATGCAATAGATTTGACTAAATACAAAAACCCAAAAGGAAATCATGAAAGATAAAACCTCATGGAATAGATGTTGTAATTCACCACAATGTTTGATTGAGGACGAGAATAATGAAACTTGATGAATGAATGTGGATCTCATTTCTTTATAACTCCTTTGCTTGGCCTCCAATGGGGGAAAGAAGTTAGATCTATAGAAGAAGACACATTTCTTTCTTGTGAGCAATAAAGATTTGAATGCTTGAGCTTGATGGCTCTTGGTTGATAAATTTTCTTGCTTGCACTTGACACCTTTAATTCTTGATAGTAGATTCATGATGTGAAATGAGGTGAGATAGAGGGTTTACATGTATTTTACATCAATTTGGGGAGTTAAACCTGATCAAGCCAACCACAAATCCAAATTTCCCTCCCAAACTCTAGCCTAGGGCTATGGACCAAATTTGGGCCCAATTTCCTGGGGACACATTGCCAATGACGATTTGTCCTGGGGACAGATCACCATTGGTGATTTGCACCTGGAAGAACAAACCCAAATTTGATATGGGTGTTAGGGAGATGAGGTAGGTGCGAGAAAAGAAAGGACAACTCCTTTTGGGGTCAGAGCATGTCAAAAAGGCCAAAAATATGTGAATAGGTCCTAGGTGAGGAAATGAATTATGGGATTGGATGGAAAATGAGAAAACATGCCTAGAAGTAAGGGCCAACTCAAGTTTAATAAATATTGAAAGGAGTTGGAGGACCCATATTTGAATTTAGGTACCCTTTTAGTGCCATATGAGGTCCTACCATAGGAAATACACTAAAATAGGCACAAAATGATCCTAAAATTGAGCACAAGTTGGGTGCTTACAATTTAGGACTATACACCATGACATTAAATAACTAGAAGAAAATGAGTACTGAATAAATCTATATATTTCCTATCAAATAAATTTTAAAATTTTTAATTAGAATTCTCACATATATCATAAGAATAAAGATCCTTGAGAACCTATTAATGAAGCATGAAAAAAATAAATATTTTTGTACACACCACTCAAAAACTCCTACCTATCATCATAATAAAAAAATATTCATTTGAATAATATAATTCTAAAGATTTTAATTCTAAAGATTTTATATCATAAAATCTATTAAAGAAATGGCCTTGCAAATAAAATAAAAAGAATTTCCCCCACTTCAAATTGTCCACAAGACACTCTCCGTTGAGTTTCAAATGGAGTAGATACCCACATTTTGGTATTTCAAATCAATAAAAACAAAATAGGGTATGAGGAGGGGATTTTAACATGGTTGAACATCATGAGGATTGCAACTCATTTTATTATCTTAAACCCAACCACAACGAGTTTGAGAAATAGTTTTACTATCAAAACTTAGTTTGACAACTAGATTACATGGTCCATTTGTAGATTTGGAAATGCTAGAAAGTAGAGTATATTAGATTATTTTATTTTTCTCATAATATTATATTAGAGATTCCTCTTTTTGGTATCTATGTTTAAGTGGACTATTCTACTACCTTACTTAATAATTCTCCTATTATTTTCTTTATTTCCTTTTCTCAAAATCCAATCCCTCATTCCCAACTCCATTTTAAGTAAACGCCTCACACCTCAAGAATCAAGAGTGTATTACTGCCCAAGAAGGAATATTGAATTCTATTTCTAAACCTTGCGAGGGTGCACCATGCATGATATGGTGGTATAATTATTTGACACAATGTGTTGAGTTACTTAGTCCTTTGGAAAGAGAATGACATGAAAATGTAAAGAAATAAATATCTTCAAGTGAAACTAGAAACTAAAAGGAAACACTTAAATGTTGACCATACCGATGAAAAAGTTCAAGCTTCCATTGCTATTACTAATTTTTTTTAGAAGGCCAAATAACTAAAAAGGGCAAGGTGCCATAATTAGAGCTACATTGCATTAGATTAAGTAGGTAATATAGGTTCTAAATTTTTCTTTAGTTATCTTAACTATAAATATAAAAGAGAGATAATTTCTACTACACTAGATGAAAAAGGGACTACACATATAAATTATGCTAAAATTATTGCTTTATTTCAAATATTTTATGAAATATTATTTGTATGTAATAGATCAAACATGTTCAATGCAAAGTATTTAGGGTTTCTACATACATGATATATTCCCTTTTTGGCATTTTTTTCATCACTTTTAGTCATGCAATTCAAAGAGAAACGATGTGCAAATAAGATCTCTTTTTTAGTAAAGTGTGTGCAAACCCTAGTGATGGTGATCTCTAGCATTTTATGTTCAATATTTTGAGTGCCGAAGTAGATATAGCTACATTGATTTTTGTTGATACTTTAATGAGCCATTGATTGAAGCTCAAGCCCTACCATTTTGAAGTAATGGATAAAGATAATGACAATGATTTCTCAAGGGTTCCAATGGACACAATTTATATTAAGGACACTAGGCAATACATCCATGTGTTGTTAAATGAGATAAGTCGTATGAAGTTTAATAACATGCACTTGAAGTTGGTTGAAGGGGACATAAAGATATTCAAACCTAAACACAAGCACACTCCAAAGAAAGGTTTGGACATCTGGAAGGATTTTCTAGATTTCAGCTATGAGTGTGAATGGATCAAAGATCATATTGACCAAAATTCATGATGATGTTATTTATTTGGATAGGCTACATAAAAATACTAAGGATTTCTTTAGGTCATTGACTAGGTTGTGTGCTTCTAGAATTATTCCTATTTTAAAGATACTAAAGAATGGCATAGTTACTAAGCTAACCAGTACAGAGTTTGACAATCAAATTATGACTATTTAAGATAACAAAGATCTTGGTGTTTGATATGTGGCAAAGTACATTGCATATAAAATCTATTTCTAGAATCATGAGGGTGCCACAACTGCTACCACCATTCATATGGTTATAGAGGGTGCAAATTTTGATTTGTGTGAGTTGTTGAGGGAGTAAATTTAGATAACCTGGAGAGGACCACGAAGAAAAAATATTCATTCAAGTTTGGGTCTCTTATTATCTATTTTTGAATCAATTACTAGGGATTAACTAAGGCATGGAACAATTTTTTTCCTATTGCATGACAAATAAAACCACATATAAGGAGTTTTGAAAATGACATAGCAAGTAGATCAGGAGGATAAAATTAAAAAAATAGCTTAGTCAATTGAGAGATATTGTTGATCTAAAGCTCACTGGCCTAGTAAAGCTACTTGAGGAAATACAAAAATTATATTAGGAGATAAATGCTACAAACAACATGAAAGAGACTAAATATCTTTAAGTGAAGATTGAATGCCAATGCAACATACTAGCCTCTACAGGAGATGAATGGATGACCACTTGAACACAACTCAAGGTTATTTATCAAGGCATCTTGTCTCCATCAAAATGAGTTTTCCATTTTTTCTAGAAGGAAATTTCTTTCTCTTGTAGATATGCAGGAGAATAGTATAGTGTTTAGGTGCATTTTTTTCTATTTTATAGCATTGTATTTTATATAATTATTACACTAAGGGGAGATGTAATAAAATCAGGGGGAGAATATTCAGTAAATAATATTATATAGATGGAGCATTGTAGATATGATATCCTTTGTCCTTGATTTCAAAAGGGGAGTAATGTAGAGATGGTACAAGTATTATCATCAATGACAAAGGGGGTGATATATGAATAAGTTGTATAGTGTTGTCATTAATGTCAACCTACAATAGAGATCTTGTATCAAAATTTTTTAAGTCTATTATAAAATGTTGAGGTGAGGTGATGTCCAAATATTTGTGTGACTTTTTTCTAGGTGATTATTCCAGTGTAGAGTGACTAACATGGTGATTGTATTTTGGTCATTATTACTCCACATCATAATATTTTGGCTTGAAAGTTTAGTGTGTGTTTTATGGTTCAACAAGGAAGATACATTCCAATTATAAGTTTCACGTTCTCAAACCTTTCACAAATGAAATGATGAATTACCGTGTACAACACTCTATGCAGAGATCTATAGTATCCACTATTGGAGTGCTTTGCATTCCTCCACTAATGATGGTTGTGTGATGCAGCTTTCAGATATATTTTATTTATGATCAGTGATGATATTTTATTCATTTCAAGTGTCATTGGTAGTCCACATGATGATCTAAGGTTAAACAGTTGGGTTTCTTTACTTGTTTTTAGATTCTACAACCAATCTAAGTGTTTTTGGATTGTATAATAGCATGTGGAAATTAATGCAAAGTTTTGGGAGTGATTGGAGGTTGTGCCAAATTGGTTCGGTATTTGAAAAAAAATTCCTTGTACAAGAAATTGGAGCTAGATTTCTTGGCCAACAAATTGTGTGCTACATGTTTCATACTTTTTGGCTGACCTAGTTGATATAATTTTGTATGTGCACGGGATATATATATGTTTAAATATTTTTGTATGGATCAATGGATAGTTTTGTCTAGTGTTGAATAAGTGTGAAGGTGTTTAAGTGAAAATATGGAGTAGATAGTAGTGAATATTGTAAAAGATAATGATGAATTCAAATTTTGATGTATGAAATAGAGAACTTTAAATCAATATTTCAGAGAAAGGCTTCTATACCACAATTCAAAAAATACATTTTATTGCAATGATATGATATTTTATCTTGCTTTGAAGAAGTGTTATTTAGTCCACAAGTCCTTTGTATCTTGCCCTAAGATAGTGCAGTCTTAGGGAGAAATGAACTTCCTTGGTCAAGAACATAAAGCAATCATTGCTAATCAATTTTTCATTTAGTGTGAGTTGGATCACACCATGGTTTTTCCTTCCTTTGGTTTCCATGTAAAAATATTGGTGTTCTTATGTGTTGTACGTTGTGCTTTTTTTATGTACTTATACCTATGAGATGAATGGATGAAATGAGCAATAATGGATTAAGTTTGAATATATGTTGATTCATCCCCCCACCCCCTTCTCAACATTTGGAAGTGTTCAAAAATTGCAAAACCCTTATTTATGTTATTATTTCACAATTTTTTTTTTGGTAAAACAAATGTCATAGCCTTTTATACCCAAATTTTATCTATTTAATACTTAATTTATTAGGTTAAAACAAAACTAAAGGCTAACTAAATCAATTTGTTATTTGTTTGAATGTCAAGTAAAGTGACCTTGGTCATGCAATTGGCCCAAAATACCATTTTCTGTGGTATGCATGGTGAATGATAGAGGCGACATGCTTTAATTTAAATTATAAAGAAGAAAAGAGCATGAACTAAAAAAACTATTTGATAATTGAACATGGCGAAGCCACCAAGAAGAATGGGCAATTAAAAGTCTAGATCTTCGTAACAAAATTTCTTGGGGTTTTCATGGGCATATTCTTCTTTCCCCTTATAATTAATACATGGAGAATTACATGATGGGTAATTAATATGCCCTTGATTTCAAAATTATGGCCAACGAATCCATAGCTTGTGCAAGATCCCTTAATCTATCAAACAATAGAAAATATGCCTATTTTTTTGATGAGGATGGGACAATAATCAATGATTTTCCCTATTACCACAACATTCAATTTGGAGCACTAGATTTGGATGAGAATTCTTTTGACATCTAGGTCATTGAGGTAGATGATCTAGCATTGGGTTCAAGTTATAGGGCTAGTTACATTACGTGGGATGACTTGGAATTCCTTGAGACATCATCTCTTTGAGGCATTATGTCATATAATTAAGGTGTGATACCAATTACTCCCTAGCTCACATGCACGACTAGGAATTCAAAATTTGTTTAATTTTTGGTGGTGATTGTGACCTATATGCATGTGACACCTTTTATAAAGGATTTTCAAATCAAGCCTATCCCATTAATGATAAGAAGATCATAGCCACCTCTATTTAACTCCAATAGAATCTAGATATTTAGTTTAAATCTTTGAGTTTTCCCATGATTGTAATCTTGTCAAATTATTTGCACCTTAGTTAGTTCTTCCATATTTTGCATGCATATTTACCAATGCTTTTTCAAACAACATAGCAGGGAAAATTCCCACTAGCATCCATATTCTATTACAAATTTTGATTTTAACACACAGAGGGTAGATGCTGATAAAGGTTATTGAATTTGGCTTACACACGCTAATTTTTGTATACCTAAAAGTTTTTCTTTTAAGTACGACTTATGACACATTTAAAGGGAGAAGGGAAACCTTAAAAATAATCAACTCCATCTTATTGTTGTTGAATAGTGTTCAAACAATTACCAAAGATGTCTTCTTTACATGTTCATAGAATTAAATCATGATTGTTCAAAAGTTGAGGCAGGTGAGTCATTATTATGTTAAACCACAAATTAGGTTAGAAATTCCTTCAAAAATTGTTTTAATAATTTTCCAATAACAACCACCCAAGATCTAGAGGCCAATGAATAGCACAAACAAGAGACAAAATTTGGACAAGAACAAAGTGTATTCTCATTAATATGCAAAATACTAAACTGAATTGCAAAACATACAAAGTTGGATTGATCACAATGTAGATGTGTCTACTTATATATGCAAGGCAATAGGAGACCATGATAAGCAAGATATAACTTGTCACCCACACAATGTGAAATCACATGTCTACCAAAGGTGGATCATCCTCCATTGTGCAATGAAGTATGTGCAACATGTGGAGAATGATAAGTGATAAGTGATAAGTGCACCAAAGGTGGAAACAACACATAAAGTGGAATGTGATAAAAACTATCACTACCTAAAGTGGAATTTATCCTAAACCATGTGCAACTAAAGGTACAAGCTCCTAAGTTCCTTAAATGTAAAATATTGTGCAATGCATTATCCTAAGTAAGATTAAGTAATGTGTAATTACTAAATAATTAATTACACCAACACACCCGGCCCCTTAAGTGCAACTTAGGGGAATGCAAACTTAGGCTTACAATGCAAGATGGATCCTAACAACTAGGCCATGTTAGGTACCTATGTAACATATGAAAAATACATTATCTCATAAATAGAGAAAGGGAGAAAACCCAATGAGATAAAACTCCCCCCAAATGGAGATGAGTACATTAAAAAAGAGGGAAAAAAGAGAGAGGAAAAAACCCCATGTGAGGAAAAAGTCCCCCCATAAGAGAGAAGAAGAGAGACACGTAACCCTCTCGTAATGTATAATGTACACCAATGATAGATAGTCCAAGTTGAATGTAGAAGCTAGTCTATGAGTGTCGAGGAAAGTTCCTCCCCTTGGGAAAAAACAAGATCAAAGGTGTATGTATGAAGTCTCAACAATTTGTAGTAAGAAACCTCAAGATGTATGGATTCTTTGAAAATTGCTCAAGTGTCCCCATGTCAATGTTGAAAGATGCCCCCTCCAGGTCAGGTGTATTAGGCCATACTGTTGAAAAAGACAAATCAAGACCTACTGGAGATGAATGTAAAACAATATCCAAAGACTCAAGTGTCTCCTCTGAAGATAAAGAGGCATCCTCCAAATGTTGGTCCAAATTATCAACAATCATATCAAACTATGAAGGATTCTCATGTAGATAATGAGGAAGATGGTCCAAGTGTTCCCTCACAACAACTAAAGAAGGACCATCCCTATAAAAGATAAGATGAATATCATCAATAATGTCTCCCAAATCTGCAATGTAGGACTCCACAAACAAACCTACAATGTCTATCAAGTAGTCATCTGAAGGAACTGTGTCTATAAGAAAATGTATATCCTGCTACAATGAACCAAAACAAGCCAAAATTTAGCAATACAAGAATCATTAGGATAAAAAAAAGATGTGATCTCAATAGGAGATGGAATGGAAGGCTCAAGAAGCTCTAGAAGGGGAAGTAGATAATCTAACAATCAGAGTTTGAGAGGATATTGACATGTGGAGAATAGTGGATCCTAGGAGGAGTTTTGACCACTGATAGGTCTTAAGGAAAAGACTTGGGGTATAGGGTCTAGGAGTGATCCTTTTGGTCAAATTGTAGAAGTGTGAGTCCACTATCCCTCTACACCAAGGTGCCATCATAAGGAGGCATTAGGATTCTATTCCATTGATCCCTACTGATAATAAGTGATCAAGGATTGGAGTGACTGATTTCATTATTGAGAAAAATGTGTTATCTTATTGAGCTTTGCTTTGTTTCGAGAATAGTTTAATATTCTCTACTTAACAAGGCCAACCACATGAAGGTGGAAGTTCATATGGCCCCTCTCCCCCTAAAATCACTCTACATTCCCCATTAACATCTAACATTTATTCATTCTTTCTTCCATTAATAAAATATAACATTCATTCATTCATTATAACATGACATTCATTAACACATAACATTCATTAACATTCATCAACACGCAACATTAATTACCTCTATGACAGATCTATCAGTAGAAACTTGTGCACTCAATTCTCATAGCCCTTCAACCACAAATCTATAGCCTTGTTGGAAGCCAATTCTCCTGTCATCTTCTATGAGTGGTCTATTGAACTCATAGCCCTACATTTTTGCTTGGTATCATAAATTTTTCTTGCATTGTTTCATCAAAAAAAAATTGTTTACAATTTATAAATATATTGATATGAATTTTTATTTACTAATACTTACAACTCATGCAACAAGTTTCAAATAATGCAGGGGGGACGCTTGTACTTCAAGTTATTCTCTATTTTTATTCTTTGCTGTTGAGTATTCTCATAGCTTATGGGATGCTTTACCCATGCAAGCATAGTTGCAAGTTTTTCAAGCATAAATGATTGAATGGGTAAAGCTTCTCACAATATATGAGAATATTGTGTTCTCAATTGCAAAGACATTGATTTCATCATCATTTTCATGGATCAGAGTGTAGATCAATAGTAGCATGCCACACTAATATATGAAGATAATCAGAACAATTACACCAAGAATACACAAAGCAATGTAGTACAGTGACTTGTTTTAGCACAGGTGCAATGTGATCAGGCATTAATCGTTTGCACAGGACCAACCATAAATACATATGAAAACTTCATAAATCATAGTTATGGAGTAGTTAGATAAATACACATAGAGAATTGCTTTCAATAAACATTATCTTGTATTTATTCAAAATAAAATGCAATACAAAATCAACATAATCAAAAGAAATACAAGCAAATATTTATACAAGAACAATGGTTCATCATTGTTACAATAGATTTTTTCTACCATCATGAACTACACCCTCTATGAATTAAGGGACATGGATTTCTATCAAAAGGTAACTTTCCTAGAAAGATCCGAGTCTAAATAATATTGGTGGAAGGACACCTAGGAGGACAAACAACAACATGAAGACACCAAGGATTCATCAAGATGGCATGAATACTTTGAAGATAAACAAGATAAACTATGAGGTCTTGAATCCCATTATGGCATTTGGGGGCCATAAATGTGATAAAATTGTAATAGGTCCTGAAGGCCCTGATAAGGACCTTAGGACTAAAATTATGAATGTAATAGAAGTTTAAGGTCTAGAGAGTCTAGAAGATGTTGGGAAAGTTTAATAAGATATTTAAAACCCTTAGGTGGTAGTAGTTTTGGATTTAAAGAAGAAATAAGCCATTTTGTTAAATTTAAAAATTTAAATATTCAAATTTAAGGGCTAACTGGTCATTTGGAGGGAAATTAGTTTTCCTTTGTTTTAATCCTTAAACAAATATTGTAACCAATCCAAATTAGTTGAGTTAGTTGGTAGAAGGTCTATAAGGATGCATTTGATCTTTGTACGACATATAGAAGCCTAGTGTACGAACTAAGACTTAAGAAATCAATAAAATACAACAATTCTACAACTTTTATGATTTCTTTACTTTTGTAAGATTACATATTGATTGTTGAATGTTTATAATACTTTTTTGAGACTTCTAAATCACCTTTGAATGTATTAAAGACCAGTTGTGATTCAGTTTTAGATATTTGGTGCTAATAGTCATTATATTTCTGTGGTTTTTTTAATAACAGTTAGTTGTTTGAAGGGAACATGGCCATTTTATGAATGACAACCATTGATCCACATATAATGACCTCTAATTAAATGTATCATACTTTCCCAACATAATAATGTGCAAATAAAGTGACTGGAGTAGGTGATCACCATGACGGGGTTTAAGAATTTGATGAAAATTGCTTGGATAGGAGCAGTAGTGGGAGATCTAGCTTAATAAGGGGTATGTTTTATGTTTGGAAGTGTCTATACATGTCATTTTAAAGGTGAATCCATCATTTTTTGGGTGGAGAAGTGATTGGAGGGTAGACATTGAAGAAGCCCTAAGTTTAAGGGTTGTTTGGAGTCAAATTGGTGCTTTTGTGTTTGTAGAGACCATAGGGTATAATTGGGTTTATAATCTTTCATTTGGAGTCATTTTTGAATATTGGTGAAAGTCTTGAAGTTAGGGGTTAAGTCTGTGATATAGTTGCTTTGTAAAATGAGCATCTTTTAGGCTTGCAAACATGGTACAATGTGGAGTTTGGTTAGTTTGAGCCAAAGTAACTTATGTATATCTTATGATATCTTTAAGAGTAGGATAAAGGGTGTTAGAATCAAATCTTATTTTTCAAGGTGTTTTGGGAAAATGTGGAGAAAACAATTATTTTAGGTCATTGCAGGGCTAGTGGAAATTCTAGGCCTAATAGGACAGTTTGGAGAGTTTGGGGTGTTGAGAGTTATTAAAAACTCCATAACCACTTGAATCCTTTGGAATAAACCTAAATAGACTAAATACACCAACCTTGGTCATTGGGAAGATATTTGTTCACTTGGAAGCAGTTGAGTGGCTTGTGGGCCAATAGGGCTAGTGCATAAACCTCTTAAATTTGATCCATTTTATATCAAAGACTTAGCACACCCCAACCCTCTGCATCACATATGAAAAATGTGAAGGAATTATATAGAGTTCCTAAGAAAACCCTCTATAAATAATGCAAAGAATAATGAATTTTATGGGTTTTGTACAAAGAAAGTGAGCATCTTAAACATATCCTGGAGAACCCTCAAACTACTAATGGAAAAGATGTAAGGTTGCATTATCATGTATTTAATATCAAAATTTTTCAAAGGGGAGGAACACAAAGATTAAAAAAGAAGGGAATTGATATTAGGGAATATTTTAATCTTGTCATTTTCTCATTGTCAAAACCCTTGGAGAATTTTACAAACAAAGGCATGAGGAATGAAACCTTCATGGTAATATAATAAAACCATCAAGGAAATAAATTTGCAGATACATATAATATGTCATGGCCTATGCATATGAGAACTTAATGTTTCAGAGATAAAGTACCCATAAAGTGTAACAAATTATAAATATGTCTAGGATCACCATGTTGGTGTATAATGGTCACCCTACTTCAGTGTGGCTCTTTTAGTGCAATAAAACACCCAAATTTTTATAAAGAAAATTATTGGAGGCATAAATTAGAGGCAAGTGTTTAGGTACATTTGAGACCCTAGATAAGGAACAACTTTATTGAGCTTCACTTTGTTTCGAGAATAATTTAATATTCTCTACTAAATAGGGCCAACCATGTGAAGGTGGAAGCTCATCCCCCCCCCCCTAACATCACTCTAAATTCCCCATTAACATCTAACATTCATTCACTCTTTCATCCATTAATAAAATGTAACATTCATTAATTATCACATCATAACATTCATTAACATTTGTTAACACGCAACATTCATTAATATTCATTAACACATTATATAATTTATGAAAATTAAATAGTACATAATTAAATTCATTGACACATAAAAATAAGTCATGATCAATTAAGGTGCATCTAGATGACAATCATTTCTTTTTTCTTTAATTTTCTAGAATTTAAGAAATCGTTAAGAGGAGCATCAATGTCATCGTGATCATTTCCCCCCTCATCAGTTCTTCTACCCTCTGCTCATGATCTCAATGCATGCCTAGTTCTCTGTTGATGCAAAGAGGGGTCCTTTGCAATAACAAATAAAAGGGTTAAATTAAAAATATTTTATTATAATTTGTTACAAGTATTTTAGTACTTTAAAGAACATAACCGTGGCACTCTTTACCTGATCTAGTCACATCATCAACTTCCAAATCATTTTGTCTGGCCTCAACCTCAACGTGCTCATGAACACTGGCCTCTACATCCTCTACAACTGCAATACAAAATATTACATTAATCCAAACACCTATTGCAATTAAATTTGTATTGCTACACCAATCAATTTAAGATGTTTACTTGTATTAATAATTACATATAAAATTTTGAATAGAAAATGTATACCTTCATCACTGTGATGTACATTTGAACAAACTTCATCATGCACAGGTGGTGTACCGGAATTGGCAGGCTACATTCCAATTTCATATGCATTGTTATCATTGTTTTCTTACTTAAAACAAATATACTCACTTTATGTTTGAACTTAACATCAAATAGACTAGTTGGTAAATTATTCAATTTAAAAAAAAATCATCATTTAGCTTATTTACTGTGATGGATCCATTAGTAGAACCTTGTGCACTCATTTCTCATATCCGTTCAACCACGACTCTATAGTCTTGTTGGAAGCCAATTCTCTTCTCCTCTTTTGAGAGACTTCTATTGAGCTTTGCACCTTGCATTTTTGCTTGGTATCATGAATTTTTTTTGTATTATTTCATTAAAACAAAATTGATTGCAAATTATAAATATTTACATATGATTTTTCATTTACTAATACTTAGAACTCATGCAACAATTTTTGAATAACCACAAGAGCCAAGCTTGTGTAGCCCATGCTTTTCTAGTCTTGCCTTTATTGTCTTTGATGTGTTAGGAAATCTATGAAAAGTTTTAAATATGTTAGATCATATAAATATAAAGAATATTTAGTACATAATTACAGTCTTAATAGGAACACATACCATCTTATGTTGTCTGTGGTGTATTTCCTTTTTTTCTTTCACTTCTCTCCTTCTCATCCAAAATAAGATTCTGACACTCTAAATTAGGAATGCAGGGGGGACACTCATACTTCGGGTTGTTTGATAATGTACTCATGTATTGGTCCCTAATATACTTTAAACATAACCCGACTTTCTCAAGGAGTCTATTTTTCTCAAATGCACGAGGTCCAAATAAGTTTGTCATACTCTCTACAAGTGAATCCTTTAACTTTTTATCTTGGACATTCCACCTTTTAAGAAAAAAATACTATTAGATTCATAAATGAAGTGAAGCTACCTTTAATAGAGTTCAAGAAATGAATGAAATGAAAACTATTCTAGCAATGATATAAAATCAAATAGTGGATTGGGGTTTTAGATCAGATATGATGTTCCACCATGTACGGAGGGTGGGCCCAAATATCTGAAAACACTCGTCATTAAGTTTATCATAAAAAACATCATTCCCTACAAAATAATCATGGGATCATTAGTCGAAGGATATAATAGTATAAAATAAGAATACAATAGATGGAAGCTTCTCATATTGAATGCAATGTGTATTTAAAATAATATTATGTAGTAAAAGAAAGGACCAATCATTAAAGTACTTGGAAGCTTGGCTACTTTCAAGGGAGTTCCTTCTCCATTGCTCACAATCAATATGCAATCCTTCATCGTTCCCATACTAGGAATATAGGTACATCTAGGAAATTCCTCATCATATGCTACATCTACTATTGCATAAATTGAATCCATTACGAAATGCCCCCAAGAAAGAATACTTCAAGGGAAATAAACACATAAAAAATGAGAGAGAAAAAGAGGGATCTACGTACCAATAGGTGGTGCAGTAGCATATGTGGCCATGCTACGTGTTGTCAACATTGCAATCAACAATACATCTGGGGTCTGAGGTGGCATTACCATAGGATCATTGATAGGTGTTGAAGAATAAGATTGTTAGAGCATAATAAAAGCATGGACTAGCATGGAAAATATTGTTAGAGCGTAAAACAAATATAGTTGAACATGCGATCTACTTGAACCATCTGCAGTACCCTCATCATGGCCACGCGGATCATAAATAACACAAAAAAAGATGTAAAAATAACACATTTTCTTTTTAGTTAATGACATAAAAGAGTATAACATAAAAACTATTATTGAACTTTTGTTATAATTAAAAATTACATTAATACTTACTTTGAAATTTTCAGCTCGGTGCATCAATTCAGTCACCCTCTTTTGTGACTCAGGAGTCAGAGGGTATATAGTTGACAATTGAAACAATTCTTTTCCAATTCTTCAGAGGCACTTTTTAATTGCACTGGTCAAGTCATCAAAAGTTGAAAAACCAACAGAATCAGGGTCCTCGTCAAAGGAGTCCTCATGAGGGACTACAGGTTCCTTTCCCTTTCTCTGAGCACTATTAAAATTACTCCAAAATAGTGATGTAAAAAACATAATAAAAAATACTATTTAACATTTTGCTTCTATCTAATTTGTACAATAGCAATGAGGTTTACCTGCTGGGAAGAAGAAGTGCTTGGAGGATCATCAGTGTCCCTTCTATGTGGCTGCTCCATATTGTGGCCCTATGTTATTATTTAAAGTTAACCAACAATTAATAAAATAGTTTAATTAATTATAGAAAAGATTGAGTATTGGACTAGGGACGTGAAAGGCCCACAACTACTAGATGCAATAAAAAATAAGAAACGCTTTCCAAATTTTCTACTAGAATGAAAAGGAACCTTCTTGAACCCCAAGCTAAAAATATTTTGAAAATAGCCAAAATAGTTGTAATGATTCCCCACATAAATTATATAGTTGATTTTATGTTTTAAATAGCTTAAAATGTTAAACCTTTTCCATATTATTATTTAAAAAATTAGAAACATGATTAATAAAGTTTAAACCTGCACCCATCAGAAATCACTCTCAAATATAATTTAGTATTTTTAGTTTAAAAAACTATTTTATTCCTTGACATACAACCAAATGGCATGGACCTCAAAATAATGTTTAGCTAAATCATCCCAAAATGATACCTTAATTATATTCACCATTTTAATTGAATCCATACTAAAATAAGATTTGACTATTACATTGAGTAAACCATCTCTTCTTGAGTCCCAAACTCCAAATCTTGTTTTGAGAATGAATGCATTTAACATCAAGATAATTGTTCAAAACATAGTATACACTAACTATTTATTCTATTCCCAAATAATTTCAAGGTAAGACATTCATTTGTGAGATTCAAGTTGCAATCATCTTATACTATTTTGTTTTATAGAGAATTAGAGGTAGACAATATATCTTATTAATTTGTAAAAAAAATGCAATATTTGTTTTGTGTGAGCACTAGTAGGAAAGACCCAAGTAAAGCAAACATCTAATTTTGTACATAAAAAAGTATATATATTAAAATAATTTACAATATGACTAACACAAATTGGAGATTCATGATCCATTTCAAGATTTCATACAAATTCAATCCAATAAACATTTTTAAAAGTTCCTAACATCAACTCCTATAATCCATTAATACATACTATAATTGCTCATGATTTCATTAGATACAATAATAGGAAACCTCTGGTATAATAATGAGAGCATATGGATCACTTTATAACAATCCCCTTAGTAACATAATGCCATTTGAATTACATCAAAACCCCATCTACTGGACTACCATGTATTCTTAGAAATACTACAAATTAATTAACCAACATCTGCATATTACTAACTATAACATAAATCACATTATATGTAAAATAGATAATCTAAGATCATTCTAGCCTTGTTATCATTAAAGGGCTAATATTACTAAGGAATTGAATAAATTGAAATCAAATACTACAAAAGCTTGGCAAAGGTCTGTTACTAAAATACATAAATTTCTAGGTTTCCTTCTTTGAGTAAAATTCTAAAATTTGGAGTAAAATATATATTATTAAACTTACAAAACCTACAACAACATTTTCAGTATCATGTAAAATTTGAAATGACTTTGAGAGGGAAAATGCATGTGTGAGTGGAAGAGGAGTGGAAATTGGAGAGGAAGGGGAAGAAGATGATGATGGAGATGAGGTGGATTGTGAGGAGTCTCTCTAGATGTGGCTAGTTTTGGAGGGCTTGTTTGTAGTAGTTTCTTTGGATGAATTTCCTTTCATAGAAGGATTAGATTCAACGTTACAAAAAGAACTCAAATATAAAAATGTTAGCAAAAAAGCTCAATTATTTAATGGTGCATAGTACGTACCACCCCCATGATAGTGGCATTGTTTGTATCTATGTGATTCAAATTGTAATCAATACGAAACTCTTCCCCTTCATGTATTAGTAGAACAATTAGTAAAGAGGAGTTTATAGAGTATGAGGACTATCAAAATTAGTGGAAGTCATGATAGTGGATCACAATATATAGTCCAAACAATAAGGGTGATATTAAAGACAACAAAGGAACATTATTAGGTATAAATATAGCCCACACATGTATGAAAAAGGATAGTGTATATTGAGAAGGAATGGTGGTAATGTGGAAGTGCTACAATGAAGTAACATTGTGAATAGTGATAGGAAATGTCAATCAAATGCCTAAAAATATTTGAAGATAGTCATATACAAATTTGACAATGAATCAAAGAAGCAACGAAGACATCATGGTAAGGATAACCTAAGATATTGAGTAGATGAAATAGATTATTATTTAAAGAATCATAGAGGTCTGATGTAACTTATACTGATATATCTTGAGTTGACAATTTAAAAAGATAGTGCTTGTACTGCATTAATCATGCAATCAAGAAAGAGGATAGAAAAGCATATCCCATGAAGCAGAGAAAATATAAGATGAATTAGTTGTTAGATACTGACATTAATGTCAAGGAGTAGTGGTCTTAGTTTGAAATGAATGTCAAGACATTTGAGTTTTAAATTTTAAAATTCAAATCTTTAAAAATATTATCAATACAAGTTCTATGTTCAAAAGGAGTCTGCTAAAATTATTCCCACAATTTTAGGAGGATTTTGAGGCCTAATAAGTAGTCTAATGTATGATTTGAATGCCCTCATGGGTTAGTCATCAACCAAGGACACTTTTAAGAGCATAATCAATAGATTCTTCTTAGTTATAGTCCTATTTTGGGGGGATATTCAACTGTGCATGACCCTTAGAGATAGAATTCAAAGGTGATTGGCCCAACAAATACATGGCTATTTTTCCTTTATGGCTATCAAATACCAAACAATTGTTGGTGTCTATGTACAAGATATTTTTCAAAGGCTATTAGTGATCAATTATGATCAAAGATGCATACCATGGGAACTTGTGAACCTTAAAGGTGATAATAATGCTATTGTTACCTCTTACTCATCATATAATCCATTTGAGCTCCTGTAAGTGGATTGAAGAGATATTACTAGAAAAATTTAATTTTATACCAAATTGGTGACTTAGAGAAAGACATTTCTAGCCAAGGGAATGATAAAATGTTTCATTTTGTCCAAGCTTTATCAATAAGGTGATTTTTTCTGAAAAATCAAACTTGAACAATCGTAGACTTGATCAATTTCAATACACTCCATTTTGGGTCGTAGATTGAGAGAATGTCAAGTAAGTTTAACTAGTTTTGATGTTGGTTAGATGTTTGGACACCAAACAATTTTTATGGCTTATATTCAACTTGCACTTATGTTTGGGATAACGGATTACATTTTAGTTACAATTATTATGTGGGAGTGCAAGGTGTAGTATTTGATTGCTTTTCTTACAAGTTGGTTTTTGGAGGTCTCTGGTGCTAGTACGCAACACTTGTGCTAGTACCCAATAGGACATGCTTTGAGTAGATGAAGCTATAGATCTCTCAAGTTAGCTCGAGACCATAATGATAATGTGCTAGTATTAGTATCAAATGTGGATTCATTGTAATAGCACTATTTGATACCAGGAGATAGTTGGGGAAAATAATGGTATTCAATGGGAACTCATTTAGTCACAAGGGAATATGTGTCTTATAATCTAGAGTTCATATTCAAGCATTAAAAGGAGAGTTAAAAACTATGATTGAGATGTATCTTTCATGCTACAAGGTAATTATGTAGTGCAAAGAGTGGAAAAGAATACAAAAATAACCAAAGGGAAAATAATATCATATGCCAAGAGACCAATAAATAGTAGATAAAGAAAGCACAAGAACCACTACTATGGATTGAGTATTGTGTAGTCAAGATATTAATAACATAGAATAAATTTGGATTCCCAGTTTAGGTAGTGATTGTTGATGTTGAACAAAGAGATCTTGCTAATAGTAATAAATCATGGGTTCTCACACATGTCGAGGATAGATATATTGTAATAAATCTTACTATTTTGATTTTTCTTATAAATATGGTTTCTTTCACACTCTTTCACAGTTGTTTTCAAAAAGAAAATAAGGATTCAATGATGTATTTTAAGAACTCTCATAGTCTTACTTGAAAACCTTGTTTGGTGGAGCTTTGGTGCAAAACTTACAACTAGAGTGATCTCCAACTAGCATGGTGCATGGGAAAAATAAATATAAATTTAGGTTTTTAAACAAACAAAAAAATGCACAAGAAAAATAAACTCAGAACATCAAACTAAAGGGACACATTTTGAGCATGACATAGGACCAATATATTTTTTATACAATTATAGGGTATACCTCATGTTCTACACCAACCACAACTACTTCAACACAAAGTGGATTGGAGAAAAGAGAAGACTCTTCCTCTTCTAATATTCCAATATAATGCCCACTGCACATAATATAACCAAAGAATCACTTATATGATGAATTAATAAAATAGAGAACCTTAAATTTTTAGTTGTCTCATTGGTATTTTGTCAAAAAAATTAGTGTGCAAGGTTTGTTTTGAAATTTATGAGTTCTTGAGCCACAAACCCAATACAAATTACAAGAACCTTGCATACAAATTATGTCATACACTTGTATAGAAATAGTAATATGATATATTTACTTGCAATATGAAGGAATGAACCCAAATACTTAGCACCCAAACTTATCTTCACCAAATAATAAATATTTATACTTCAACATTTTAACAAGCACATGGCATGTAAGTTAACTTCACTAAAATAGAAAAACCTCAAACACTTAGAGACATAAATCAAATTTGAGATAACCACAACCTCATTAAGAAACATTTGGGAAAATGCTTCAAGGCTATCTTAGAGAATGAAAATGAGCCAGATTTCAAAGAGACTTTTCATCATACATTTTGCATGCAAATTACTGATTGATATTCAATTCACTAGTGGCTTTTAAGATATAAATGTATGCCCACTACTACATATATGAAAGTAAAAATTGGCAAAGAATAAACAAGAATTACTTTGAAAATTGCAAAAAAAGGAAGAGTCTCATCTTACTTCTGATTGACTATGTAATACCCATTCCATCATTTGATTTTCAATTTAATTGGCCAGACTCTTTTAGGCCACTTTTCATGTGTGTATAAATCCTTAGATAGATTTGATGTTATGTATATTATGTTTATGATTTTACTGACCCCACACTTGCATGTGTATGGTTGGCGTGTATGTTTTATATTTCTATTTGATGTGTCTGATGTTGTTGAGGGACGAAGTTGTAGTTACTTTCTTGCAAGATCCACACGATCGACCAATCCCCGCCATTTCTTGTTTATATTTATACATGTATGTCAATGCTTGTCTTTTATCTAGGTTTGCAGGTACTGGGCATTGAATTCCTTGAATTTCTAGGATGAGTGCGCCCTATCGCAAAATCTCAATGGTAAGAGAGGGGATATAACATACAAATCCAAATCCAAACCCAAGCCATTGATTGTCATAAATATTGGGCAAGTATTTGTTTAGATACCCGTCTGAATTCGTCAAGATGACGTGAATTCATGAGTCCTTCCTTGGTGTTTCTTTGATGTGGAGCTAGTTGATTTTCGGGTTTTGGGAGTCAAGTGGATTTACTTGTGTGAATTATTTGATTTAAATAATTAAATTAGGAGTAATTATAAGATTAGAATAGTTATATTTTATGAATGTGGAAATATTAGATATAAAGAATATTTAATTATTAAAGTTAATTAAATACCTTTGTTAAGTAATATATTGAATTAAAAGTTTAAATTTGGAATAAAAGGGTTTAATTAATTATTAAATCTAAATATAAAATTTAAGACAGTTGATTTATTTAATATTTAATTTATTAGTTTTCATAGTTAATTATGTGCTAAAGTATTTATTGATTTATTTAATATTTATATGCAATTTAAGTTGCACATTCAATTTAGTGAAAATTGAATTAGAATCTAAAGTTAAAAGTTAAGTTAGAAATTATAATTAAAAAATGCATTATTTTATTATTAAGTTATATTTAATCATGCAAGTGATTTGATAAAAACTAGGTGGAAAGTTGAGTTCTATTTTTGGGGGGTTTGCATGTTTTAGAAACCCTAGGAGGAATAGGTCTTCTTTATGAGGGGTTTCTAGGTATTATTTTTAAATACGTCTATAAGGTTTTGGAGGAGTTCTCTTGGATGAATTTGGAAGATTTTGGAAATCTTGTATTTTGTAGGCATTGTTAGAGATTGTTAGAAAACTTGGATTTTGAAGGGTGAATTAGATCTTTCTTAGTTTCAAATTTTAGGCATTGTTTGAGGTAGGGTTTGAAACATTCTTTTTATAAAATCCTTTCCTTTGAAAAGATTGTTTGCTTCATTTTTGGAATTGTTTATGTGAATGAATTGGAATTGGGTTTCTATTTAAATAAGGTTTGGTTTTGTGAAATTTTAGATTAGTTGATGTTAAATTATATCTGCTATTTTATTTGGTTGGCTTTGAAAACCTAGGATGTAATTTTAAGAAATTGTGTGAATTTTCATTATTATTTGGTGGTCGTTTTGGTATTTTAGTGTTTGGTGATTGGTATTTGTTTGATATTCTACTATTTGGTGATTTGGTACGTGTTGAAATTTTTATATTTATTATTTTTTCTTTATCTTTAGTCGGTGGTACATTTTGAGTTAGAAAACCTTCAAGACCTTTTCTTAGTTTCTTTTGATTGATTTTGTTATCCAAGTGGGGTTTGTTGTTATCTCCTCAACACGGTGGGAGTGGACCTTTGGTTCTGCGAGGCTAGGTGGTAGTGATTTATTTTACCATTTGAGATTCTAACGTTCCTGTAGTAGTGTTGGAGGATGCTTTTTGTTGTTACCTTCTCCTTATTCTTCATTGGAGGCGTTCTTGTACCTATATTATGATATTTTTAATTATATCTTGTATCAATGCTTTAGAGTTGCAAATATTGCACTATATTTTGTATTTGGTTATTGTGACATACCCTGTGACTTGTGAAAAGGATGTTGCTTCCTTGTATTTATACCTTATGGTATTGGAGGTAATTGTTATTCCGTTGTACATGAGATAATTGTAATCATTCTTAAATCTAAAATATTTAATTACTAATACATAATTTACATCATGGGACCCTTGAGAATTTTTAATTGTGTTAGAGGTTTATTTATGTACTTGTGTATATCTTATAACTGTATTACTTCCACATTGTTATCATTATTGTTTGTAAATAATTAAGAAAAAAATTATTCTGTAAACATAGTAACATGTATTAGGTTAAATTCTCCTGGGTTCCCTAGCGGGGCATTACAAACTACACACATCCATGCCTCCTCAACAAACAACTTGGCATAAGCTTGTCAATTTTTTCCAACTTCTAACAATGCACAAGTTTGGTGCAAGATGTTTATGGAACCCTTGATTCTCCTCAATTTGGTTGCTAGCATCTATGCACACAAAAATTGAGATGCCTACCACATATAAAATACACTAAAACCCCAAAGGTTGCAACTGTGATTTTTGATTCCCCACATGTCACCACTAAATGCCTTCTTGCATAGACTACAGGTCTGAACCTCTAGAAGATCAAACTATATGCTTGACTAGGTATTCGATGGGAATGAATCACTTTAGTCTAGGCATATGCGTGTAGCAAAAATTTGATTCTTTATTCAAGTAGCTTTGAATTTTAGAATAGATGGCTCCATTGAATTGTTATCTACTCTTTGAATGTTTGAAATCTCTATAATTTATGAATCCAAATCTTCACCTTAAGACCAATGGTAGACTCTAAAATTAATCTACACTAGGGATCTTAGATTGGGAAGGTGGATCAAGCTCTTCCAGAAAGGTGAACAGACCATGAATCCCCTACTATTCTATGGGCCTACAAAGTGGTGAATCAGGATTAAAGGTGTGCGATTGATGCTTTATGGTGTGCCCCAAACCAAATCTCTCACCAACAAAGATCAATATGTGCACAACCAAGGGGCTAGACACACCTCGCTCAAATTTCTTTGGAACCCCAACCCATTACTAATAGCTTGATCAAGTGATACGAGAATGCCAAATTCATTCACTCTAATTCCCCATGATTCTACCCTTCATGGATTAGTAGAATGAGCCAATAAGTTTGGGGTTGTGTATGGATGAGTATGGATAAGAAACAAGATATACTAGAAATGGAATAGAACTCCTTCAATAAAACATTGAAGACAAACCTATATTTGTTAAAAGTATCAGGTTTCCACAATCCATTTTAGATGTCAGTGTGTGCTTCTAGATTTGATTGTGTATATTTTTAAGCATCAACATTTCGGATCACACTGCATGATCCATCATCAGGATGAGAAAGTGTAAGAATGTAAAGATAAAGTTGCAGACCAGGCTAGTCTCAAGATATACATTTGAGAAAGGCTAGGTTTGCAACTTTTTTCATAAGCTTGATCCTTAACACCTCAAATTGCTTAGATTTGAAACATAGCTCCCTCCCATGAAGGGTATCGATTAAAAGTATCAAGTTTCCACAATCCATTTTAGATGTTAGTGTGTGCTTCTAGATTTGATTGTGTATATTTTTAAGCATCAATGTTTCGGATCACACTCTGTGATCCATCATTAGGATGAGAAAGTGTAAGAATGTAAAGATAAAGTTGTAGACCAAGCTAGTCTCAATATATACGTTTGAGAAAGGCTAGGTCTGCAAATTTTTTCATAAGCTTGATCCTTAACACCTCAAATTGCTTCGATTTGAAACACAACTCCCTCCCATGAAGGGTATCGATTAAAAGTATCAAGTTTCCACAATCCATTTTAGATGTCAGTGTGTGCTTCTGGATTTGATTGTGTATATTTTTAAGCATCAATGTTTCGGATCACACTTCGTGATCCATCATGAGGATGAGAAAGTGTAAGAATTTAAATCTAGAAGCACACATTTACATCTAAAATGGATTGTGGAAACCTGATACTTTTAATCGATACCCTTCATGGGAGGGAGCTGTGTTTCAAATCTAAGCAATTTGAGGTGTTAAGGATCAAGCTTATGAAAAAAGCTGCAAACCTAGCCTTTCTCAAACGTATATCTTGAGACTACCCTAGTCTGCAACTTTATCTTTACATTCTTACACTTTCTCATCCTGATGATGGATCACGGAGTGTGATCCAAAACATTGATGCTTAAAAATATGCACAATCAAATCCAGAAGCACACACTGACATCTAAAATGGATTGTGGAAACTTGATACTTTTAATCGATACCCTTCATGGGAGGGAGCTGTGTTTCAAATCTAAGCAATTTGAGGTGTTAAGGATCAAGCTTACGAAAAAAATTGCAGACCTAGCCTTTCTCAAATGTATATCTAGAGACTAGCCTGGTCTGCAACTTTATCTTTACATTCTTACACTTTCTCATCCTGATGATGGATCACGGAGTGTGATCCAAAATGTTGATGCTTAAAAATATACACAATCAAATCCAGAATCACACACTGACATCTAATTAAATATTAATAACTATATTAATTAATTATTATATTATAATTATTAATTAATAATATATAAAATATTTAATTATAATCATTAACTAATGTTACCTTTAAATTTATTAATTGGCTAAAAAGTACATTGATTAAATGGGTATGTTGTAATCATAAATTGAATTAGTATTTATATATTTGAAAACGGATATTGATGAAAACGTCAATTTAAATTTATATTCCTATAGCATCCTTTTTAGACAACATTGTCGAGGTTGTTTACCTGATTCATTGTAGCTTCGTCATTGAACTCTTTAACCCGCATCTTGTGTGTAGAAAACTTATCACTTTTTAAAAAAATTGTTGGTTGTGTTTTGACCCAACTTTTGGGCATCACATATACACAATCAAATCCAGAATCACACACTGACATCTAAAATGGATTGTGGAAACTTGATACTTTTAATCGACACCCTTCATGGGAGGGAGCTGTGTTTCAAATCTAAGCAATTTGAGGTGTTAAGGATCAAGCTTATGAAAAAAGTTGCAAACCTAGCCTTTCTCAAATGTATATCTTGAGACTAGCCTGGTCTGCAACTTTATCTTTACATTCTTACACTTTCTCATCCTAATGATGGATCACGGAGTGTGCTCCGAAACGTTGATGCTTAAAAATATACACAATCAAATCCAGAAGCACACACTGACATCAATATTTGTTAACCAATAATAGATGCCCTCTCTGAAAAATTTGTTGGACGCTCAAAATTTGTTGGGGTTGTGTTTTTGCTTCAAATTCCCTCACTCCATTGATTGACTTATCTCCTGTGGATTGCTTCACGGCTTCTAGCTTCCTGTGGTTTGAGCTTTCCGTGCAGAGCTACCTTTGCCATTGCTTTCACATGAGAAAATAAAAATGAATTTGGTTAACTATGTCTTTTTTTAAAAAATGTGTACTTGCAACCATCACAATTGTGACATTGTAAATGGCGTCGGAATTGCGACACTATTGGGCACAATTGCAAAAAAAAAACCAAATTCACAAAATGTGACCCTCAGTCAGAAATGACCATTGGAAAAGAAGCCCAAATGTATTAGTGATAAATGTAATAGTTTATTTTACATTTAGGGTAGTGAACTCCAGAAGAAAGATAGGAAGTTGGAGATTGTGGATCTCGCCTGTATGAGGACTGTAATGTTTTGTAATTGATTATTCTTTGTATTGGCTGTAACCAGAAGGCCTCACAGCTCGACATGTATGAAGTTTGATGAATAAATATATTTTATCTGCTTCATTTTTCTCTATTTCTATGTTATTGCTTTCGTGTTGTGATTCTGCAAGGTGGTTTGGTACTTGGGAGAGCCCTTGGCCCCATTTATCTATCCTCCCTTGTGTTAGAGTGTATGGTCCTTTGAGCTATAATAATCACATACATAATATAGATGTTGATATTTCGTGCCACCCTTGGTTTCCCTCTTCTTATAACCAATTTGAGAGATATTTTTGGTTATTTAGGTCAACTATGCTTATGTTTTTGTACCTTCCTCTTTTTTTCCCCTTACTTATTTATCCAATTATAAAATATTCAAAATTTGGCTAAATTATGGCCAGATGAAGCTTTTGGTGGTTCTAGGAACCACTATCAATACTAATAACAATTTTTGGAATAGTCAAAACCAATAATGAAGTTCCAAATTTGTGTTTGGAGTTTGACTATTGATACTGGAGATAACAAAGAGTATGTAATATCTTTGTTGATATAATTAATACTAGGCTGATGTAATGTTGACATAGTTGATAGGGCATCTTGAGGCCAATAAATAAAGGGTTAAGAAATGAAAAGAATTAAGTAAATGTTAGGAGAATTGTCAATGGGGCTTCAAGTTCCCTCAAAATCCTTGATCATCGACAAGGAGATATTGAAGTGAAGAAATAAGAGTTGGTTCAAGTGCTTTAATTTCTCCCAAAATCCTTGACACTCAATAAATAAAGTGCCCAATAAAGAGAGTAAAGAGTGGGGCCCAAGACCCTTATAGCATAACATTTATTTAAAAAAGAGTTTGTTTCAAAGCTGTCAAGGAATCTGAGAATTCTCAAAACGTTAGATTTTTCTCTTGACCAACTATGAATTCCTAATATAATAAATGATTGAAAATCTATATTTGATTATATTTTGTCACTTGGTTTTGGAGTTTCCTCTTAGAGAATTAAAAGGTAGGCAACTGCAACTCTCTATCAAGTACAAAAGAAGAATCTATTGTAACAATGGAGTTTCCTCTTAGAGAAGTAAAAGGTAGGCAACTGCAACTCTCTATCTTACAAAAGCATAATCTATTGTAGCTACTACAAGTTTTCACTCCATATGGTTTATAAACATATTAGAGGATTTACATTTATTTTAAGAACATGGACAACAACTATTTATTGTAATAATAGTAACACTATTCCAATGACCAAATATCTTGTGTTTCATGCTTGGTCAAACCCATAGATATTCAACATCATTTTATTGGAGATTTGGTTCAAGATAGGTGAGTGAAATTGTAGTTTTCGGCTTCATCTAAACAAGTACCTAACAACTTTAGAAAAGCTCTTCCTACAACTAGTTTTGTTGTTTTGAGACATCAATTGAGAATCACACCTATTGATGTCTGGGGGGGAGATTAAAGATGCATGATAAATTCTTATTCAATTTTCCATGACATTTTTTGTTTAATTTAGGTGTTTGAACCATAGACAACAATTTGAATGTTTTATTAGTTTATTCTCTTTTTCATGTAATTACTTTGCATGAGGGATGTATGTTTATGTAAACTATTTTTCCTTAATAAGTTTCTTGTGATTGCAATGACATGAACTACGAAAATAGTATTAGTAAAAAAAAATTAATCACTCTCTTTTTATGGAGATAATTTCATTTCTAGTAATTCTTTTAGTAATTTTCCACATAGTTTTAAAATTTTGATTTTATTCTTTTAATATGAACCCAAGATTCACAAATATAGACATCACTACACTACAGTGACAATAAAACCGAATACTACTTTTTCCTTATTTCACTCCCTCCTTGACAAGAAATACTGAACAAACAATGAAATATAATAAGATTTGATACAAGACAAAACAAAAAAATTGAAACTGTTTAATTATTATTTCTTTGAGCTGAAGGAAAATAACTATATAGAAAATAATGGCTAATCATTAATAACGTGTCTTATCCAAAGGATAAAATAACTTACAGAACACAATAAAATCACTATATTACCGAGAAAGTATCGTGCTTGGCTTACATAAAGAACACAAACGCAACATATTTATTATGGTCGCAGCCTTGAAGAAAACAGTCCCCAGAGTCCAAACAAGCAATAGAAGATAAAACACGTCTTATTCATGTCAGGAGGCCGTGGAAGTCGATCCTTGGGTTTTCAATAAGATAATTTTTCTTTCGGCAGACATTCACCATTGGAGTTGTGAGGGGTTTTCTATGGTCCACCATCTTATGTCAACATAGTACCTATACATCTCACTCTACTAGTTAGTCAAGAGAGTGGGGAAGAGGTGATTATAAGGAAGTGTAGTAGTAGTTGTTATAATGAATTTTGTATATGTGTAAATTATGAACAATAATTTTGATAATTTTTTTAATTGTTTTTGTATGTGACTTAATTCTTTATAGTTATTGTTGTGACTTTTCAAGAGTAACAATGCATATTGTGGAATTTATTATGTACTCAAGGGGTTAAAAAAGGTCATTTCAAAGTCTTGCTCAATACCTACATAAAAGATGCCCCCAAAACCATGCTCTACAACTACCTCAAAAATTGTCAATACTTACTTGCAAATCTCGAACAGTAGTTGTTCAAAAATTATCAATTTTTATGCATAAATGGCTTAGTAGTCATTCAAAAAGTTTCACAACTTGGGATACAAATGGATGACTATTGGTACATGATATATTCATAAATGGGCTTCTAACTATCTTTTTTTGGTTTATTTAAAGTTAGTAATTGGGGGATTGGGTGAGCAAAGAGTGAGAGATAATTGTAAGATGGGTACTAACTAATGCTCTTCCCCTTTAGCATATGTCATTATGTGATTGATAGATTTTTTTTAAGATTGATTAAATTGCATAATAATTTTTTTTTGTTAAGATCATATTTTATTTATTATTCTTTAATATTAAATATTATTATATAATTAAATTTAGAGATAATTCTTTTTATTATAGTAAAAAAAAGTTTTGAAGGGGTGTCAAAACCTTTTACAACAAAATGTTGCCAATAGTAGAGAAAAACACAAACTAGGTCTAAAAACAAACCATTAATAACAACAAAATATTAAAAAAATAAAAACCAACAAAATAGGGTCACAAACCAAAACCAACCTACTTTAACTCCTTGATGATTTTAGTAGCTTCCAAGTTCTTATGTATCACCTAGTCATGCATATCCTTAAATTTTTGGATGACCTGAGAATGGCCACCCACAACTTTAGATTGACTATGAGTACTAGTTGAGGGCCCCTATATTTTAATGGACACCATTTTACCTTGATCAAAAACATGACCAACAACATCTGCATCCTCACTAATAGCATCAACACTCTCCATCAAAGTTTTACCTTGTTTTCTGATTCGCGCCCATTTTCAAGACCTTAGCTTTATCATTGAGCATTTGAAGTCCCAAAGCACTATTATAGACCACAGCCTTGTTGACTCTCACCATTATCTTGAGAGCTTATTATGAACCTTGCTAAGTGTTTTCTATCATACTAATCTTTTTCTCCTAGTCCATTTTCAGAGTATTCATATCCTTGGCCACCACCTCAATTAAAGCCAAGATTTTCTTTAAGTTATCCTTAGATAAATACCCTTGTTACCAACATTTCGTAAATCACCCACCCTATTAGAAAAGGAATTCACAAAATCTTTAATAGGGGAAGAGCACCAGTATCCACACACCCTAACTTCCCACACTTGTAGAGCTTAAACTGTTAGGAATAGTCCCAAGAGATAACTAAGAGAGGGGGGGGGGGGGGTGAATAAGTTATCTACAAGATTCAATTCTTTATCCAATTAAGTACATAATAATATTAAGCACATACAAAATAAGATAACACTTAACACAACACCACAATTTTGGTTATGAGGAAACCCAAATAGGTAAAAACCCCAGTGGGAATTAGCACCCACTATAAATCGAACTAGAGTATAATGATTCATGTTAGAAGATCTTACAACATTGTTAGGAGTTGATCTTTACAATGCATGAAGTACAGTGACCTGGACAAGGGTCAGACCTTGTTAGGAGCCTTTTACAAATAACCTTGTTAAAGGTGAGGACACGTTGTCCGAAAGCGCATTGCTCAAAGGGTGAACATTGCAACCTTCTACATAACAGATACACACTTGTAGACATAAAAAAACTAGGCAAGTGTCTTAAAATCATTCAAATTTACAAAATCTTAACCAAATGCTCTAATTTTCATAAAAATGGATCAAATCAATTTCAAATGGACATTTATTAATCAAAATTGGACAAAATCATTAAATCAAAGGAAAAATCAAATAATGACTTCAAATAATTAAATACAAGCTTAAAGGGACAAAAATACTATATAATTGATTTTAATCAATTAATTGTATAGTTTTAAATCAGAAATCAAATTGAACCTATTCCCCTACATGGCTAATTTATTTAATTGATGGAATTTAATTAATCCTAATATCTTTCACCTATTCCCCGCCATCATCATCTGATCGCTCATCTCTATCTGGGATTGGCTCCGCAAGATCTATAAATCTCAAAAATCTATTCTGAGACCACCACTCTCTGTACTTTGGAGACATCCTAGCATCTGCTACATGCTATAATATATCCCATCTAACATACATCATCCTGGTGATCTGATCACAAGAAAACTAAAAATCAATCTATGCCCCCCACATTGATTGCTCTGCCTGGACGTGAGCATACAAAGCCATACCTTGCCACATATCCTGATATTTGCAGAACTATCTAGAAACCCGACCAAAGAAAAATCTCTCAATCAAAAGGGGTGATCGACCAATCACCATCGGTGAGAAAACATATAAGGGAGCTCATCATCATCCTCCTGCCAACCCTCACAGCCCACATATGGTCTCCATGAGACCTGATCTATATCATCGATCATGCAACCCCAAAACTCTAGTTTTCCCAGATGATGCTGGACAACCATGCCGCTATATAAAAATGCATAAGAAAAACCATGATGGTGGATACGATCTGACAATGGCCTAGTGATGGGAAGATGCTCCCATACCCATAACTGTAATATCACTGCACCTGCTGATAAGGATGCACTCGATCTATAAACCACATCGTGCAAATCATGGTATAGCTGTGCAAGAGCACAAGAACCCCAATCAAAATGTTGAGGCTGTGCAAGAAAATCTTCTAAGATGTGCCCCCCTCCAATAGAGAAACCTCGACCTCGCCTATCAGGAAGTAATAATTTTCTTATTAATGCACCCAATACCACTGCCAGTGCAGGAAATGAAGCAAATTGCGCCCATGTAATAGTGTCATCACCAATGGTATTTTCCCTAAAAACCTGTCTGTAGACAGTGCCATCATATACTGAATCATAATAGACCATCTCACCCTAGGTCAGAATACGGAGTAATCTGTAAACATCCTCAGGAGTGATTGTCATCTCCCCAAGTGGTAAATGGAAGGTATTGTGGTCAGAGTGCCAACGCTCTGCCACAATTGTCAATAGACCATGGTTCAGCTGAAACCACATGATGTCTAGAAGGAAAATCAAACCACACATCTCAATCACGTGATACTCTAGTTGAGTCAACTCCTGACCTAGATCTATAATCCACGAAGCAACGATCTGTATGTATAACTTACAGAAATGTGCCTTTTTGGCAAATCAAGGGAATCATATCAGTATTCTATATCAGTGGATCATTTTAAGTCAATCAATCAAATTTCAAATCAGTCTCGGCTCTTTTTGAGCGCTATCATCATTTGTTCGTGTCCTTATGTCTTGAGAGTGAATTATTAGTTATCTACCTATTAGTGTTCTACTATCAGTTTTTCTATCATACCAGATTGACAGATCAAACATTCATTGGTACCATTATCCTGATATCCTAATCACTTGTTTTTTTTAACTACAACAAACCTATCTATCTTGGAAAATCAATCAATCATCTAGAGGTATCAAATTTTATCAGAAAAATCAAGTTTGAGAATCAAATTTATCAAAATTCCTATAGGCATCATTTGCCTATGCGGAGGCGACATTTTATCTCAGGCGGTGAATAACTGTTCACACGTGGCACTTTATAAGGCATGGGTGATATTTCATCTGCTAAGCGACATTTTATGACCCTAAGCAACATTTCATCATGCCTAGGCATCATTTAAAACATAGGGGTTTTTCAGTCAGTGTTTTATACATAGTTTGACTAAAAAGCCCTAGTTCCACGCGGTATCAAATTTTTCACAGGTGAGTTTTAAACTATCTTACGTGGCATTTTACTACACGTATGCAATACTTCATGAGCCTAGGCATCATTTAAACTATCCTAGGTGGCATTTTACAAAATTACAACTAAAAATCAAGAAAATCATGGAATAAATATGGAAAAAAGTTGTAATAAATGCACTAGGAGGGTTTAAAATCACTCACTAGAGATCCGTAATCCAAAGGTCTCTGATACCAATGAAATCTCTTGAACCGATGCTCTCGAATAGGCACAACCATCATGATCAACTATCTCAGGATCATAGCAAAATCTAAATAGTCAAAAGTGCAAATGAATAGTAAATTTGGGTTTTTCAACCTATTTATGCTAATTTGACCTAATTTTGAGGTAATTTTTGACCTAGCAATCTATATCAACATATCAATCAAAACCGGGGCATTTGTTGTGACCTTCATTATCATCAATGTTTTTCAGAAATGAAAACATATTGGATCAATTATCAATCAATTTCATCAACTTTTTCTATCAAGCGATCAATCTATTTTCATTTCTCAGGGGGCATCATCAGAGTATCAAATTGGCATCAAATATCATTAAATTTGGGGCATTAAAAATTTTGAACTATTATCAGTGGGGCATGTGACATCATTAATCAAATCAGGTTTCAAATCAAGTTTGTATCAATCAATCAAAGAATCAAATCAGTGATCAAGACATAAAATTTTCTTTGAATCAATGCGCTACGCTCATCAATTCAAAGAGGGGCATTTCTAGACATCAAAAATTGGGCAAGTGTCTTAAAATCATTCAAATTTACAAAATCTTAACCAAATGCTCTAATTTTCATCAAAATGGATCAAATCAATTTCAAATGGACATTTATTAATCAAAATTGGACAAAATCATTAAATCAAAGGAAAAATCAAATAATGACATCAAATAATTAAATACAAGCTTAAAGGGACAAAAACACTATATAATTGAGTTTAATCAATTAATTATATAGCTTTAAACCAGAAATCAAATTGAACCTATTCCCGTACATGGCTAATTTAATTAATTGATGGAATTTAATTAATCCTAATATCTTTCAATAATTTGAGCAACCAATGAGAATTGAGAACAAAAGCACATGGATCACTCCAAAATAGTTGAAGCTCAATCACACATTTCAACTTTGAATCTCAACCACTCAAATTTGTCTTCTTGTCCAAACCTTTGAGACAACCATTTAAATTGTCCCCCCATTTAAAAACATTTCAAAGTTTTTTACTCAACCAAGGCTAAATCATGATTAAATAACTCTACGCCCTACCCTTGGGATTTTACTATAAATAAGAGTCATTTTGAGAGCATAAGACATCTTAGAAATTCATTTGCAAAGCATCATCATTATAGGCATTTTCATAACAATTGAGAGCAATTGAGAGCATATCATAAGCATTTGAATTATCTTTGTATCAATTTTGAGAGTTTGAGAGCTAGATTAAGCATTGTACTATCATTTTCTCATTCTAGGATTGTCACTAGTAGAGAATAGGCTCAAAGCTCTACTTACCAAGCTTGGATAGAGAACCATGAGATGTCATGGATGTTAATTTCAATTGTTAGTTTAAATTTGCTTTGTATTTTCATAGAATTGTAGTTGATTATCCTAATTTCATGAAGGTGTAAAACATTCACACACAAATGGCGCACACCGTGGGGCTTTGAGCCTCATTTCTATCATTTTTATCAAGTTTTGTGTGTTTTTGCCTTCACTTTTATGTGAATTTTTGCATAAAATAGGAGAAGTGTTTCCTATGAAGGATTTAACGATGCTCCTAAGAATTCTGTCAACGCCTGTTAGTAGTTGATTGACGCCTAAGTGATTCTTTCTCTTCTATCTTTTTCTTCTTCTAACGCTTGTGAGATAAAGTGTCACACTGAGAGCATAAAGTGACGCTTAAGATCCGATAACTAACGCCTATTAGCTATCCTTTGTTGCATGTGATGATTTCTATTACGCAATTTATAGTGATCTGGCATGCTTAGTATTCTTTAACTGACACTTAGTAGTTGTTCTTTGCCGCTTTGAATATTTTCTCTTACACAATTTTCAGCTACTTTTACGCCTGTCAGTTAAATTGTTACGCTTAGTGATTTCCAAAAGGTGCTCGAGTCACTAGAAAGTGACGCTTGTGAATTTTAAAGTCACGCCTGCTAATTGTTAACTAATGCTTTTTAGTTGATAAATGACGCTTAGTGTTTTCTACTTAAATTTGCTGTCAGATCATTAAAGTCTATTTTCTTACTCTTTGTCTGTGTTTTTCCTACAGATGAGAAAACACGGGAAAGTCAGGAAACTAAAAAGCAGAGTCGCACAAGAGAGTAAAGAGGTGAGAATCCAAAACAAACATTTAAAAGAGATTCATACTACTTTTATTTTGGATAGCTTGAAATTTGAAGAAGATCTTTACAAACATTACATTAAAGTGTTGGATGCATACAAGATGAAATTCCCTACTTTGAACTAGATTTAATTGCATTAAGGTGTTATAATTTTCTTTGAAAAATCTTATCAAGAACACTTAATTGCATTCCAATTTTCTCTTTTGGTTTCCTTCACTTTGTATAGCTGTGTTGGACTAATTTGTTGGAGGAGCCAGAGCGGGAACAATCGCCACTAGGTGAGTGGGCAAAATAAAAATTCAAAAACCTCATAAAAGAACCTAGCCTTTGCTAGCTACAAAAAGAGGTATTTCTCACATCAAGCTTTCTTTGATTAAATTGTGGCTATTCATTGGATCTAGATTAATAGAAAAACCTTACTATTTGTCAAATTGAACAAGCATTAGGCATATGCTCTCCATTTTTTGAAGTGGATGAAAAAGCCAAACATGTTAGTTCAATTTGGTAGAAAGAAAGGGAGGAATTAACCAAACATTTCATTTATAAGAATCTCTTTGTCAAGAGATTGAAAAAGAACAAAATCTGTTTGAAGTGTTTGGAACAAAGGATAGCAATAGGGATATGTTCTTCACTTTCTAAGTGAACCAAATTCCCAAACTTGTTGGACTAAGTTTGATTTCTTGTTTTCATATACATGCTAGATAAATTAGAGCATTAGAGAGCCTGCCTCCCCAGAATTTCCTTATGAGGATGGTGAGAGGGAACGACCCAAGTGGGAGACAATCGCTTGAGCCGTGATACTATCCAACCCACTATAAACAATTACATTCTTCCTTAATAGGAGAGTGACTAGGTTGTGTGCAAGTGTTCTTCACTTCCTCTAGTAGTCCTTTTGGATTGTGCCAAATCGTGCTTTTATGCATGTGGGGAGCCCGCAAGTGGGTAAAAGAGCTTGACATGATCTAGAACGAAGGTGTTCTTTAAAAACTTGCTAAATAGTAATCTGCCTTGTAGAGCCAAACGTGTTTAATAGATAAATCTGACTCTAGGTAGATTTCTTGGAAGATATTCTTGTTCATACTTGTGAAAAACAACCGAGAACATACACTTTTAGTGTGGTTTTAGGGATATGGTACAAATTTGATGTGTGTGTTGCGTTTGTATTTCATTTTCAAGAAAGAATATTTTGTAGACATGATCTTACAACTTTTAAAATTCAAAATTTACAACTTGGTCTGCAAAGTGCCGCCTGCACATAGCAATAAAACACTTATAAACAGTAAAGTCACGCCTGTGACTATTCAAGAAACGCCTGTCATTAAGGAAGTCACACCTATGACATTTAAAGAAACACCTGGAAAGAGTTAAGAAATGCCTATCAATAGGAAAAAGCCACCTACTGACCTGTAGAGTGTCGCCTAGGAATATTCTAGTAACCACGTACTATTTATTAAGTCACGCCTACACACTGGCAAGTGACACCCATAAAAAAAATAGGGAAAAATAGTGAGCATTTCTCAGGGGTTTCAAAAAAATTTGATTTCATATTCAGAGACCCTTTTGGCCATTCTATCTGCTCCAATATCCAGCCTGGTTAGAAATCCTAGTTTTGAACAATTTTGAAAATTTTATAAGGATTTGGCCACAAGCAAGTGAGATAAAGCATATTTTCCAAGAGCATTTATGCTCATGCCGGCTTTCACTCGATCATATTACATGACAGAACTTATCTAAGGAAAGAACTCCCTTTTTCGAGTGATACATTTACTCCTCCAAGAATACCACAAGAACCCGTCCAAGAAGTAGGAAACAACATGATGTTTTCAGGCAACTCGGGTTCAGATTAGACCAACAATGGAGGTATTGACCCAAACAATCCAAGGTCAAATAATAACAATGGAGGAGGAATAGACCCTAACAATCAAGGATTTAACAACACTAACAATGGGGGCAATGGTGAACCAGCTGTTGAAGATGCAATTGATGAAAAGGTTAATGAAACCATACAAAGCCCATACTTCATGAAGCTTATGGAAAAAGCATTAGCAAAAGATAAGGAGAAGTATTTTCTAGACTTAGCCTGGGCAGGTCTTAAACTCCTTCATGACTACAATGTCAATCAACTTAAGGGAAAGGAGGTTGAAGATAGTCCTATCGATATCATGAACAAACAATTTAAGTTATTTCAAACACAATTAGACACAATAAAGTGAAGTGGGGCTCCAAAACCCTTTTCAATAGAGGCATTGTGTCCATTCCCATTTGATAAGACTTTAGTCATGATACCATTCCCTAACAACATTGTCTTTCCTAAGTATGACAAATACAAAGGAGCATCTGATCCTCAAGATCATTTAAGGGAATTTTTTGCATTGAGCTTGGAGTTCATGCATGACACTACTTATTTAATGAGATTGTTTCCTAGAAGTTTGGGAAGCATGGCCATGGAATGGTTTTCAAAATTACCTTCCGACATCCGAACTTTTGAAGAGCTAGCTACTGAGTTTGTAACACATTATTCATATGATATCAAAGATGAAGTTACAATGATTACCTTATGCAACACCTGGCAAAAAGAGGGAGAAGGTGTTAGCTTGTGGTGACTAATCAGGAAAGTACTATCCAGGAAAGTACTGTACACTTTTCCTCCCGACCTCGCCGGGGTTCGGGGCCGGGCCGGGCCCCGAGCGGGGGTTTGGGGGTGGCAGCCCCCAAGAGCAGGGGTTCGGGGGCGCAGCCCCCGAGGAAAATTTTTTTGAGGCCGACTACTTTTTTCGGTTATTTGGGCTAACTACTTATAACTCATTCTAACCCTAAAGCGGGAAAATATTGTATAATATGGCTTAGGGTTAGGGATTTTTTCGATGTATGATTTTAGTACTTGCGGCAGAGTTGGGCTGTAAGGGATTACGGATTGTAATCAGGTTGTAATCACTGGATAATAATAATATTGGACTTGCTGTTGGTGGACGTAGCCCAGGGATTGGGTGAACCACGTTAAATCTGTGTGCCATTATGTTCTATTCTGTGTGGTTTATTATTTTCTGATATTATTTATATTTGCACATAATTGTTATTTCTGCCTTGTTAATCCTAACAAGTGGTATCAGAGCGAGGTTATTTCATTCGTTCTTTCATCTATTCTCTGAAGCAGGTCTCACGAGTTAGTGGGAGAGTCTCTCGGTTAAGTGGGAGAAATGGCAGAAGAGGGTAGGCTGAAGGTTGATAAGTTTAATGGGCAGAACTTCCAGTTATGGAAGATGCAAATGGAGGATTATCTCTATCAGAAGGATCTATGGCGGCCATTAGAGGGAGTAGCCAAGAAAGAGCAATCAATGTCTCAGGAGGATTGGGATATTTTGGATAGGAAGGCACTGGGGAGTATTCGTCTATGCCTGGCACAATCGGTGGCATTCAATATTACTGAAGCAAAGACAGCTAAAGATCTGATGGAAACCCTAGCGAAGTTGTATGAAAAGCCTTCAGCTTCAAACAAGGTATTTCTTATGAAGCGTTTATTTAATATGAAAATGGTAGAAGGTGGATCAGTTACTGATCATTTGAATGAGTTTAATACAGTTACAAGTCAATTAACCTCAGTTAAAATTACTTTTGATGAAGAGGTTAGGGCTCTCTTGATTTTGTGTTCTTTGCCAGAAAGCTGGAATGGCTTGGTAATGGCTGTTAGTAATTCTGTTTCTGGTTCTAATACCCTAAAGTATGATGATGTTATTGGTGTTATATTGAGTGAGGAAATTCGTAGGAAAAGCTCAGGGGCATCCACATCGGGTAGTGTATTGAACACAGAAAGCAGAGGCAGAACAAGAGATAGAGGAAACAACTCTGGAAATCCTGGGAAATCAAGAGGAAAATCAAAGGGAAAGAGGTCTGAATCTAAAGGGCCAAATGATTGCTGGTACTGTGGAAAACCAGGTCATAAGAAGAAAGATTGTTGGTCTCGGAAGAAAGATCAAGGAGACAAAAATGATGGAAACAAGGAGGCAAATGTGGTAAGTAACAAATCTGAGGAGGATGCTTTGCTCTTGTCCTTAGAAAGTATTGATGATTCATGGGTTTTAGATTCTGGGGCTTCATTTCATGCTACACCCCATAGAAGTTATTTTGTTGATTATGTCCAAGGGGATTTTGGGCTAGTTTATTTGGGAGATAATGAACCCTGTCAGATTGTTGGAAAGGGAAAAATTAAGATTAAGTTGCAGAATGGGAATCATTGGCTACTACAAGAGGTAAGACATGTTCCAAGGCTGAGTAGGAATTTAATTTCAGCAGGGCAACTGGGTGATGAGGGTTTCATAGTTACTTTTAATGATAAAAATTGGAAGGTTTCAAAAGGTTCCTTAGTAGTAGAAAAAGGTGTGAAAGTAGGCACCTTATATCTTTGTACAGGTCATACTGTTCCTTCTACTTTAATTATTTTAGAAGATAATGAATGCTCAGGAACAGTGGCTGCAGTTGAGCAGGAAGAACATCAAACTGTTGCTGTAGATTTTGACATAGCACTGTGGCACAACAGACTCGGGCACATGAGTGAAAAAGGTATGAAATTACTTCATTCAAAGAAAGTTTTACCTGGTCTGAAATGTGTCAATATGGATTTCTGTGAAAGTTGTGTTTATGGAAAACAAAAGAGAGTTAGTTTTGTGAAGAGTGGGAAGGAAAAGAAAAATGAGAGATTAGAGCTTGTGCATACAGATGTATGGGGACCAGCTCAGGTATCTTCCCTTGGTGGCTCTCTGTATTATGTTACATTTATAGATGATGCAACAAGAAAAGTATGGATTTATTTCCTTAGACAGAAATCTGATGTATTTCAAACTTTTAAGAAATGGAAATGCTTGGTTGAGACTGAGACTGGTAAAAAGTTAAAATGTCTCAGATCTGATAATGGTGGTGAGTATTGCAGCACAGAATTTGAAGAATATTGTTCCTCTAATGGTATTCGTAGGCAGAAAACTGTACCAAGGACTCCACAAGAAAATGGAGTGGCTGAACGCATGAACAGGACAATAATGGAGCGTGCAAGGAGTATGAGGTTGCATGCTAGGCTGCCCAAAAATATGTGGGCAGAGGCAGTGAACACTGCTGTTTATTTAATCAATAGAGGCCCCTCTACTCCTTTGGACTGTGGTATTCCAGAGGAAGCATGGAGTGGTAAGAAGGTGAGTTATTCTTTTCTCAAAACCTTTGGTTGTGAAGCTTTTTCACTTATAGATTCTGAAAATAGAACCAAGCTGGAAGCTAAGTCAAAGAAATGTGTATTTGTTGGGTATGGCATTGATGAATTTGGTTATAGGCTTTGGGATTTTGAAAATCATAAAATTGTAAGAAGCAGGGATGTCATATTCAATGAGAAAGTATTGTACAAAGATCTGTTGCTGCAGCATGAGAAGAAAGAAAATGACTATGTAGTACTGGATGATACTCCACAAGTTCATGTTCCAGTAGTTCCTTATGCTCCGCAACAACAGCAACAACAAATACCACACACCCCAGTGAGTGTTAGACGGTCAACAAGGCTAAGTAGACCTCCAGAAAGATTTTCTCCATCTTTGTATTCTATTCTGTTAACAGATGCTGGTGAACCTGAATGTTATAATGAAGCTGTGCAGGTGGATACAAAGCTTCAGTGGGAGTCTGAAATGACAGATGAAATGGACTCTTTGCTGAAAAATCAGACATGGGATTTATGTAAGTTACCTGCAGGTAAAAGGGCTTTACAGAATAAATGGGTTTACAAGATCAAAGAAGAGGATGGAGGTACGAAAAGATTTAAAGCTAGATTAGTTGTAAAAGGATTTGCACATAAACATGGTATTGATTTTGATGAGATATTTTCTCTAGTTGTTAAAATGACTTCTATTCGTACTGTTTTAAGTATTGTGGCTACTGAAGATTTGCATTTAGAGCAGCTTGATGTTAAAACAGCCTTTCTTCATGGTGATTTGGATGAAGAAATATATATGGTTCAGCCACAAGGATTTGAGGTCAAGGGTAAGGAGAATTTGGTGTGCAGATTGCAGAAAAGTTTATATGGCTTGAAGCAAGCACCTCGGCAATGGTATATTAAATTTGACACTTTTATGAATGGGCATGGATATAGTCGGTGTCATTCTGACCATTGTGTTTATTTTAAAAGGTTGGATGATGACAGCTACATTATTTTATGTTTATATGTTGATGATATGCTTGTAGCTGGGTCTAACATGGATCACATTAAGGGGTTGAAACAACAGTTAGCAAAATCTTTTGCTATGAAGGATTTGGGGGCAGCAAAACAAATCCTTGGTATGAAAATTTGTAGAGATAGAAAAAATAGGAAATTGTCTCTATCTCAGGCTGATTATATTGAGAAGGTGTTGCAACGTTTCTGTATGGAAAATGCCAAAGCTGTCAGCACAGCTTTGCCTGGTCATTTGAAATTGACTAAGGATATGTGTCCCAAGACACCAGAAGAAGAGACTAAAATGTCTAAGGTACCTTATGCTTCAGCTGTAGGGAGCTTAATGTATGCTATGGTATGTACTAGGCCAGATATTGCACACGCAGTGGGAGTCGTTAGCCGTTATATGAGTAACCCTGGTATTGAGCATTGGAATGCAGTCAAATGGATTCTCAGATATTTGCGAGGCACATCCAGTAAGTGTTTACACTTTGGGGGTTCTACTACTACTGTACAAGGCTATGTTGACTCAGATTTGGCAGGAGATATAGATAGCAGGCGGAGTACTATAGGTTATATATTTACTGTTGGTGGGACAGCAGTGAGTTGGATTTCTCGACTACAAAAGGTGGTTGCTTTATCCACTACAGAGGCAGAGTATGTTGCTGCTATAGAGGCAGCCAAGGAGATGATATGGCTTCAATTCTTCATGGAAGAATTGGGACATCCACAAAAGGATAATTTTCTACATACAGATAGCCAAAGTGCCATTCATCTTGCAAAGAATTCTGCTTTGCACTCAAAGACAAAACACATACAGTTGCGGTACCATTTCATTCGATCAGTTTTGGATGATGGACAGTTAAGGCTGGAAAAGATTCATACTGATGATAATCCAGCAGATATGTTTACCAAGGTAGTAACAAGGGAGAAGTTGAACTCATGTTCAGCTTCAGTTGGTCTTTTAGACTGAACAAAATAAAGGAACAACTAAGTCCAAGGTGGTTCAATCCAGTGGGAGCCTCATGTGGGTAGCGGTATTGCTACAGGATCAGTCTCCAAGTGGGAGGTTTTTTAGTATAGTGTGGATACTGATCAGTCACCAAGTGGGAGATTGTTAGCTTGTGGTGACTAATCAGGAAAGTACTATCCAGGAAAGTACTGTACACTTTTCCTCCCGACCTCGCCGGGGTTCGGGGCCGGGCCGGGCCCCGAGCGGGGGTTTGGGGGCGGCGCCCCCGAGGAAAATTTTTTTGAGGCCGACTACTTTTTTCGGTTATTTGGGCCGACTACTTATAACTCATTCTAACCCTAAAGCGGGAAAATATTGTATAATATGGCTTAGGGTTAGGGATTTTTTCGATGTATGATTTTAGTACTTGCGACAGAGTTGGGCTGTAAGGGATTATGGATTGTAATCAGGTTGTAATCACTGGATAATAATAATATTGGACTTGCTGTTGGTGGACGTAGCCCAGGGATTGGGTGAACCACGTTAAATCTGTGTGCCATTGTGTTCTATTTTGTGTGGTTTATTATTTTCTGATATTAGTTATATTTGCACATAATTGTTATTTCTACCTTGTTAATCCTAACAGAAGGATTCCTACTTTTCTTACAAAGATGGAGGACAGTATTTGCTAGATACCCTCGAAGTGTACCAGAAAAGGAAAAGATGGACATCTTTATAAATAGCTTGAGTAATAAAATGAATTATTAGTTGAATTTGCAATGTCCTAGGTATTTTCAAGATCTTATTAAAAATGGAGTGACTATGAAGGAGGTATTAGTTAAGAGTGGAGAAATAAAGCTTTACAAAGACAACAAGAATCACAACAACAAGAATACCTCCAACAAAAACAACACCAATCAAAATAAGAATTTTTCTAATAACTATAACTGATTTGGGTTGAGGAACAACAACAAAGGTGTGGTTAATGATGGGGTTGTTGACTCTAATAATTTGAAATTCTCTCCTTTTACTCTCAAAAGAACACCTACTCAGGTGAATAATGCAAATCAAGCTCCCAAAGTGCCTTTCAACAACAATGCCAACAATAACAATTTTAGGAACAATCAAGGGGCTAATAAGCCTAATCCATTCCCTACACCATCTCCCAAGAGGACATTCACACCTTTGGGTGAACCTCTTGAGAATGCATTGAGAAGTCTCATTGCTAATAAGATTATTGATTTACCTAGAGCTCAACCGTATGAACCACAAAATAATCCCAGTTGGTGGAGTGAACTTAGTCAGTGTGAATACCACAGAAATAGAGGACATACAACAAATGATTGCTTATAGCTGAAAAATGTGGTATAGGATTTGATTGACAATGGTGTGATCACGATAGAAGGGCCTAAAAATAATGGAGATCACACGAAATTCAAGCAACCTTTCTATAATCATGAGAAGGGTGAATCTTCTAATTTGAATAAGAAAAGTAGCAATAATGTCAATTTTGCTTCTCATTATGACAAAATCATCAATACTTTATCTAGACATGAGCATGGTGTCAATGTTGTTGTAATCAAGGAACAACCCAAAGAAGAAACATCTTATTCCATTACTAGGGTGAAAAATTCAAGGATTACCCTACAAGGGGTTGATCCTAAACCCATTGGTCCTACACAATCAAGTATTGTGGTTAAGAAACCATCTACAACAACAAAGTCATATAGCTTGGTGGACCAATTACAAAAGACTCCATCTCAAATCTCTATCTTGGAGTTGTCAAAATTATCTCCAAATCATAGGGAGATCTTGGAACAAGCCCTATTGGGGACTAATGTTCCTATTAACTTTGAGGAAGAAAATTTTCAAAACATGGCGGGACACCTCACAACACCACATTGTCTTTCATTTTTAGATCAAGATGATATGTCCATCACTCATCCTCAAAATTTTCCGCTGCATATAGAAGTTCTTATTCAAAGACATAGGGTTAAGAGAGTTCTCATAGATGGGGGAGATGGTCTTAATATTTTCACGTTAAACCTTGTCAAGTTCTTAGGTTTATCTGAATCTTCTATTGATCCTAAGAAGCAAATTACCATAAAGGCTTATGATGAGGAGGAGAGATCTTCAAAAGGCATGATTGTCTTACCTATTCAAGTTGGGCCTATAAAAAAGGACACCATATGCCAATTCCTTGACATGAAGTTAACTTATAACATCTTATTGGCGAGGCCATGGATACATGAGATGCAAGCGGTTCCTTCTACATACCATCAATGTATCAAATTTCCATACATAAGAGAAAAAATCACAATTGGAGGGGATTCAAATCCTTTTCAATATTGTAACACATTGAAGCCTCCTCATGAATTATTTATTCCTCATAATAGAGAAGGGATTGTTCCAAATACTACCATGGAAGAACCTAAAGGTGATGATCCTAAGTTAACATCAAGTGTTACCTCTACCTCACACCCTATTCAAACTAACTCATCTACTTAGACTAAGGGAAAAGAAAAACTAAGTTATGAGGGTCCAAGCTCAAAGAAGAATTCAGATAAAACATCCACACTAGAATTGGAACATTATAAGCCTACAAAATAGGAGAAAGACAAAGCTAGGGAATATCACTATAACCAAATGAGTGAGGTGATGCACAAGTTTGAAAAACAATGTAGAATTGGTTCTAAAGGAGTAGGGGAATATTCTGTTTCCCTATTTGATTTACCTACTTCTCCAAAGACACATGGAAAACCTTCCAAAGAACATCCTCCTCACAAATACAACTCTCATTTTGTAAGAGAGAGTGACAAGTCAACATTTGAGAAAGAAGATGATGAGGTTCTACAATGGCTTTATAAAGATGAAAGTGATACCTCAAACAATCTCGTGGAAAGAATTCAACACATTAACATTCAAATTGACCAATATGGAAAGGGGTTTGAAATTATGCAAAAAATGGGATATAAGGGAAGAGGACCCTTAGGTATAAGAAATAGAGGTTTACTTGAACCTATTGAACCTTCGTGGAGATCAAAAGAAGAAAAATCAGGGGTAGGTTATCAATATAAAGGAGCAAGTTCTAGCCCTATGCATGATTGTTATGAACGAGTGAACGTAGTAGAGTCTAATGGTGATAGTGATGATTCTAGAGAATATGAGTGGGATTCTCTATCCGAAGACTCTTTCCATGACAAAGAGATTGTCATAATAAATTCTTATATAATGTGCCTAAAGAACAAACTCAAAATAGTGAAGATTCAGAGATAATTCCTACACCCATGCAACCCGATCCACATGAATCTCTCATAGGGAAAGCACACAATTATCAGTGGGTAGGTGAACCTTGGATACCTTCGTGGTGGGATGATTTGTATGGTAGGTTTACCCTGCATGTTTTCTTTCCCAGAGAAGTCTTCGAGGACTCAAGTGAAGAGGACTTTGATCATTCTTCCATGGATCATCTTGAGGAAGCTCATGTTATTGACCTTAATGATACAATGTATGAACCATCTAACGAGGTCATGTCCATAAACCCAGCCAATGACAACTTGCCAATTGAACCTTTATCCTTAATGCACCCTGAACTTATTGATTGGGACTTAACCGAAATGAATGAGTTACTATACTTTCCCAATGAAAAAGCAATGACACAATACCTAAATGCGGTTGAGCCCTCTTCCACCGATGAGTTTAATCCCAACATGATGAGAAAGGCAGGGGTCCAACCTCTTAATCCAAAAGAAAAAATTAAAAAAATTAAAAAAATGAAAAGTTCTAGTGGTGAAAACCACCATGTGGCAGCACTAGAACCAAAAAAAGTAAAGATAAAGGATGTTTCCTATGGTGAAAACCCAACTGTGGCACCTAAGGAAGAGAGGTTGGATACCTTACTAGCACATGATGAAGAAAGATCACCAATTCTTATAGAGCCAATAGAGAAAGTCAATATTGGAACCGAATTGGAGCCCAAATTCATACATCTAGTAGCTTCACTTACACCTTTAGAGAGAAAGGATTTCATCAAATTTTTCCAAGCAAAGCAAGTGAATTTTGTATGGTCCTATGCTGACATGTTGGGATTAGACCCAAACTTCATCATGCATCATTTGAATGTCAAACCAGGGGTTAAACCAATCAAGCAGAAATTGAGGAAGATGCATCCACACATAGCTCTTCTAGTTAAAGAAGAATTGGAGAAATGGTTGAAGGTGGGATTCATAAGAGAAATTGCTTATGCGGAATGGATATCAAATATTGTACTAGTTACCAAGCATGACAAATCCATTCACGTATGTACAGACTTTAGAGATTTGAATCTTGCATGTCCTAAAGATGACTTCCCACTTCCAAGCATAGATGCAATAGTGGACTTAACAACTAGTCACTCCATGTTTTCATTGATGGATGGTTTTAGTGGATACAACCAAATTAAGATTGCACCCAAAGATCAAGAAAAGATAGCGTTTACATGCCCTTGGGGATCTTTTTATTGGAATGTAATGCCTTTCGGCCTAAAAAATGCCGGAGCTACTTACCAAAGGGCAATGACCACCATTTTTCATGATATGATGCACACCTTCTTAGAAGAATATTACATGGATGATATATTGGCTAAGTCACATAAAAGAGAAGATCACTTGCAAATTTTTTAAAAGATATTTACACGCTTAGAACAATTCAAAGTGAGGTTTAATCCAAAAAATGTGCCTTTGGTGTTCAATCCGAGAAATTATTGGGCTACATAGTTTCAGAAAAAGGCATTGAAGTGGATCCCAAAAAGGTTCAAGCAATCATGGACATGGAAATTCCTAGGAACATCAGCCAAATGAGGTCTCTTCAAGGAAAACTTCAGTCAATAAGGAGATTTATTTCTCAACTAGCTAAAAAGTGTCACTCATGCACTAGATTGCTACACAAGGACACCATTTTTATATGGGATGAAGAATGTGACAAGGCCTTCACCTTGTTGAAAACTTACTTAATCAATCCACCAATTCTAATGCCACCTATCAAAGGAAAACCATTGATCTTGTACATATCAACAATTGAGAGGTCTTTAGGAGTTCTTTTGGCGTAAGAAGATGTTCAAGGAAAAGAGAGAGCTATCTATTATTTGAGCTGAACATTGATTAAGTATGAATTAAACTACACTTTCATGAAAAGGGCATGCCTAGCTGTTGTCATTTCTTCTCAAAAATTGAGACACTACATGTTGATGCACAAAGTGAAGCTCATTGCAAAAATTGACCCTTTGAAATACTTGCTTAGCAAAACTGCCTTAACAGGAAGAATAGAAAAAATGGGTCATGGTATTAAGTGAGTTTGATATTGAATATGTGGATAGAAAGGCCATAAAAGGACAAGTGACAGTAGATCACTTAGCTGAAAATCCATTAGTTTCTACACATCCCATTCAAGTGGAGTTTCCTGATGCAACAATTGTCAATATAGAAGCCAAGACATGGAAGTTGTACTTTGACGGATTGTACACACAAGGAGGTTCAAGAGCCGGCATATTGTTGATAAACCCTCAAGGGTATACTATTCCTAAATTATACAAGCTCTTATTCCCATGTACCAACAACATAGCTGAGTATGAAGCCTTAGTCATTGGTATCAAGATGGCTTTAGAATGGAATATTACCAAGCTACAAGTGTATGGTGATTCTCAGTTAGTGATCAATCAAGTCAATAATGAGTACAACACAAAAGATGAAAAGTTAATGACTTACAAGACAATGATTGATGCTTGGAAAAAGTACTTTCTGTTGATAAATTTTGAACAAATTCCAAGAGAGAAGAATAGAGATGTCGATGCGATGGCTACCTTGGCTTCATTACTTCAAAAACTAGATCAAAATGAAAGGTACAAATTCTTGGTGGAAGAGTTGGCAAAATGAACATTTGACCTTCCTGATACCCAAATTATTGCCTTACTTGATGGACATGACTCTCCTTGATATGGCCCTATCTACACATACCTTAAAGATCAAGTACTACCCTTAAACCAATCCTGAGCCCAAAAATGACATTTCATAAGACAATCAGCTCGTTATATTATCCTTTCCAACATATTGTATCGTAAAGGCCTTGACGGAACTTTACTTAGATGTCTGGAGGAAGAAGAGTCTAGGGTAGCTTTACATGAGGTTCACGAGGGCATTTGTGGGTCACATTCAAGCGGTTTAAACTTAGCTAAGAAGATCCTTCGCATGGGGTATTTTTGGAAAACCTTAGAGAAGGACGCTTGTCACTTTATTAAGATAAGCATAAAATGTCAATAACATGGTGATATGATATATGTACCAACTCAAGAATTACATCCTTTTGTTACACCTTGGCCATTTTATCAATGGGGGTTTGACTTGATTGGTGTGATTTATCCACCTTCATCCAATGGGCACAAATACATCATCACAGCTACGGAATACTTCACCAAATGGGTAGAGGCCATTCCTTTGATCACCGCTATGGGAAAAAAAATCTCTATGTTCATCCTTAATCACATCATTTGCAAATATGGTATTCCTTATGCCATAATAATTGTCAATGGAAAAAAATTTAAGAACAAGGATGTGGATGAACTTTGTGATACTTTTCATATTACTCATCACTCTTCTTCAATTTACTATCCACAAGGAAATGGACAAGTCGAGGCTACTAATAAGAATATCCTTAAAATCTTGAAGAGATCGGTGAACAAATCAGGAAGAGATTGGCATGTACAAATAAACCCGACTTTGTGGTCTTATAGAACTAGTATCTAGACACCTACAAGAGCTACACCATATTCATTGGTTTATGGAGCCAAAGTTGTTCTACATTTGGAGGTTGAAATCCCATCCCTAAGAGTATCATTGCAAGGATTAATAACGGATGAGGATTATAGAATTGCCCGACTTCAACAATTGGAATTACTAGAAGAACATCAAGCTCAAGCCTATGAACATTTGAAAGTGTACCAAAATAGGATTTCAAGAAACTACAACAAGCATATTAATCCAAGAGTCTTTCAAGTGGGTGATTTAGTGCTAAGGGAAAACCCTAAAAATCAGGCACAAAGGGAAAAGAAGGGTAAATGGGAAGCAAATTGGCTTGGTCCTTTTGTCATTGTTTCTTCTTTTGGAACGGGGACTTACAAATTAGCCAATTGTGATGGGGAAGAATTACAAGAGCCCATTAATAGCATCCATTTAAAGAGGTTTCATACCTAATCAGATGAGAGAGTATTAGAAGAAAGAGTATCAAACGAGTGTGTATCCAATGACTCAAGCATCACTTTTGTACATGAGAAAATTAAAAAGACCAAAAACATTGAGAAAAGTTCAAAATCCAAAAAAATTGAAAAAGAAAAAAAGAAAAAAATTGAAAAAAATAAAAAAGTGCCTTGGTGAAAACCTAGCAATAGGTGCCTTGGTAGAAAAAAATGAAAAAGAGAAAAAGAGCAATAAACCCAAGAGGTGAAAACTTGGCAATCAAGCACCTTTTGTTCTCCTAAGTCTTTCCTAGTTGCATGTGTACATATTGCATTTCCATCATCTCACTTGTAAATCTTCATTGCATCCGTCATTTGTGCGTAGTCATAATAAAGCCTTTCAGCTGCATTGTTGCATTGCCTATTGCCCTCAGTTTTTGTCACACGATCACATTTATCACTTGGGGGCAGGAAAGGATTGGATTTTTGGTACAAATGAATTCAATAGTGCTACTTTCGGTCACACATCAGAGGGAATTATTAGAGTTTCAGAAGAGAGAGATTTTGATTCAACCGTTGATGGATATCATTGTTCATAACCAAGTATTTTGATCCTACAACTTGATCCTTGAGCCTTCATTGACTTTATTATTCGGGATTAAAAATTGACATCACTTAAATGATCAAAATGTTTGGAAATTCTTTTTGAAAATCTTGATACATTGCAAACCACTTGAAGCTTTAGATGATCAGTATTGAATTGACTTTTTATCATGTCTTTTTAGCTAATTGATGATGTTTCAACTAGATTGACGATAATGAAGACATGATATTTTTCTTCTTTCTGAGTGACTGTCTTGAGGGAGATCCAACAACTTATGTGAATTCGTCTAATGACATGGTCATCAAAGAACCATCGAGGACTTTCATATAGCATGGAGGGTTGACCTTTATTTCTTTACGCAAATAGATACCTTGGCTATTTAGATCTTCCATATCTTAATACCAAAATCCAATTGCAACATTGAATCCGTTGAAACCGGTATTCATACTCCCATAGTTGGTCATTCAACTAGTGAGGGTTGTACTAGTTTCCTAAAAGGTTACCAAAAGTGATATAAAGTGGTATTCAAATCATGATGATGTGGTCAGTGATGATTGTACTTGCTTTCCAGTCCTACAATGCTCAATGATGAAAATATTTCTCTATGGCATTTCTTTACTAAAAGCTAGTGACAATTAGTTGCATTGCATTGCATTTTGCATGTTAGATTAAGTGCATGGTTTGTAGTTATTTTTCCAAGGGAAAAGGGGTTCAGTCATCATCTTGATCAATCATAAAAAGGGGGGTTAAATCAAACACTTATCCTTGGTTCAAATCAATCATGTGAGATTATCTTTTGCATTCATGCATAGCATTACTCCTTATTCATTATCCTTATATCTGAAAATCAAAAGAGAAAAAGAAAAGATTCATTACTCATACATCATTTGCATACATTTAGTTAAGGATAGCTCATTAAGAGTTGCATACATCAAAAAATAAAAAACATAGTTGCATTCATTCATATATCCATATTTCCATAATAAATCATTTGCATCCATACATTGAAAAAGAGAAAACTATATTAAAGTCACATTATCATTTGCATTCATCTATCTATATCATATATAAGATACATTGCATCCATAGCATATTCAAAAGTAAATGCATCATAAACATCATATAGAACTGTATATAAATATGATCTCACATCAACACATCACAAGAATCAAGGATAGTATATCATCATATAAATGTTCATAACATAAATGATCCATCAAATCAGTATAGAAAGATACAATGTTAATAACAAAATGATACATCCAAGTCCCGATCAATATCACATGATACAAATCATCAAAAAGAGATCCATAATCAATCATCATGATCCTGTAGGACCACCCGATCCATTACCAGCACCTGATCCATTTGGTCCCCTATCACTTGATCTATCCTGAGTAGGAGGAGTCTGAATAGTGCTAGCAATACTCAACCTCTGAGACATAATAGTCATAAACTGCTGCATCATAGTGGTTACCTGATCTAGTCGACCAACAACTACTGATAAACCTGTTTGCAATGAACGCACATCCTATGACAAAGTATTAATACTAGGAGCGGCCTGAGAAGTCTGACCCATATCTTTAGACATAGGTATATGTGGAGGCACCTGCTGTGCTAGAATCTGCCCATGCTGATCTACTGAAGCCTGATGTAACTGTACCAAAGGATCTTGTCCACCAGGAACCTGTCTAGCAGCATCAATATGAACATGTTGCCTGACTCTTTGTTGTCTCTACTATCCCTGTACTAATGCAGCTCTAGGATGAACAAACCCAGGTCCCTGATCCGACTGAGCTTGTCTTACATCCCTATCCCTGAAATGTCCACCTCATACCTGTGGCCCAAGTCATCCTCTAGAAATGATCCAAGGAGCTCTATGTCCTCTACGAGCTTGACGTTGTCTAGGTCTGCCACCATCATCCCCACCATCATCCCCGCTATCATCATTTGATCGCTCATCTCTGTCTAGGATCGGCTCCGCAGGATTTGTAAATCTCAAAAACCTATTTTGAGACCACCAGTCTCTGTACTCTGTAGACATCCAAGCATCTCCTACATGCTCTAATATATCCCATCTGACATACATCATCCTAGAGATTTGATCACAAGAAAACTAAAAATCAATCTGTGGCCCCCACATCGATTGCTTTGCCTAGACGCGAGCATACAAAGCCATACCCTACGGCATATCCTGATATCTCCCGAATTGTCTAGAAACCCAAACAAAGTAAAATCTCTCAATCACAAGGGGTGATCGACCAATCATCCATTAAGGATAAAACATATAATGGAGCTCATCATCATCCTCCCACCAACCCTTGCAGCCCAAATATGGTCTCCATGAGACTTGATCTATATCGTTGATCATGCGAAGCCAAAACTCTAGTTTGCCCAGATGATGCTGGACAACCATGCCGCTATATAAAAATGCATAACGAAAACCACGACGGTGGATATGATCTGACAATGGCCTAGTGATGGGAAGATGCTCCCATACCCATAACTGTAATATCACCGCACCTGCTGATAAGGATGCACTCAATCTATAAACCACCTCATGCAAATTGTGGTATAGCTGTGCAAGAATGCAAGAACCCCAATCAAAATGTCGAGGTTGTGAAATAAAATCCTTTAAGATGTGGCCCCATCCAATAGAGAAACCTCGACCTCACCTATCAAGAAGTAATAATCCGCCTATCAATGCACCCAATACCGCTGGCAATGTGGGAAATGAAGCAAACTGCGCCCATGTAATAGTATCATCACCAATGGTATTAGCCCCAAAAACCCATCTATAGACAGTGCCATCATATACTGAATGATAATAGACCATCTCACCCCGGGTCGGAATACAGAGTAATCTGTAAACATCCTCAGGAGTGATAGTCATCTCCCCAAGTGGTAAATGGAAGGTATTGTGGTCAGATTGCCAATGCTCTGCCACAACTATCAATAAACCACGGTTCAGCTGAAACCGCGGGATGTCTAGAAGGAAACTCAAACCACACATCTCAATCACATGATACTCTGGCTGGGTCAACTCCTGACCTAGATCTATAATCCATGAAGCAACGGTGTGTATGTATAACTTACGAAAATGTGCCTATTTGGAAAATCAATGGAATCATATTAGTATTCTATATTAGTGGATCATTTTAAGTCAATCAATCAAATTTCAAATCAATCTTGGCTCTTCTTGAGTGCTATCATCATTAGTTTGTGTCTCTATGTATTGAGAGAGAATTATCAGTTATCTACCTATCAATTTTTCTATCAGATCAGATTGACAAATCAAACATTCATTGGTACCATTATCCTGATATCCTAATCACTTGTTTTGTTTAACTACAACAGACCTATCTATCTTGGAAAATCAATCAATCATCCAGAGGTAACAATTTTTATTAGAAAAATCAAGTTTGAGAATCAAATTTATCAAAATTCCTATAGGCATCATTTGCCTATGCGGAGGTGACATTTTATCTTAGGCAGTGAATAACTGTTCACACATGACACTTTATCAAGCACAGGTGGTATTTCATCTGCTAAGCGGCATTTTATGACCCTAAGCGACATTTCATCATGCCTAGGCATCATTTAAAACATAGGGGTTTTTCAAGCGATGTTTTATACATAGTTTGACTAAAAAGCCCTAGTTCCACGCGGTATCAAATTTTTCACAGGCAAGTTTTAAACTATCTTATGCAGCATTTTACTATGCGGATGCGGTACTTCATGAGCCTAGGCATCATTTAAACTATCCTAGGTGGCATTTTACAAAATTACAACTAAAAATAAAGAAAATCATGCAATAAATACAGAAAAAAGTTGTAATTAAATGCACTAGGAGGGTTAAAATCACTCACCGGAGGTTCGTAATCCAAAGGTCTCTAATACCGATGACATCTCTCAAACCAATGTGCTTGAGTAGGCACAACCATCGTGGCTATCTCAGGATCAGAGAAAAATCTCAATAGTCAAAAGTGCAAATGAATAGTAAATTTGGGTTTTTCAACCTATTTATGCTAATTTGACCTAATTTTGAGGTAATTTTTGACCTAGCAATCTATATCAACATATCAATCAAAACCGGGGCATTTGTTGTGACCTTCATTATCATCAATGTTTTTCAGAAATGAAAACATATTGGATCAATTATCAATCAATTTCATCAACTTTTTCTATCAAGCGATCAATCTATTTTCATTTCTCAGGGGGCATCATCAGAGTATCAAATTGGCATCAAATATCATTAAATCTAGGGCATTAAAAATTTTGAACTATTATCAGTGGGGCATGTGACATCATTAATCAAATCAGGTTTCAAATCAAGTTTGTATCAATCAATCAAAGAATCAAATCAGTGATCAAGACATAAAATTTTCTTTGAATCAATGCGCTATGCTCATCAATTCAAAGAGGGGCATTTGTAAACATCAAAAACTGGGCAAGTGTCTTAAAATCATTCAAATTTACAAAATCTTAACCAAATGCTCTAATTTTCATCAAAATGGATCAAATCAATTTCAAATGGACATTTATTAATCAAAATTGGACAAAATCATTAAATTAAAAGAAAAATCAAATAATGACATCAAATAATTAAATACAAGCTTAAAGGGATAAAAATACTATATAATTGATTTGAATCAATTAATTGTATAGTTTTAAATCAGAAATCAAATTGAACCTATTCCCCTACATGGCTAATTTAATTAATTGATGGAATTTAATTAATCCTAATATCTTTCAATAATTTGAGCAACCAATGAGAATTGAGAACAAAAGCACATGGATCACTCCAAAATAGTTGAATCTCAATCACACATTTCAACTTTGAATCTCAACCACTCAAATTTGTCTTCTTGTTCAAACCTTTGAGACAACCATTTAAATTGTCCCCCCATTTAAAAACATTTCAAAGTTTTTGACTCAACCAAGGCTATATCATGATTAAATAACTCTACCCCCTACCCTTGGGATTTTACTATAAATAAGAGTCATTTTGAGAGCATAAGACATCTTAAAAATTCATTTACAAAGCATCATCATTATAGGCATTTTCATAGCAATTGAGAGAAATTGAGAGCGATTGAGAGCATATCATAAGCATTTGAATTATCTTTGTATCAATTTTGAGAGTTTGAGAGCTAGATTAAGCATTGTACTATCATTTTCTCATTCTAGGATTGTCATTAGAGAGAATAGGCTGAGAGCTCTACTTACCAAGCTTGGATAGAGACCCATGAGATGTCATGGATGTTAATTTCAATTCTTAGTTTAAATTTTCTTGTATTTTCATAGAATTGTAGTTGATTATCCTAATTTCATGAATGTGTAAAACATTCACACACAACACTATATCTAGATCTTGGTGAATTGGAAAGTAGAGCTACTGTGTTGATTAGTTCCAATGAATAGTATAAACTCTCTACTTCTTCACATAGATCTTCAATTGATGATTGACTGTCTCAGTACATTTGCATCTTCTGCTCTGCCTTCTCAGTCACACTTAGCAATCACAACTGACTGGCTATAAGTATCTTCCTCCAAATGATATAATCAACTTGGCCTGTTAGAAATTCTTTAAAATCATAATAGAGAAACAATATAACTCTTAATAACATCTCCAACGGCTAAACTAAGCACGCAACATAGGACCGCGCAACTCAATATCAGTAGACATGTCGCTTCACACAGTCGGCTCCACCAAATTAACTGAAACTTTATTTTCATGTTGAAATATGTTATGCGCTCTTAACCAAACATTCTTAACTCATCTCTAAACATGAAACCAAACATGCATATATCAAAATGATAGCCGCAACTACTAAAACAATATAAACACTGTCGGCTCCATCAAATAAACTCAGGAAACTGTAACTGACAAAGAGAAACATCATTACTCAACTTCAATTGTACAACTGGCTCTGCATCCATGAACATCGTAGCATAAACATGTATTCAACACAAATATAAATGCGCAAGGCTCCAACATAATGGTACTGAAAATCACATACAAAACTCTGCTTGTAACATTGTCAAGAACACTACTGTTATAAACAACTGCACAATTGACTACACTCATAATCAACCTTTGCGTCTATGATATCATGTTGATAACATATCCATTCAACATATGCTCAAGGTTCTCTGCATAGAACTATAATGCATGTTGCTTACCATATGTTGTCATCAATGACAAACACACAGTCAACACTAGCTTGCTGGCCAATCTCCAACATAAACTATATGTCATATTTTGACAATTTTTTTCTGTTGTCTTTGTATGCAAGTTAACACCTCAAAAACTATTTCTTGGCTTCTGGGTATTAACGAAACTCCTTGTAGAGATTATCAAGCATTGAAGGGTCAAAAAGTGGCTATTCCAAAGTGTCGTCTGATACCCACTCAAAGATACACCAATAACCATTCACTCGAAATCACCTTTACTTCTGAACATATGCCTCAATAGTGATGCACAAATGTCCTAATAGTGATGCACAAATGGACCAATTACCAACCAAGAAAGCTAAAACAATGATAGGCTATTGGTACATACTTTATCATTTTTGGGGCTCCTTTAAAATTAGTAATTGGAAGGTCAAGTGTGCATGGAGTGTGTGATTATTGGAACATGTTTGATTACTTGTGCTCTTCCCTTATAATTGATTTAAAAAATAATCTAATTTTCCAAATTTATCTCACCATTACCAGATTTTTTGAGAAACACTACCACATCCTTAATGTCATCTATAGAAATTTCAATAGGTCATTCTTCTCCAACACCCACAAAACCACTTTATTAATTTGATACCCAACATCTTGAAGCTCCTCCTCCATGTCCATCGCTACCTCTTCAATACTAAGAAGGAAAAGATCATCCTTGTAACATACTGTCCCTTTTTCCAGTATCTATACAGTCATCAAAAACTTAAAACTTACCAAAGAGAGTTAGGAAAGTTATAAAAATAAACTTAGTCGGACTCCTTGATAAGTTTTAAGTTTCTAATGACTGCATAAACGTCTCCATATTTTTTCCCTAATTACCTTTCTTTCCCTTACAGGATTTAGAACACTCCCCACATCAAAGATCTGGTCAGCTCCGTTTCCCTTTTCCACCATCTCTGGTCTAAGAGTATGAGTATGAGACACTGAGTATGAGTATGAGGCACTGGAGGAACATACTCAACATCATCATCCATTTCAAAACAATTAGACCAAGAAGGCTTGGAACTTTTATTACCTTTCTTCTTCAAACTTCTCCTGTTTCCAACATGAAAACATTCATCCTCGTCCGACGTGCTTAATCTCCGAGTTAGTAAAATTCAACACTCTTGTATAGAGAATTTTTCGTAAGGTTCGGGTAATGAAGTTTGCTGCGATTCTCCATCAAAGGTAAACTACCATTCAGGTTAGTGAAGGGAAAATGAATCATCTCCAAGCTTTCTAAATTGCAAATCATGGCATCAAGAGATTCATTGAGAGATTTTCTCTCAAACGCAATTTCAATCACCATGCCTATTTGACTGTCGCATGTCACTCCTTCCCAATTTGAAAGAGCATCACTGGAGTCATTGCAATTGTTCAATATATTTTGGGGATCTTGGAACTTTTGCTTCATTCGAAGAAGAATTCGGGCTTCTAGGGGACGTGCTTGGACACCATTAATCGATCTCAAGCTCAATGAAAGAAAGCCTAAAATCCAAACCCGAAGATTTTTCTCCAGTCTTCTCTGTTTTCTCGAGATATTTGTGTACAAAAGAGTACAAGGCAAGTCCTGAATTTGAGCAACTTACTAAAATTTTAATCAAAATGAAGAACAATCATTTGCCCTAGTGGAATACTTGGAATTGGAAAATGTAGATCATTTCATGAAGTCATTTTTATTTCACACATTTTGAAATGACTATTACTTTCATTAGGCTCTTGGGCAGGCCTCAAATATCACACACTAAGAAAAAAATTAAGTTTGGAAAAAGTAAGTCAACTTTGACTATTCAACACTTTTAGCCTAGGAGTCAATTGTTAATGTGTGATGTTTATACTCAGAGGACTTTTTGCATTGACTAATGAGTGGAGTGAGAATGTTTACTCATATTGATAGAAGCAAGTGGACCATAGGCGAACAAAAAGAATAGCAAGCCTTTATGGAAAGGACAACATGAGATGTTGTTGCAACACTTAGAACACTTATTACATTTATGTTTTTAGATTTAATTGTATAATAATGTTTAAGATTAGATTTTATAATTTTACATCAGTTAATATTAAATATTATTTAACAATTAAATTCAACAACACCTACTACCTACCATTGACTATTATAAATTGTAAATTTTACCAGATTATGTAATTATCTCAACCTAATTAAGAGAGAACCAAAACGGTTTAAAAATGATGTTTATATGCTTTATTGTGGTGTAACATATCCACTATTATTGTGTTTGTGAGGGACATACACAAACCATCATTTTCATCATTTATATCAATGTATGGAGAAATAAGTTTGAAAGGAAGGCACTTCACATTTCATAAGGATGAGTTGTGAGTAAGATTAACTATATATTTTTTATTCCTAAAGGCAAGATGGGAACACAATTGTTTGGCATCTATTGTGGTAGCGAATTTACACTTTCCATGATTTTAGATTGTTTTATGATGAATGGGTGTGGTAAGACCGAAGGAGAAAAAAAGAAAGTGTGTATGTGTTTCTCTTCCTTGGCAAAGTACAACTTATAATACATTTATATATTGAGTAAACTAGCAATCGTACATATGTGTGCAATGGGTATGCCGAAGAGGTATGAAAGGTCAGTTAGGGAAAATTGTGATCTATTTTTTACATACATTAATGAAGTACATGAGGTCAAATGGTAGGCTATTAAATAGAAGATGATGTTGTTTGTTCAACAAAGGTCTCAATTAAGAAGTGATGGCTTCAAATTATAATTATACACACACACACACACACAATTCACCCCTCTCTCTCTCTCTCTCTCTAGATAATAAATTTTCTTTGAAACTCCTTAATCTTTTTATTTATTTTAATAATTATTACATTATAATGTATATAATATATAAATAGTTGATTTTAATATATATTTTATGAAAAAAAATTAATAACATTATATATAAAATAAGAATTATATGAAATTTAGTTTATAATTATATTTTATATTTCATTTTATTTAGTTATATAATCTAAAAATACTCACTATAGTTTTAATATATGGTTGCTACATTTATTTCCTTGCTTGCCATGTGGTGAAAACTTTGATTGTGTAACTATTCCAACATACATCTATATTTTTTTGAGTCTAAACGAGGTACCTAATGTCATACCAAATCTTTTTGAGTGTCTATCCTTATTTCTTTGTAATCATTTAATTTGATATATTCATTGGCTATAGATTTCGATTGGTAACTTCCTTTATCTTTGTCAGAAACCACTATGTATACCACTCATTCATAGTTGTGTTATGTTTATGTGACTATATCTACAAGAAGATTCAAAATAGCAACAAATAAAAATTGAGATTCCTACATTATTATCATTCTAAGTGCATCAATTGAATTGCAAAACTTTAATTTGGAGATGAGTAAGCACATACCACATTTTTTTACTTTTAATGTTGTGTAAATATTTATTTTTAGTATTGTATAAAAATTTAAAATATGCACACTTCCTAAAATTGTGAAAAATTGAACTATAGATTTATATTATAGAAAATATTATAAAATATTAAATACAATAGCAATTGTTAAGTTAACCTACATATAATGAGTACCGCAATAAAGTAAGCTCTCCACATTCTTTTTGCCTGGGAAAATCGATCTCTTATTCAAAATTTTAACGAAAGATTTCATTTGAATTGATTGCATATAGCTAGATAGGTTTCAGAAAAAAAGAAAAAAGAAAAAGCATATGATTAAGTATTTTAAAACTGTAATAGACAAGTAAAAGAATCCTCATCTACAATGAATAAGTTACAAAAGTGATGAGATTGCATATTTAAATAGTATATTTTAAGTTTTGAGTTAGTTCATTTGAAATTGTGTCAAATAGAGTGGCCCCATTCCAATCTCTCTTTCTCATATCTAGCTTATTCAAAAGAACTTTTTTCTTTCGATATAATTTTGAGTGAGCCACCCGCCAAATTGAATCTTAAAGTATGATGTTTAAACTTGATGCTAGCTTGCCTATTGCTCACTCAAATAAGAACCTACATATGTCTATGTTTGAACATGTTCCCGTTAAAAATTCGTACCCCTTGGTGATGAAAGCCCGACCCATCTCCAACACCCTTATGCAGATATATATATGGAGGAACACTACAAAAAAACATCCTTAGTTGTTAAAGTTGGACACTCACTAAAAGTCTTTATCTCTCATCCCTTTTCAATGTTGGAGCCTTTCACTTAGCAAGACTTGATCTCTGATAAAATCATTAAGAACCTTTCAACTTCACCAATAGACCAAGAACAAAATTTGTGTCTTCTAATAAAATAACTACCATTCATGTTACAACCACTCTCTAAATCTGCTGAAACATCAACATAAATTGTGAAAAACACCAAATTGAAGGTAAACATCCGTCAGCAAAAACTGCTTTTACAATTAGACCAATTATATGTTCCATGCCATCACACCAACAAAAATCTTCAGAGCTGTCAAACATTCTCAACGACCGATCTTGTAAATAAAAATTGTCAAAAGGGTGAGACTCTCAATGCGACCACCCCTTACGAATCAATTCAAACCCATTATCATCTGTGACAAGCACATGCCAAGAGAAAATAATCCCTTTTCTCATATTCATGGCCTTGTGTGAGGGGTTTCTAGATCATTCCAAAACTTCATTCATAAATCCAGAAAATTAGAATCTTGATCTTCGTGAATCGGCATTGCACATTTCTCTGAAACATTTTGACAAACAAATTATATGCCTTGCCTTATGATTTCCATTCTGCATACTTTTCCTTACCATGCTTATGATGGACGTTGATACCCTGTTCAAACATTCCCACTGTCACTGTATCCACGGGTTGCTAGTGACATTGCATTGCATTAGATAACATATTTTTGGTCCCTTATCTAACGTGGCTTTCTCAATAAGCCCGCTTTGTGCATAAACTTCAAACATCGCATTCCATGACATATCTATAAGCTTGTCGTGGTGATGAGACTGCTCAAGGCATTTCGTCGAACAGTTCACATGCATCGTCTGAGGCTTTCACATTTTGCATACACATCTGCTAGGGCATAACTAAAACCTTCAACAAAAACCGCTTCTTGCATTTCTCTTACTTCAAACATTCCATGCGACCACATTTTATCGAACAAATCAGATGCATATGTATGCTTCCGCGTTTTATATGCACATCTGTACAGAGACTTTCATTTGTTTAAAAGTTTCGAATCTTTTCAACAAATCTAATGTCTGCATATAGTGAAATCATTGCAATTTAAACAGTCCGTTGCCTTTGTCCATCCTTCCACATTTCACATGCACGTATGCCATGGCATTTGCAAAAACTTCTGTTCTAATAATTAGAAGATATTTTTAACAGCAAATCAAATTGTGATATTGCTATTAGAATTCAACTGTGTATTTTTTAAGTCAATTTCATTAATCTATATTTTATTAGTAGTGGTTCACAAAAGCCTTTGTCTCATGAGAATGAATGGAACACTTAGCACTCATTGCATCTAAGTGATGCTCATAATTGAATCATGATAGTAAGATATTCTATTCTGATATATTTTGATGCATGTTGATACTTTGTTCCTAAGCTTCCATATTAGCATGCACAGGGAGGGAGGATAGTGGTCAAGATTGTGAAATTTGGTTTTACATTTGCTAATTACATTTCCTTGAAAGTTTCTAAAGCCTTTTCAATGAATCTATCGTTTGAAACCCATTTCACCACACCCCATGCTCTCTCACTACTAACATTCCAATCCTCTTGTGGGACGGCGGTATCTTCCCACACCCCCATAATGTTTTCCTGATTTGTCGGGGGTGGTGGGAATCATACTTTAATTTTTAATTATTTCACTTTGTTGAGTTTTATTACACGCTCACCTACAAATGGATAATGAGCACTATGCCTTTTGACGTTAATATAATTGATAAGAAGAGATATTTTCTATATCAAGTAAAATTATGATATATTGCTATCACAATTCAATTGTGTAGTTTTTGAGTCAAACTCATTGACCCATGTTTCATGAGCAGTGGTTCACAAGAACTCATCTCTCTTGAGAATGAATGAAACACTTAGCACTCATTGCATCTAGGTGATAGCTTAGAGTTGATGTTAATAAATTTGATAACACATTAGGTTTCACCATCTCATGTATTTTAAATATGTAAATCCTTTCCTTCATAAATGGTTAAAATAAAATTTGTCTTTACCCCCATTTTGGTGTACAATTTATAAAATTTATTAAATATTTTTATAATATCTCAAATTTGTCTCCCTTATCACCATCCTCAAGTTGTTTGACGCATGTTAGGTTCCTTTGTGGGCCCGATTAATTTTTTTGGTCTGGGACTATTTTTCATCTTGAAATTGATCTCTAAAACTTCAATTAAATTCATTACGACTTTGAGAGGCCGCCACTGAATGGATAAGTTCACTAAAGTGCAATGAGCAAGTGTGTCAGATGAATCTGCCAAACTCTATTGTGTGTGCAAGATATTAATCAACAAAAATAACTCCTCTAAAATTGTGTGATAAAGTAGTTAACAAACCCTTACAAACTCCTTTTGGTTGTGGCATCTAGAAAATATCAAATCAAATCCTGGAAACCTGCAATTATGCAAGGTTGTATATGAACATGTAGACAATCATGGAGACCAACCCACTTGACAAGAAAATCATCTAGATATGAAATATCAAACAAATTTATGAAGCTCTTGAAATGCATACATGGGCATATTGAGATAAGGAAAATTGAAAGGAATAATCTTTTTGACATGACAATCCCCTGATAGTGAAATTCAAACCCCCTAAGTTGACCATCTTGACAAAGACAACAAGGTGCAAACAACAAACTCCTTCAAAACCCAAAAAATTTTCACTTTTGTAGACCTATCAAATTTGATTGTGAGAGGCTAAACATGGACATGTCGACTCAATGATAGAATATGAACATGACCCCCAAGTGGTTTTACATGACAATCATAGTATTTTAAGATATACACCTTCAAAGTGGGCTACTTAATAAATTTGCAAGTGTACTTTCTAGATGCTACAATTGACTTTTCACATCAAGGGAACTTAAATATTTTGCAAAAAATTGAAGATGCTACGAATACTATGAACAAAATATTTTTCTCACTTCATTTTTGAAAATACAAATTTTATACTCTCTAATAGTGATACTGAGCTAGAAATGTTGTTGATTTTACCTCTCATAAACCTACTACAATAGCCTATTAACACTTTCTAGTGCTTGCCTCCCACCTATTCCTAATAAAACCTTTTTGGAAATCCACACATGTTGAGCACCAACCTCAAGAGGCCTTATTAATTCATAATCAACATGCTTATCCTCCCACTAAACCAAAAAACATGGATGATGTAGAGAGTGTTAGTATAAAAGATATGGTGTTGAGTCTCTAGGAGTGATTAAGGGCAATTGAGTTGGAGTACGAGTATGATTTATAATAGGATTTTTCCCATTAAAATTATCTTTCCTTGAAAGAGATGGAGGTTGCATGGTGGTATTACCAAGAAATAGAAGCACAAAGAAAGCAACATGAAGATTACATTTTAAGGAAGATTTCTACTAAGGAGAAACAAATTACATGGGTAGAAACCAAAGAGGATAAATTTATACAAGAGGCTAAATGAATCCTTTCTATATCTCATTTCAAGGTTCCAATCCTTTATAGGAGTTTATACCTATGTAAATTCATTCTATTGTTCCACAAGTTTAGCTCTCTTAGAGGTCTTCTTTCCCTCAATAAATCCAAGAAAAGAATTATTTGAGCATGTTCAATATCAATTTGCTTGTTTCTACACCATTTTAACATTGAAATCAATGACTCGTATTGATTGATATCCATGTGTAAATGATAGGAGGACAACTATCCTGATTTGGTTGGAGGAGATCGAGAGATGGGCATTGAGGAGAGAACCAAGGGTTGAGATTCCCCTTGGGAAGATTTGAGGGACAAGATGTAAAGGGGTACTTGGGAGTACACTTGAGGATGTGTAAGTCCTTTGACCCATGTGAGATAGTATCACTTGACCATGTCAATTGTACAAAGGCTCATTCATCATCTACAAAGTTCATACCATTACACACATTGGATGAATGTGCATTATTTGAGGTGATCTTAATAGGATTAGATTGTACAAGTGGGTGATTAAGGGGCAAGTGGTTTTAGCATACTTAATGTAATATGGAGGAAATAGGAAGTTAAATAAAATTTGTTTGTTTGATGAGGGTATGTAGATTTAGATAAGTAGATATTTATTATATTTTTGGTGTGGCTCATGTTTGACGATAATTAGAAAATATTAAAAAAAACATTGTGGCTATTTTATCAAATAAATTTAAAATAATGGTGTATATAATAGTTGTAACCGCAATAGCATTAGTGAGAAATTAATCAATAAATATGCAAGTTCCAAGGTAGATATTAATTTATATAGAACTTTGATTGGGAGCCTTATACACCTCACCATAACTAGACCTGATATTATATATGTTGTGAGCTCCATCTCTCAATTCATGTGGGATCTAACATGTTACAAAAATACTATTAAGGTGTTTGTGGTACATAAAATTGTGACAATCATTATTATTTGACTAAAAAGTGTTAGCAAACACAAATTTTGATAGGGTTGGTTAAAAATATGATAGAAAATTAACATTTTCTTGTGTTTTCCCACTTAGTATTGGAGCAGTCTCTTGAAGCATTAAAATTAGATAGTCATGGGGCTTACTTTTGTTGAAGCATAGTATATTGTAGTTGTAGTAGCAGGTTGTCAAGTATTATTCATTAGAATTATACTAGAGGGTCTACATTTATTTTAAGATTCTTCAACAATTATTTACTATAATAGTAGTAGAACTATTATAATGACCAAAAAAGCATGTTTCATCCTAGACCAAACAGATAGGGACATAACATCGTTTCAACATGTGAATTGAAATTTAGTCATATACTTGAAAAAGTAGTTAATATCTTCATTAAAGCTCTTCCACTAAAAAAAATGAGTTGGTTGTTTGTGCAAATTTGATTGGGATGGTTTAGTGGATGATTGAAAGTTAACATATAGTTATGTGCTCTTACTTCGTTTTGGAGTTGTCTAAGATATAGGCAATGATGGATTATTTTAAATAGAGGTAGAGTCTATTACAATTGTACTAACAAGTTGTCAAGACATATTGATTAAAAGGATAGTAAGAAATCTAGATTATTTTACAAATATAAATGAATATTCATTATGATAATAGTAACATTAATATAATAACCAAAAATCTCATGTTTCATGCTAGAATCACATAGAGAGCTAAACATCATTTCATTTGATATTTGCTTCAATGGGCAAGTTGAATTGTGGATTTGTCTTACATGTGAATAAGTAGTTAAAGTATTTATTAAAGCTCTTCCACTAAGAAATGTGATATTGTTGGCTACACAATTTGAGCATCTTATTAAAATTTTAATGAAAATGAAGAACAATCATTTGACCTGGTTGAAGATTTGTAAATGGGAAAAAAATAGATCATTTAGAAAAAAAAGAAAAAGCGAGAGAGTATGGTGTCATTCATGTTAGATGCGGTGTAAGTCGACCACTTGGAAGGGAGGCATGATAGACGAACCGACCAAAGCCCACATTAAACGTGATTTGTAGAAGTCGGTTTCATTCACCCGTTTTGAAATGACTAGTTTACTTCATTAGGCCTCTTGCGTGACTAATGAGTGGAGTGGGGTGTTTTTAGTCATGTTGAAAGAAGAGAGTGGACCATAGCCGGACAAAAAGAATAGCTGGCCTTTATGGAAAGGACACCATGAGACGTCATTGCAGCGGATAGGTATTTCATAATTTTTATTTTTGAGATTTAAGATGATTCCTCACAATATTTAATAATTGACATGTGCATTTAGGTTTAATTGTATAATAATGTTTAAGATTATATTTTATAATTTATTATCATGGAATATTAAATATTATTAGACAATTAAATTAAAAAACATTTATTATTGATTATTGTAAATTTTCATAATATTATATTTTTTTTTATCAAATTATGTAGGAGAGAAGATTCAATAGTTGAGCATTCTAATTTTATATTTCTCAAAATTCTACCTAGAAATCTCAATTCACTGCCAATTTTTAATAGTAGCTTACTTGGTAAGTCCCTTGATCATAACTAAGATTTTAGGGCCATATCATGAAATATAATGCCACATCAACATGCTTTTTACAAATGTGTCCAAAACAACTCCCAAAACAATGAGACCAACGGTTATGCAAAAAAGAGACTCATACTTGTGCAACTGTTGTGGCATCACATGATAGGTTGCTTTTTAGAGCTAAGGAATACATTTCATTCAATTATGAGTAGTTATCATTAGCAATAACAACTATAAAGTCACAACTATAGGTGCAATGTTGTAAAAAATATTGACGCATATTAGACATGGGACACCATTTGGTCTTGAGGTTTCTCTCTTTGATATGTGGAGCCGATATCTCAATAGAGACAACTAAACTTTTTAACTAGGGTAATAAGTTACTCTCTCTAGTTGGTGAAATCCAAGTTTCTAACAAAATTTTCTTGGTGACCCATGTTTATAACTCTTCATGTTGGATGCCTTCCAACAAAGGTTATAAGGAGTTAGCCAAGATTATTGGACATTTTTTTCTGGACTAAATGGGATGGTAATATTTGGTTCATTTCTACTTCTTGGCCTCATTGCATTCCTAGCCTAAAAGAAAAGGAGGATTGGGGTTAATTGACCTCAAAACTCAAGGGATTTGTTTAGCAACTAAATGGATTATTAGAGCTATAAAAGGATATGAGCCTTGGAAAATCCATATATGGAACAAAATTAAGCTTGCCTTAGTTAAAGGTAAAACGATAGGCAGTGGGTTGGTTAGACAAAATCCTTAGTGCATCTTTTTTCTCCATTAAAGCTTATCCTCCTTTCCAATCAATTTGGAAGGCTTGGCCAAGTATTAGTCATCTTCTAAGGTCAACGGATGCTTCACTTCAACATGGGTTTAGTTTTTCCACTTTGTCTAGATCTAGTGGAATAAACATATTATATATCATGGATAGCCCTTAGCTTTAAGCTTTTCAAAACATCCTTATTTCTTGCATAAAAAAGGAACCAATAAGGTTGGGGTCATGTGGGACTCTACAACACTGAACTGGTTACCTTAGCATATTGTGAAATCTCGTTTGAAGTTGAGAAACAAATTTAGACCAAATTTTTTTTTTGCGCAATCATTGGTGCCTTTGGAATTTTATATGAAGTTATGAACTCTTGTTCAATAGGATATTTTCAAAGATTGGCTATGGTTATTAGTCTATCCTTTCTTATTTTTTCCTTTAAAAAAATTGGCTAAAAATTATCAGAAAATTTTCCTAATATGGCCCTCTCTCATATAGAGGTAAAAAAAATTAATATCACCCAATGTTTCAATGTTACCGAAGTGAGTTGAGCCCTATAGATCAATTTCCAAAGTCCTAGGGATTTCCACCATTGTAGACAATGGAATAAGAACCCTAACATCCATGTGTGGGAGGGTAGTCTTGGATTCATCAAATCTACTTGGATGTTTCCAAGCGAAGCCAATACTTGAGGCAAGAAATCCCACAGCAATGGTGGGACATTCTTAACTATTAACCACCTAGGGAAATTTATAGAAAGGATCTCTCTCTCTCTCTCTCTCTCTCGCATTCAACAACCATGCTAGGGCCCAAAATAAATAGTGGCCTATGTTCCACTAGTATTTGCAGATAATAGTTTGCTTCATTTTATGATCCTAAAAAAAATTAAGAATAACCTGTGTTGTATCATTCTTCAAAATGAAACCTGAAAGCCTAATTTTTTTATCCATATATGAGATGTGTGTTCATTTAGGTATTTCCTATCAATAATTTTTTGGCATCCACAACTGCCATGAAGATGATAATACTTTTTAACCTAGTTCTTTCATTTGATAAAGTAAGTCATGTCAGAATTAAGGGAGATGGGGAGCTTTTTAGAGTTTGAGGAGGACACTTACCTTGTCCTTCGCCCTCTTGCCTATTCTCATCTACATTGCCAATGGTTTTTACAATGTACTTGGTAGAAGTTGGAAGATGTTTTTTCTTGTCTGCAACAATATCACATAAGGATTTAGGTTGGTTTTTATTGCCGGATGACCCTTCTCGCCCATCAAAAAAAGAAATTGGGATATCCACACCTACTTCCATAAATTATTAGGTTACCTGGAGAGAAGAGCCCATGCAGCATAAATGTAAGGAAAACAATACAACCTACACAAAACAAATACACATAGTAGATCATGTAATGAATGCAAGGTTAAGCAATAAACGAGGGAAAGTAGTAAGGGATCAAAATGACATGCACACAAGTAAAAAATCTAAACCTTTGTGGAGGAGGATCCTGCCTTTTCCACCAAGCCACTTGCAAAAACCCTAGCTTTGCTTCGAGTCACTTTTCTTCTTTTTCTTTTCCATCCAATCCTCCTCCTCAATCGTTAAATAAAATTTTTCATTCACTAGCATTATTAGAAATGGTTAAAATGAGATATGATAGTGCAACGATCAATTAGTTTTGATGGAAAATAATTTCCCTGCTTATGGACCTCTCTGTGTGTTTCTACCAAATATATGTCGCATTAACAAAAGTTAAATTCTCAATGAAATGATATCCCATATGATCAATGCCAATACCTACTCTGCAACAACTCATGGTTGTAGAATCTCTTAATCCGAATCCTCCAAGAAAGCTAGTGAAGCCATCAAGCACTGATTGGTTATAAGAAGTTATCAAATCAATTTTAAAAAGTAAGGGCTTCAATACAAAAATTTGTTGGATGGTTTTTCAATCTTCACTAGAGAAACCCTTACACCTACTCCACAACCACTCTTGGTCATAGATATCCTCAATCCAAATCTTCTAAGAGAGCCAATGTACTATTAATAACTGGTTATAGGAGGTTATCGATTAAATTTGGAAAGTGAGGGCTTCAATACAAAAGTATATTAGAAACTTTTTCAATCTCTATTGAAAAAGATAGCCCATTTGTGAAATGGGCAAGTAATCAATTCCTCCCTATATTTATCTTTTCTTTAAAAAAGTTTTTTAGTTGCAAAAACCCTTGATCCAAATCTTTTGAAACAACCAATGAAACCTTGAAACACTTAGCCTTGCTTAAACACCAGACACTTAAAAAGCCATCTTAAAAGTCCTAAACATATAACAAACTCCCAACTTAGATAAAATTTAGAAACGTCACACTTCCAAAAATTCCCATCTTTAACAGTTATAAATCCTAAATTTTTTTCTAAAATTATTTAAAAACTCAGAAGACTTGAATACCCAATATACCATAAAAGCTAAAACAATCACATTCTACATTATCTAATACAACTCATCTCAAACTAAAATGGTGGCTTCTCTATCCCCATAAATTATTAACATATGCCACGGATCATCTCAAATCTCTAAAAATGAGGCAAAAGCCACTCCCAATTGTCCGAGCAAAAGTCATACACGTAAAAATGAAGTATCTTTGCAGTGACCCACGCAATTGCCTCCCCTGTCCTCTCAACAAGACTCTAACACCTCACCTCTCTCCTTAGTCAATGCTCAAAACAAAACCAACTCATTTAAAAACCATGTGTATGGAAACAACCTTTAACTCTACTAATAATCTGGACTTTGGAGTACACGGATTCCATAAGTTTCTCTTTTAATACTTCCAAGTGGCCGACTTCAACGTACAACGTGCCATGAATGAGACAGCTTTCTTTCTCTCTCACACAAAATGCTGTGGTCTCAATTGAGTCCAAATCGCACGCTTTAGTTGAATGGTTTTTCAACAGATCTCTTTTTACTATTTACTAGTCTTCAAACAGCTCAACTGAAATTACTGCCTTTTAATTAAAATTTTAATAAGCTGCTCAAATGCAGAACTTGCTCTGTAGTTTGCCTGTGCGCAGATCTCTCAAGCAAAGCGAGAAGAATGGGGCGATCTGTTCTGGTTTGGATCCTAGGCTTTCTTTCATTGAGCCTGACATTGATTAATGGGCTCAGAGTGGTTCCCGCGGAGGCTCAGATTCTTCTGCAAATGAAGGATAAGTTGAAAGATCCCCATAATGCATTGAACAATTGGAAAGAATCCATTGATGCTCCTTGCAATTGGGATGGAATAACCTGCAACAATCAGACAGGCATGGTGATTGAAATCGCCTTGGAGAGCAAATCTCTGAATGGCTCTCTTGATGCCGTAATTTGCAATTTAGAAAGCTTGGAGATGATTCATTTGCCCTTCACTAACCTGAATGGGAATTTGCCTTTGTTGAAGAATTGCAGCAAGCTTCGGTATCTGAACCTTACGACCAATTTTCTGTCCGGGACTCTGCCAGATTTTTCTCCCCTGAAATCCTTGCAGGTTCTTGATTTGACCACCAATGAGTTCTCTGGTGAATTTTCCGAGTCTTTGGGAAATTTACCCGAGCTGAGATCACTCAACCTTGCTGAAAATAATTTCACTCCAGGGACTATACCTTTGAAGCTCGCGAATTTGAAGAAACTGACGGAGCTCTATTTGGCGGACTGTAATTTGATGGGGGAAATCCCGCTTTTTATCTTCAATTTCACAGATCTTGGCCTTCTGGATCTTTCCTCCAACAATTTGAATGGTTCTATTCCAAAGGAGATTGGCAATTTGAAGAAGCTTTACCAGTTTTTTCTCTTCCAAAACGATCTCAGCGGAATTATCCCCCCAGAAATAGGCAACCTCACATTACTGCAGGAATTTGATGCATCACAGAACGGCCTCACTGGCAGCATTCCCGAAGAGGTCGGGAATTTGAAGCAAATGGTGTTCCTTGCGCTGCACATAAACAATCTTTCAGGGGAAATTCCTGAAAGCATAGGCGAATTACCAAACTTGCAAAGCTTGTCTCTCTACCAGAATAGTTTGACAGGCCCATTGCCGCCAAAGCTCGGCAGTTTATCCGAATTCAACACAATGGACGTCTCGCAAAATCTCCTCAACGGTACGCTGCCCGAAGACATCTGCAAAGGAGGCAACATGCAGTACTTTCTTGCTCTTGAAAATTTTTTCACCGGAAACTTGCCGGAATCCTACGGCAGGGACTGTAAAAGTTTGATACGCTTCAGAATCAATAACAATAATCTCAGTGGCGAGGTGCCTGATGGTGTTTGGGGCCTGCCGCATGTGAAAGTTATCGATCTGAGCTCTAATGAGTTTGAAGGTGGGATTAGCCCTGGGATCGGAAATGCAAAGAATTTATCAGAACTGCTGATTTACGGCAATAGATTCACTGGCAGCCTGGTACCGGAGATTGGCATGGCGGTGCTGTTGTTCAAGATTGTAGCCAACAATAATCGATTCACTGGTTCCTTACCAAAGGAAATTGGTAATTTGAGTCAGCTGAATGCTTTGTATTTGCAGGAAAATATGCTGGAAGGTTCAATTCCTGCAGAAATCGGTCAATGTGACTCTTTATCCATCATTAGCCTTGCCGGAAACCGCTTTGAAGGTTCGATTCCGGCGACTCTGGGATCCATTCAAGGCCTGAATTCTCTGAACCTTTCCAATAACGAGCTCTCCGGTTCGATTCCCGCAAGCCTCGGTTTGTTGATGCTGAGTTCGATCGACTTCTCAAATAATCGGTTCGTCGGCCGTGTTCCGAATTCGCTTCTCAGAGTGGGAGACGAGCAGAAATTTTCCAGCAATCCAGGACTCTGTGCCGAAAATTCCAGTAGTACTTTTCTCAGAGTCTGTTCGGCTTCTCATGCCAAGCAGGAAGCGAAAAGAGTTGAATTAGTGGCCGGTTTTATTGTCGGTTTAGCCATGTCAGTACTTTTGATTGGACTCTTACTTTTTAACCGGTCCGTTCGTAACCAGGCAGCCTCGAAGGTAGAAAGAATGAAATGGAATTTCAAGGCTTTTCATAATTTGAGCTTCGGTGCAGAGGAGATCTCCAGCGTTTTGTTGCGGAAGGAGAATGTTATCGGAAGCGGCGCTTCAAGCACGGTATATCGCGTGGATCTACCGAACAACGAAGTTGTAGCAGTAAAGCAGTTTTGGACGAGCAGCAAAATGGAGGACGATGCAAACAAACTTGCGAGTCGTCATCATAATAAGCAGAATGTCTTCAGAGAACATGAAAATCGACTGGCCAAGGCAGAGGTCGAGACTCTTGGGACAATTCGGCACAAGAATATTGTGAAGCTTTACTGTTACCTGTCAAACAGCGTCTCAAACCTTCTGGTTTATGAATACATGCCCAAGGGCAACTTACTTGATGCTTTGCACAGCAGAGATCATGTCTTGGATTGGCCAGCGAGGTACAAGATTGCATTAGGTACAGCTAAAGGTTTGGCTTACCTTCATCATGATTGCTCCCCTGCAATTGTTCACAGAGACGTCAAGTCTACAAATATCTTGCTGGACAATTTTTACGAAGCAAAGGTTGCTGATTTTGGCGTTTCAAAGGTTCTTCAAGCTAGCAGTGAAGGAGCGAATACCGGAACAGTCTTCGTAGGTACTCACGGCTACATTGCTCCCGGTAAACACAATCTCCTACATTTTCTTCCATTTCGCATAAATTTTTATTCTTCATCAGGTATTTTATGGATCCTTAGCCTTCAGAGATTTTTATAGACAGATTTCCTCTGTAAATATTTTCCTTTCGCAATATTTCACTTAAACAGACCTATTTCTCTGTAAATATTAAAGATTTGCAATCACTGCCCTTCAAAAGTCCTTTTTTCGTGAACTTTCTCTGTAACTGCTACATCTTTGAAACATGCTTTAACTTTCAAAGATTAATTTGAACTGATTTTCAAAACTATTCAGTTCTTTAAGCTTCCAAGATTTACTGTGCAATAGTACTGTTCGCCATTATTGCTACACATTTGTAATACTTGACTTTCAAAGTAACTATTTTTTACGCAAAGTGTTTTGATTTGTAATTTGTGGCAGAATATGCATACTCTCTGAAAGTGACAGAGAAGAGCGATGTGTATAGTTTCGGTGTGGTTTTGCTGGAGCTCATAACTGGAAAGCGGTCGATCGAGCCAGAATATGGCGAGAACAGAGACATCGTATACTGGATAGCTTGCAAAATTTCTAGCAAGGAATCTGCAATTGATGTGCTTGACTACAAGATTTCTATGTTATTTGAGATGGAAATGATAAAGGTGTTGCAAATTGCAGTACGCTGCGTTCAGAAACTGCCTAGTTTGAGGCCGTCTATGAGAGAAGTAGTGCAAATGTTGGTGGATGCGGATCCTTGCTCTACTAGCAATTCGAAGACAGCGTTGAAACAGCAAAATGATTCAAAGGATGTTAACTCTTACGTTTGATATCTCTGAATCGTATGTCAGTGATGAAGACCTCACTGTAGTTGTTAATGGCGGATCAATTTTCTTTCTAGCACGAAGACAATGAGATCATTTTTTCATGTTTGTGTACTGAATCTATTCACCCGCTCTACTGATAATTTTTTTGAAACTATGAAATGAAAAGGTCTAAGCAAGAGTTTGTATTATTTAGAGGTTTTACTCTATTGATGATAAGGTGTGATTTTAAAATGCAGAGGTTTATACTTTTGGTTCTTGCCATGTGAATTCTTGTCTGACATCCTTTTACTTTGTTTTTTTGTCTCACTATTTTAAATTTTATATAGGTTTTTAATTTTTCATTTGTAGATAGTGCCGTCTCCGGTTATGATCAATCTAACCTCTTATTTTCAAGGAATATTTTTATTAATTATGTATGTGTATTTTGAAGAGTAGAAATCAAGTTAGTAATAGTATTCAAATGTATTATTAAAAAATTATAATTTTATTATTTAAATATCTATAAAGAAGTATTTAAATTAATAATTACTTTAATAGTTTTATTAGTTAATTATAGAACATTTATAATTTTCTAAGAGCTATTGTAATTCTTGACCAACAATATTATAATTATTTATATTTAGCACACATTTAATAGTATTATTTGTTAGTGTAAATAGTATCAAGCTAGTTAATTTTTTCTTTATCTAAGAGAGCTCTATTCATACTACTTGAGTTTCTACTTAGAAGCTTTTATTTTCTTGTTTCACCTCATGTGGTTGAGACACATGTTCTCACTTTTTGAGAAATATATCTCATGTGCATATGCCATCTTTATCACACTTGTCCCATACATATGAAACATCATGGACACATTACCATACACTCATGGAGGAGGTTAGAGTCCATACCTACCTTCTCATTTCGTCCATTTACTATATATTTGAGGAGATCATATGTAATTACAAGATTTTGGATTCCCATATCTTGTATGTTTTAGCTTATTTGAAATATCTCACATCTAAGATTTATTAATGTTTTGTGGGACTTTCTAGGCTATAAGGGTCATATATCTAACTCTATAATGACATCAAAGCACTGGTCTTACAAAAAAGTTCTCAAATCAAGGGGGTTTTGATTAGTGACTAATACCTACAATGCATCTTGAAACCAAACAAACCCTAAAATTGTATTCAAAGGTCCAAGACTTAAGTTTTGATATGTAACTTCATTTTTTAGAGATGAGTTTTTTAAAAATATTTTTTATGGCACAATTTTTGAGGTAGAAACCATCAATATGATTGTGTGAAAATTTATATGAGTTTTTAGTTGGTTTCTAAGAGGTAATTATATAGTAAACATTCTTTCTAAATTGAACATATTTATCAATAACCTAAATAATATAATTTATATATGAAAATTATATGAGTTTGGATGAAAAAAAAGGTTTGTAAAGTTCAACCAAAAACCCAAAAAGACCAAAGACAAGAGGTCAAATTAAAGGGACCCAAAAATAATTTTTTAATGATTAAATTTCTTAAAATAGTATTTTCCCCTTGAATTTAATCATTAAAAAATTATTTTTGGGTCCCTTCAATTTGACCCCTCATCTTTGGTCTTTTTGGGTTTTGGGTTGAACTTTACAAACCTTTTTTTCATCCAAACTCATTTAATTTTCATTTATAAATTATATTATTTAGGTTATTGATGATTTTTCATAGCATATTTCAAAAAGGGCAAATGACAAAATAAAGAATAGTGTAGAATAGAACAAGAGAGTGCATAAGACAAAATAAGGTGAGCGGTGTACCATGGGATAGGAAATCCCATTCAGACTTGAGACTATATATTTTAAGAATGTATACTATAAGGGTAGGTCCCCATGCAATTGCTTAACTTATTTTGATTAGAAGATGTTGCTAAAAAATTTTGGCAATAATTTTTGGAGTTGGTGGCCTCATGATCATTATATTTTTTCTCCTTATTTTTTGGCAACCATCATAAATAACATTTTAAGTAAAATAATTAAAATAATAAATTTTGAAGATAAAATTTAGAGGAAAAAAAAGAGGCAAATAAAAAGAGTGAAAACAAATTGTGGAGCCAGGTGTCATTTTTCAAAATATGCAGTTGCTACTTATTTCTAGCCCACACCCCCCCTATTCAAAGCTTATTTTCAACTTTTAAGTAGTGGCTAATCCACTAAAGTAGAGGCTTATTTTCAACTTTTAGAGCTTATTTTCATATAATTTTTTTCTGATCTATCTTATAGTTTTTTTAATCAATATTGAGATAATTTTTAATATATTCATATTTTTTGAACCATCTCCATGATAAATTACATCATCTTCTATGTTGGAAGAAATATTTATGGAGACACTAAGTGTCATTTGGACATCCATTGAATAGGGACACAAATAGATATTAGTTATATTAGATTATTCCTTTTGTAAATATGTACCTTTTGTTTAGATGAACTGTCTATAATTTTTTTAATCTAAATGTTTGGCAGTTGGGAAAATATGTTAGGCTTCTTGATTTCACTTCTTCTTGGCCTTACAGGTTTCATTTTCTATACTTAAGAATCAATGTTAAAATAAATAAATTTTATAGCTCGTAGTGTTACTCAAATTCTAAAATTCAAATTTGTGGTACAAGAAATTATCAACAATGTGACTACGCTGAATTTTTAAGAAAATACAATTTTTAGGTGTGAAGTGAGTTTCCACAACCTTTCTTAGCGTTCTCTCACCCAAGCACCTTGTGCTAAATAGGATCTTTAGAACAAATCATGAACATCCATCAAATCCTAATTTAAATGGGCTTTTTTAGACATGTTGTATTTTTAATTTCCCTATTATATGTGTCTACAAAATATGGAAGAATACATAAGGTATCCGAACTATTCAACAAAATGACTCAAAATGTAGTTTTTCAGACTGCTATAATTGTAGGATCTAGTTCTGAAATGGGATCTTTGGCATAAGGCATGTAGCTACATCTATAACACCCCCATTAGGGAACCTGAGAGAAAAACTCAATAAACTAGAAAAAAGGTAGGTAATTATTTTTTGAAACCAATAATACAACTATCATTACAAGTACAATTACAATTGCATATAACATTAACTTATTAGTAATATATTAAATGTGAACGTGAATGAAAAATATTAATTAGATAGAAAATTCCTCTTAGGTTCCTTGACATCACTACTAGAAATGCATAACATCATGATTAATACTGTTAGGCCACCATGAAACTATGAAGAAGTTCACAATATGAATGAATTCATTTAAATATGAAAAATATATAACATATAGTTACATGATCAAATCAAGGTCAAACATCTTTATCAACTTCTTTCATTACATTACAAGTAATCAAAGATACAAGTTTAAATCTACAAATCACAAGTAATCACTGATACACATTTATATATACATCTTACATTCATCTCCTCAAGGAGATTTCATCACTGCATCAATACATCACTATTATGATACAAACAATGTTACATCATTACATCAACATGAAGCTACATAATAAGATACAATAAATCATAGAAATCAACTAGCCACATGAATAGGAAACCGTAGAGAAGAAGATGCAAGACCATCCTAGCTCTCGATCAAACTCTAAAAAACACTAAAAGGGTAAAATATTTTCTACCCAACCACATGGAAATTTGAGATCCATTCTCTCAAGCTAGCAGATAACACAAGGCCCCACACCACACAAGAAACACATGCAAGGAAACAAATAATGAAATCACAAACTTAAGATTGACATAGGGAATACAGTAGGGTAATAAATAGGAATGACTCAAGATACTATAAGTGAACCACAAGGATAAATGTAGGGAATTATAAGACACATGTAGGAGAGTGTCATCACATAGTCCTCCACTATCTTGGGTTATCCTACCACGTCTCTCTAGACCTTGACCCCTAGGTGAGAACTCATGTGGAATCAACATCTTTCATGAGGACAAGGAACTTGATTTTCTAGATCAATATCACATAGATGGCTAGACCTTTTCCAACCTATCCTTAGTCTATACAAGCACTCAAGGCCATGGGTGAGGTATCTCATTTATCTTGATTAATGTGTAACCCAACCCATTTCATTTTAATTATGTTTTCACATGATTATCTACCCACAATGGGTTACCCTGGTAGCCACTTTGGACCCCAACCCCCATTGAGAGATATTCCTATAACCATGCTCCTATAAATCCACTCCTATGCTCCAAATTGAAAACTTAAAAGAAAAATTTACAAATTAAATAACCATAAAAGATGGACTCATAAATATATTATTTGCAACAAAATCTCATAAGAAATGTTTAGAGTGTATAAACACAAAATCATCAATATGATCCATATATATATCATATCATAACTGAGGGGACAACAAGCCACGTCATATAAGCCTCATGCTAAGAATATCATGGAGCCTCTCTAGATTCCCAAAACATAAACCATAGCCAAATACCACATAAATCATGAAATCATCCTCTTTGGATCCAATCATCACTATCAAAATATAACTATCATTACACCAACTCTAATAGAATCCAACCATAAAATAGTCAAGAATCTAGAATCCGACTCGAGTCATGTGACCTCGATTACAAAATTGGACCTCAAATAAACATGTTACAACATAATATGATAAAAAAATCATAAGTGTTTAAATCAATCCAAGCTTAATATTCAAATCTCAATTTAATCTATTTATAGATGCAGTGCTAAATATATCATGTATATAAATGTCAATTCTAACAATATCACTATTATTGCAGAAGAAAGAATCTGAGTGTATGCAGATATAAGAAATTTGTATTTCGAATATGCTTGATGAGTAAATATATATTAATCTAAACTTGATGTTTTCTATACTCAGCACTTATCAATTTTGTTGTGAGTATGAAACATATTGTTCATCATATATATAGTATGCGTAATGAGAGAAGGGTCATGTCTATGATAGATGTGACTCCTCAAGGAGTCATGTCTATGATAGGCGTGACTATTCTTAACACAGTTTAACAACTCGTAATCACATAGCTTGTATAACATACATTATGTATAACATTCAACTCGTAATTACTTGATGACATGGCATCCACGTTAATATGTTGTTGGATGTTAGCATATGTTTGACCACTAATCTTACCGAAAATGACTTGTAAATATCGATCACTATTTACAATATGTTTAAGTGATTGGTATCCCTAATAGCCATGGTCGATAGAGTTATAGGTTAATAACTTTAACCCGATAGTGCATGGTTGATTGTTTTAATGAATCAATATCAAATATATTAATTCGATCATAACTACTATATATATTAATATATATCATAGTAATAGCAATAATGTTAATATATATTACTATGATATATATTTTAATATATATAAATATAATAATAATGATAATATATATAATAATCTACATATTATTATTATATGTATACCATAATCACACTTTTATCTGATCGAAGCTATATTCATTGACACTCCCTCTTAGCTAGGGAAGCTAAAATCATATCTATCACATTTCTCATGATAAGAAGTCTTACATGTCTTGTGACGACAAACATCACATAACACGTGATGGTAAGTATCACATAGCTTGTGATAATAAGTCTCACATATCTCATGAAGACAAGCATCACATAACACATGATGATTAGTATCACATAACTCATGATAAGAGGAATCACCTAACATGTGATACCCAGTTTTACATATCACCTAACATGTGATATGAGGAATCACCTAACACATGAAACCCAGTTTTGCATATGGGTGGTCCCACAATAGTGTGTCCCACTTTTTTAGACATGCTGATTTTTGCTGAAATAACACAGTTTTAATAAAATATGATGATTTAAGCCTAGAGAGGTTATATTTGAAAGAATTAATTACAAATGGTTAGCTCAAAGGGTATGTGCAAGATCATGAGGGGCCAAACTATGCCCTTAAGTGGCAATGAAAAATCAGCAAATCAGGGTTAGTCAACTTGACGTGAAAATTTCAACTAGCTATGAACCTAATATCAAAAAGTTGTAAGAATAGAATCTGTAGAAAATTGAATGTAGTTTCTAAACTACTAGGCCTTTTTTGAGAAAAAGTTAGTATGATTGGTGAAAAGTATAGATTTCAATACAGCAGTACAAAAATTTCAGGAAAAAAATAAGTAGGTGTATGTCTGACAACCTTAATCATAATCAAATGATAATATTTTATTATAAGATTTTATATATAAGTAGTAGACTCATGCTCGGATGTGATGCATATTTTTTTGTAATTTTATTCCAAAAAAATAATTAATTATGAATTTTCTGCTACAACATTTTCAAAATAAAAAAACTCCTATGTCTGACCACCTTAACTCATTCAAAACTTTACAAAATTCAATTTTATTTTTTTTTCCCTTATAGTAGGCGAAGCATAGAATGTGATGCATTTTTTGGATTTCAAAAATGTTATACCGTTTGAAAGTTATAGTCATTTTTCAATCAGTATATAAATCAACACTTTAGAGGTAGCTCAATTGAAAAATAACTAATAATTACCTACTGAATTCAAAATTTGATAGCAATTATATTGATAGAAAGCTGATAATCTACTTAAGATACCCTTTTCATTTTATCAAATTCGGGTGAAAAAAAAGTTGTTAGCTACATTGTCAAAGTCTGGAACTTAGAGAAACAGGGGAAAAACACGTATTTGAGACATTCCAATAGTTGACCATGTAGGTTTGGTGCACAAAGCAATACCAAGCCTAATCGGTACCCGAACATGACGCACAATTTTGAATTTTCACTTTGCCTCCACTTTCTCCCTCCCATTTCTCCATCCTTCATAAACATATATATATTAGATATATTAAATGTTATATAATATCAATTATATATTAAATGTTATATAATATATATTTTACATTAAATATTATTTAATATATATTAATATTAAAAACTATGTATTAGATTATATATTATATATATTAAATATTATATAATATACATGTTACATTACATATTATTTAATTATATATTAATATCAAAAACTATATATTAGATTATATATTATATATTAAATATTATATAATATACATTTTACATTTTAAATATTATTTATTATGATTCTGAGCATGAGCATGAGTCCCTACAGGGGCATAGTTGTGCCTTTTACAAGCGCTGAAAACCCTAACTACGTAGAAATGGAGGCTTTGAAGAATAGTTCACTGGAGGCGGATTATAGAAGCAGAGGGCAAGAGAATCACTTTGTTTCCACCGCCTGTGGCTGTGAAATGGTATCTTTCCCTACTTTTTCAACTGGAACGCTAAATTGCAAAGGTTCTCGAAATAGATTCTAGTCACCGGACAATTGTACCATGCCTGTTGATAATCCGACAGCTCAACAGAGTCATTGGGAGGTTAAACAAGAACAACCGAACGGACCTTTGAACTGGTTGAAGATTATGGAGAGCGGGGTAGGGTTTGGTAAAATGAGCAGTTGTACTAGAAATTATGCAGGCACCGTAGAACTGACCGCATTAATAAATTTAAAGAAGAGATCAGCGACGGTGCGACATTATGAGGAAGGCTTGTCATTTCAATGGTGCTACCCCGATATTATGAAGAATGTCTTGCTGCTTCAATGCCAGCACTACCTCTGTCTCAGAATTTCACCATTGCTTCTCATCAGTACTCTGAGATATGGCAGGGATTGCGGGCTTTTGCACAGCATAGTCCATCATAAATTCTCTATAAATCATCATGCGTTCCAGTATTTTGCGCATTTTTGAATGACTTCCTCGAAGAATTTAATTTTTACCGTAATTTTGGATCCATGGATTGTCATTTTGCGCTCGGAGAGAAGTTGTGGATTGCAAGAATTTGATAAATTTGGTTTATCTCATTTTCTTTCTCTGCCATTTCTAAGTAATACGATTTTGTTTTTGTCCGTCTTAAATGATTTCGCCTGAAGTTAACGAATTTTTTTAGATGATTTTGTCTGAAGTTTTAATGAAATTTCTTGCATGGATGCTAATGAAATCTCTTCCATGAATGCTGATAAGATGTTTAAATTCAGAGTTAATAAATTCTATAGCTTGAATGTTCTTTGTTGTAGAAGGTTATTTTCATGGTTTGTGATTCATGCAATTCCTTAATAGTTTCATTCTTAAAAGAATTCATAACTAGATTTTCCATAGCCAATTTTCTTCTTGATCGTTGCAATATTTTCTCCTCCACTGAAAATTTTGTAATCAGTTGATATACAATTATATTTTTCTCTTGGCCAATTCTGTGGGCTCGCGATTGAGCCTGTAGATCCACAAAAGGGTTGAAATCTGGATCTCGTGGAAGAGTAGTATTAGAAAAAATTCATTCACTAACATCTCATTTGGGTCATGGGGACTCCCTAGGGGTCCTACTATGCCTTATCACACATTAGGACCCCTAGGGAGTCCCCATGACCCCTTTTGACACATTGGAATGCTCAAGTGTGTCTCAAGGGGTCCTAAGACCCCTTAAGACACACTTGAGCATTCCAATGTGTCAAAAGGGGTCATGTGGACACCCTATGGGTCCTAGTACACCTTATCACGCGTTAGGACCCCTACAAAGTGCCCATGACCCCTTTCGATACATTGGAATGATCAAGTGTGTCTTAAGGGGTCCTAGGACCCCTTTGGACACACTTGAACATTCCAATGTGTCAAAAGGGGTCAGGGGGACTCCCTAGGGGTCCTAGTATGCCTCATCACATGTTAGGACCCCTAGGAAGTCCCAATGACCCCTTTTGACATAATGGAATGCTCAAGTGTGTCTTAAGGGGTCCTACGACCCCTTCGGACACACTTGAGCATTTGAATGTGTCAAAAGGGGTCATAGGGACTACCTTGGGGTCCTAACGCATGATAAGTCATACTAGGACCCCCAAGGAGTCCCCATGAACCCTTTTGACACATTGGAATGTACAAGTGTGTCTTAAGGGGTTGTAGGACCCCTTAAGACACACTTGTGCATTCCAATGTGTCAATAGGGTTCACGGGGACTCCCTAGGGGTCCTAATGCATGATAAGGTGTACTAGGACCCCTAAGGAGTCCCCATGACCCCTTTTGACACATTGGACCACTCAAGTGTGTCTTAAGAGGTCCTAAGACCCCTTAATACACAATTGAGCATTCCAATGTGTCAAAAGCAGTCATGGGGACTTCCTAGGGGTCCTAACACATGATAAGGTGTACTAGGACCCCTAGGGAGTCCCCATGACCCTGTTTGACACATTGGAATGCTCAAGTGTGTCTTAAGGGGTATTAGGACCTCTTCAGACACACTTGAGCATTCCAAAGTGTCAAAAGAGGTCATGGGGAAACCCTAGGGGTCCTAGTATTCCTTGTCACATGTTAGGACTACTAGGAAGTCCCCATGACCCCTTTTGACACATTGGAATGCTCAAGTGTGTCCGAAGGGGTCCTAGGACCCCTTCGAACACACTTGAGCATTCCAATGTGTCAAAAGGGGTCATGGGGACTCCCTAAGGGTCCTAACGTGTGATAAGGCATACTAGGACCCCTAGGGAGTCCCCATGACCCCTTTTGACACATTAGAATGCTCAAGTACGTCTTAAGGGGTATTAGGACCCCTTCGAACACACTTGAGTGTTCCAAAGTGTCAAAAGGGGTCATGGGGACTCCCTAAGGGTCCTAGTATGCCTTATCACACATTAGGACCCCTAGGAAGTCCCCATGACCCATGACCCCTTAAGACACACTTGAGCATTCCAATGTGTCAAAAGGGGTCATGGGGACTCCCTAGGGGTCCTAATGCATGATAAGGTGTACTAGGACCCCTAGGGACTCCCCATGACCCCTTTTGACACATTGGAATGCTCAAGTGTGTCTGAAGGGGTCTTAGGACCCCTTAAGAAACACTTGAGCATTCCAATGTGTCAAAAGGGGTCATGGGGACTCCCCAGGGGTCCTAACATGTGATAAGGCATAATAGGACCCCAAGGGAGTCCCCATGACACCTTTTGACACATTGGAATGCTCAAGTGTGTCTTAAGGGGTCGTAGGACCCCTTAAGACATGCTTGAGTGTTCCAATGTGTCAAAATGGGTAGGACCCCTTAAGACACACTTGAGTGTTCCAATGTGTCAAAAGGGGTGATGGGGACTCCCTTGGGTTCCTAGTGTGCCTTACCATGTGTTAGGACCCCTAGGGAGTCCCCATGAACCTTTTTTAGACATTCGATTGCTCAAGTGTGTCCGAAACTGTCCTAGGACCCCTTAAAACACACTTGAGCATTCCAATGTGTCAAAACGGGTCATGGGGACTCCCTAGGGGTCCTAATAAGCCTTATCATGTGTTAGGACCCCTAGGGAGTCCCCATGACCCCGTTTGACACTTTGCAACACTCAAGTGTGTCTGAAGAGGTCCTAAGACCCCTTAAGACACACTTGAGCCTTCCAATGTGTCAAAGGGGTCATGGGGACTCCTTAGGGGACCTAGTCCACCTTATCATGCATTAGGACCCCTAGGAAGTCCCCATGACCCCTTTTGACACTCTGGAATGTTGAAGTGTGTCCGAAGGGGTCCTAAGAGCCCTTAAGACACACTTGAGCATTCCAATATGTCAAAAGGGGTCATGGGGACTCCCTAGGGGTCCTAGTACGCCTTTTCACACATTAAGACCTCTAGGGAGTCCCCATGACCCCTTTTGACACATTGGAATGCTCAAGTGTGTTTGAATGGTTCCTAAGACCCCTTAAGACACACTTGAGCATTCCAATGTGTCAAAAGGGTTCATGGGGACTCCCTAGGGGTCCTAACATGTGATAAGGTGTACAAAGACCCCAAGGGAGTCCCCATGACCCCTTTTGACACATTGGAACACTCAAGTGTGTCTTAAAGGGTCTTAGGACCCCTTAAGACACACTTGAGCATTCCAATGTGTCAAAAGGGGTCATGGGGACTCCCTTGGGGTCCTAGTATGCCTTATCATGCGTTAGGACCCCTAGGGAGTCCCCATGACCCCTTTTGAAACATTAGAATGCTCAAGTCTGTCTTAAGGGGTCATAAGACCCCTTCGGACACACTTCAACATTCTAATGTGTCAAAAGGGGTCATGGGGACTCCCTAGGGGTCCTAATGTGTGATAAGGCATACTAGGACCCCTAGGGACTCCCCATGACCCCTTTTGACATATTGGAATGCTCAAGTGTGTCCAAAGGGGTCTTAGGACCCCTTAGGACATAGTTGAGCATTCTAATATGTCAAAAGGGGTCATGGGGACTCCCTAGGGATCCTAATGCGTGATAAGGCATACTAGGACCCCAAGGGAGTCCCCATGACACCTTTTGACACATTGGAATGTTCAAGTGTGTCTTAAGGGGTCGTAGGACCCCTTAAGACACATTTGAGTGTTCCAATATGTCAAAAGGGGTCATGGGGACTCCCTTGGGGTCCTAGTACACCTTATCAAGCGTTAGGACCCCTAGGGAGTCCCCATGAACCCTTTTGACACATTCGAATGCTCAAGTGTATCCGAAGGTGTCCTAGGACCCCTTAAAACTCATTTGAGCATTCCAATGTGTCAAAAGGGGTCATGGGGACTCCCTCGGGGTCCTAGTAAGCTTTATCACATGTTAGGACCCCTAGGGATTCCCCATGACCCCTTTTGACACATTAGAATGCTCAAGTGTGTCCGAAGGGGTCATAAGACCCCTTCGGATACACTTGAGCATTCTAATGTGTCAAAAGGGGTCATGGGGACTCCCTAGGGGTCCTAATGTGTGATAAGGCATACTAGGACCCCTAGGGACTCCCCACGACCCCTTTTGACACATTGGAATGCTCAAGTGTGTCCAAAGGGGTCTTAGGACCCCTTAAAACACACTTGAGCTTTCTAATGTGTCAAAAGGGGTCATGGGGACTCAAGCATACTAGGACCCCATGGGAGTCCCCATGACGCCTTTTGACACATTGGAATGCTTGAGTGTGTCTTAAGGGGTTGTAGGACCCCTTAAGAGACACTTGAGCATTCCAATGTGTCAAAAGGGGTCATGGGGACTCCCTTGGGGTCCTAGTATGCCTTATCATGCATTAGGAACCCTAGGGAGTCCCCATGAACCCTTTTGACACATTGGAATGCTCAAGTGTATCCGAAGGTGTTCTAGGACCCCTTAAAACACACTTGAGCATTCCAATGTGTGAAAAGGGGTCATGGGGACTCCCTAGGGGTCCTAGTAAGCCTTATCACGCGTTAGGACCGCTAGGGAATCCCCATGACCCCTTTTGACACTTTGGAACACTCAAGTGTGTCCGAAGGGGTCTTAAGACCTCTTAAGACACACTTGAGCCTTCCAATGTGTCAAAAGGGGTCATGAGGACTCCATATGGGTCCTAGTAGTTCTTATCATGCGTTAGGACCCCTGGGAAGTCCCCATGACCCCTTTTGTCACTTTAGAATGCTCAAGTGTGTCTGAAGGGGTCCTAAGACCCCTTAAGACACACTTGAGCATTCCAATGTGTCAAAAGGGGTCATGGGGACTCCCTTGGGGTCCTAATATGCCTTATCACATGTTAGTACCCCTAGGGAGTCCCAATGACCCCTTTTGACACATTGGAATGCTCAAGTGTGTCCGAAGGGCTCCTAAGACCCCTTAAGACACACTTGAGCATTGCAATGTGTTAAAAGGGGTCATGGGGACTCCCTAGGGTTCCTAGTATGCCTTATCACATGTTAGGACCCCTAGGGAGTCCCCATGACCCCTTTTGACACATTGGAACACTCAAGTGTGTCTTAAGCGGTCCCGCGACCCCTTAAGACACACTTGAGCATTCCAATGTGTTAAAAGGGGTCATGGGGACTCCCTAGGGGTGCTAGTATGCCTTGTCATGCGTTAGGACCTTGAGGGAGTCCCCATGACCCCTTTTGACACATTCGAATGCTCAAGTGTGTCCACAGGGGTCGTATGACACCTTAAGACACACTTGAGCATTCTAATATGTTAAAAGGGGTCATCAGAACTTCCTAGGGGTCCTCACGCATGATAAGGCTTACTAGGACCCCTAGGGAGTCCCCATGACCCCTTTTGACACATTGGAAGGCTCAAGTGTGTCTTAAGGGGTCTTAGGACCCCTTCAGACACACTTGAGCCTTCCAAAGTGTCAAAAAGGGTCATGGGGACTCCCTAGGGGTCCTATCGCGTGATAAGGCTTACTAGGACCCCTAGGGAGTCCCCATGATGCCATTTGACACATTGGAATGTTCAAGTGTATTTTATGAGGTCCTAGGACACCTTCAGACACACTTGACCATTCCAATGTGTCAAAAGGGTTCATGGGGACTCCCTAGGGGTCCTAACGTGTGATAATGTGTACTAGGACCCCAAGGGAGTCCCCATGACCCCTTTTGACACATTGGAATGCTCAAGTGTGTCTTAAGGGGTCTTAGGACCCCTTCGGACACACTTGAGCATTCCAAAGTGTCAAAAGGGGTCATGGGGACTTCCTAGGGGTCCTAACGCATGATAAGGTGTACTAGGACCCCAAGGGAGTCCCCATGACCCCTTTTGACACTTTGGAACACTCAAGTGTGTCCGAAGGGGTCTTAGGACCCTTTCGGACACACTTGAGTGTTACAAAGTTTCAAAAGGGGTCATGGGGACTCCCTAGGGGTCCTAACATGTAATAAGGCTTACTAGGACCCCTAGGGAGTCCCCATGACCCCTTTTGACTCATTAGAATGCTCAAGAGTGTTTTAAGGGGTCCTAGGACACCTTTGGACTCACTTGAGTGTTGCAATGTGTCTAAAGGGTTGATGGGGACTCCCTAGGGGTCCTAATGCATGACAAGGCATACTAGGACCCCAAGGGAGTCCCCATGACCTTTTTTGACACATTGGAATGCTCAAGTGTCTCTTAATGGGTCTTAGGACCCCTTTAGACACACTTGAGTATTCCAAAGTGTCAAAATGGGTCTGTGGACTTCCTAGGGGTCCTAACACATGATAAGGTGTACTAGGACCCCTAGGGAGTCCCCATGACCCCTTTTGACACTTTGGAACACTCAAGTATGTCTGAAGGGGTCTTAGGACCCCTTTAGACACACTTAAGTGTTCCAAAGTGTCAAAAGGGGTCATGGGGACTCCCTAGGGGTCCTAACGCATGATAAGGCTTACTAGGACCCCTAGGGAGTCCCCATGACCCCTTTTGACATAGTGGAATGCTCAAGTGTGTTTTAAGGGGTCCTAGGACACCTTCAGACACACTTGAGCATTCCAATGTGTCAAAAGGGTTCATGGGGACCCCCTAGGGGTCCTAACACATGATAAGGTGTACTAAGACCCCAAGGGAGTCCCCATGACCCATTTTGACACATTGGAATGCTTAAGTGTATCTTAAGGGGTCCTACGACCCCTTAAGACACACTTGAGCATTCCAATGTGTCAAAAGGGGTCATGGGGACTCCCTTGTGGTCCTAGTATGCCTTATCATGCGTTAGGACCCCTAGGGAGTCCCCATGACCCCTTTTGACACATTAGAATGCTCAAGTGTGTCTTAAGGGGTCGTAGGACCCCTTAAGACCCACTTGAGCATTCCAATGTGTGAAAAGGGGTCATGGGGACTCGCTTGGGGTGCTAGTATGCCTTATCACACGTTAGGACCGCTAGGGAGTCCCCATGAAACCTTTTGACACATTGGAACGCTCAAGTGTGTCTGAAGGTGTCCTAGGACCCTTAAAACACACTTGAGTGTTCCAATGTGTCAAAAGGGGTCATGGTGACTCCTTTGTGGTTCTAGTACTCCTTATAACGCATTAGGACCCCTAGGGAGTACCCATGACCGCTTTTGACACATTAGAATGCTCAAGTGTGTCTTAAGGGGTCATAAGACCCCTTTGGACACACTTGAGCATTCTAATGTGTCAAAAGGGGTCATGGGGACTCCCTAGGGGTCCTAATGCGTGATAAGGTGTACTAGGACCCCTAGGGACTCCCCATGACCCCTTAAGACATATGTGTCTTTTATTTATATTTATTATATACATCAATCTATGTAAAAGTTAAATTTTTTCCATTTGCTCCTGCTTTATTTTCATTAGCCTGAGAATATCGAGTACCTGATATGAAATCGGATACCCAATTTTTACCAGGTAATATTTTACCAAAATATTCCCTATCCCCATAGACCAGACAATCATAGGATTTGATACTTTTTTCACGCGTTGCGGAAAAAAAAAAGTGATTTGGGGCCCATTGTTTGATTTTTGTCGACTTGTGGTCTCACCATGGGAAGTAGTAGTCGTCGAAAGGTTAAACACAAGAGGAAGTTGACAGATGACAAAATTCAAGCATATAGGGAAAATGATAAGGAAAATCACCGAAGAAGGAGAGAAGGTATGTTAAACATTAATCAAGGTGACCCCGTAAATGTAGTTGTAAGTGAAGAGGATGTTCAATTTGAAAATGCACAGATGGAGATTGAAAATGTAGACTTTAGGAACAAAAATGTTGCACAAGGACCACATGAATGTTATACATCTCCAAATTATATGTGAAATGAAGTCCCTTGCAATAAAGATAATCAATGTTCAAATTTGGGGCTTTGAAGAACACCTAAATGGTTAATTGAAATTGAGGAGAACATTATGAATAATTGGGAAGGAAAGAGGTCACATAGAACCATTAGGTTGTGGGCTTTAAGACTTTATGATCAATTTTTTTGAAACAAGACATTGGTTGAGCAATGTCAGATTTTTGTGCAATTGTTAAAGATGCAAAACATGAGACCTGTGCTTGTGAAATTGAAGATTCGTGTGAACAAGAAAATGGAGAGAAATGCCATTGTTGTGAAGAATCTTTTCAATGCTCTCAATAGCATTGGGAAGACTAGCAGAGAAAAAGACAAGAGAGTTTCTCGGAGGGTTATTACAACCTCCTTAGTAAGTCATCAGTTGAGAAAGGCTCTTTTGATGAGACAAACTTGTGTTGACTTCAATATAGACTGTAAAACTTTGGGTAGAGCACTTGCAAGAAAGAAAGACTTGATGATCCGCTTCAAATTGATACATTTGCTTATGGTGGGGGACTTCCACATTTTGATAAGAAGCTAACAGATGTTGTGAAGGATGATATTCAACAATTTTGGGATGCTAACTCAAGAGTGTCACCAAATGTGAAGGATATCTTGAAGTTGAGAGTTGGCAATGGAGACCGCACTCCACATCCTAAACATTATGTGGAGGTAAGTCAAACAATGTTGTATAAAAAATTTTGTGAGACACATCCAACATTGAAAATATCACAAAGGTCTTTTGAATCCGTGAAACTATTTTATTGTGTACCCCTTAAGATTCGAAATACATGTTGTTGCAAATATCATGTTGAGTTTTCAATGCATCATGAATTATTATGGTCCATTCGTTCTACTTTTCATACTAATGAAATGCTAGAGGATTGTGGTGCAAGTGGTCTTCCCAAATCATCAAGAGACTTGCTAGATCAATTTTTATGTCATAGAGATGATGGTTGTTTATTTTATAAAAAAGATTGCTTAAATGCCAAGTGCTCAGAATGTGGTGGCTTGTCCAAGTTTAGAACATGTTTTCATGAGGGTTTGGAACACAATTTTGGAAAGACACTCATCCAAAAAAAGGTATATGAAACAGTGAAATATACATTGAAGAGTGGAGGTGAAGGCTCTAGATGTGAGTTAGTTGCAAAAGAATACAATGTTGCTGATTTTATCTCAAATTTCAAGACAAATCTTTCTTACAAGTATGCAAGGCATAGTCATAGGTCTCAATGGCTAGATCAACAATTTAGAACATGTAAGGACACTTTCCCCATTGGAACTATTATATCCATTGTAGACTTTGTGGAGAACTATACATTGCAGCCCCAAAATGAGACTCAAGCTCAATATTACAATTCCATTCAGGTTGCTATTTTTGTACACATCACATATAGACATTCCCCTGAAAGCAAAAAAGATGAGAAAAAGATAATCAGAGAGTACCATTTTTATATGAGTGATGACAGGTCTCACTCTCATGAGTTTGTTCAACATTGTTTCCAGAACTATTTTGACTTCTTGCAGGAAAATGGTATTGCTATGGATAGGCATCTCATTTGGTCGGATAATTGCACCGGTCAATTTAAGAATGCCATAATGTTTTATTGGTTGTGTAGAATGCATGTGGAGAGAGGTGTACCTCATATTTGGATTTTTTTTGAGTCAAGTCATGGGAAAGGGGAACATGACGGAGCAGGTGCGTGTGTGAAGAGAGCTCTAGTTAAGGAGCAATTGAGGATTTCAGGTGTTGTACTTCTTGATGTTTGTTCTATTGTTGATTGGTGTACTTTAGCATTGTCACAGGGGGGGACTCTTGATTCTACAGTGCGTAAATTCTTTTGGTTGGTTGAGGAGGGAACTATAGGAGATAGATTGGATTGTCAAATAGTGAAAGACTCTTCAAAAATGCATTCATTTCGAAGCTCCAATAGTAGTACATGGACCATTTGGACATTAGAGTTGGCTTGTTTTTGCCCCATGTGTTTTAGTATGATTGGGATCATTGCGAGTCAAGTGAGTGGGTGGATACATGGGTTCCACAGTATCTAACTCCTTTATCTTTGACACTCTCTATAAGAAATGATGACATGGAGACTTCAGTTGACTATCACCATCTTTCAGATCTTCTGAAGCTAGGAGATGTTTTTTCATTGGTTGCACCATAGGAGAATGATGAGAGGTCAAATTATTGGTTAGCACATTGTGTATGAGGTAAAAAGAAGCTTGTACAACCGATGATAGATGGTGATGGGTTCACATATCCTAATGGTTCAGTTGTTGTTGCGGGAACATGGCTGCGAACATACATGATTAGAAAGAATGGAATTCCCACATTTGAAGACTATGAGAAGCACAAAACTATTCTCATGTATTCACACCTTGTTATAGCAACAAATGTCAAGTTTTTAAAGTATCAAGGAAGACCAAAGACAAAAGAACTTTGAACTATTACTACTGCTGATCATGAAGCACTATTGGAGACCCTGAAGCAAAGAGATGACCCTTCAGGAACACTTGACTAGGTAATAAGTTAACTTAGTGTATTATTTTCTAAGTTCGTTAAGCTTAATTTCAATACATTAATTTGACCTTTCTTAGATTGTATTTTGAGTCAATAAACTTTGTTTTGTATGTGGATTGTAACTTGTGCAGGAGCACCTATGAAGACACCTATGGTCACCATGGATCCAATCAGAGATAGAAGGACAAAAGGATCCTTAATGGTTAATTGAGATCTTTTGAAGTCTATAATGGCAATTTGTAACAATCAATTTGATTTAAAAGTTAAATGTCCTAAAACTCTTCATAAAGACTTATGACCAAAATCATGTATGGGTGGCCAATAGTGCCAAGAAGGGATCTTACATGTCATATACTTATGTCATTTGCATGGTTTGAATTCTTACATGTTTGATTGTTGTTTCTAATGCTTTAAGGATATTATTTTTTAGCATTTCAAACAATCTATAAAAGTTAAACCTCAAACATAATAAGCTCCACAGTTCAAATTTAACAAGCTTAATCATGATTAATTTCATAGTTCAAATTTCAAACATACCACTAACAGTCAGTTGAAAGCGGCTCAGCAACGTATCTTTCAAACCAGCAGTGATCTTCTAGGGCTCATATCTCAGACTTCATGAGAGGTATCAAAAAATCATTAGGTGGTACACTATTGTGTTTTCAAGGTCTACAATAACCTCTCTCAGTTTTGGGTGATTCGACTTCGTTTGCATTTGGCAAGGCAATCTCAGTCGATGCCAAAACTTGCAGTGAGGGTTAGTTGCAAGTGGCTCAGCAGCATATCTTTCAAACCATCTGACCTGGCATCGAACCGTCTACTCCATCAGCTCCAGTTAGCTGGGTAAACACCAGTGACAACCTCATTCTTTCCACAGAGTCATCGGAATGCTTGCGACCACGCTCGACAAAAGTTACCCCAAGGTGCACTAAGCATGATTGGGCAGTGATCTTCCAGGGCTCATATCTCGGACTTTGTGAGAGGTATCAAAAAACCATCAGGTGCTACAGGATTTTGTTTTTGAGGTCTACAATAATCTCTCTCAGTTTTGGGCGATTCGACTTTATTTGCATTTGGCAAAGCGATCTTAGTCGATGCCAAAACTTGCAGTGAGGGTCAGTTGAAAGTGGCTTAGTAACGTATCTTTCAAACCATCTGACCTAGCATCGAACCATCTACTCCATCAGCTCTGGTTGGTTGGTTAAATGCCAGTGACAACCCCGTTCTACCCACAGAGTCATAGGAATGCTCGTGACCATGCTTGACCCAAGTGACCCCAAGGTGCACTAAGCATGATTGGGCAGCGATCTTCTGGGGCTCATATCTCAGACTTCGTGAGAGGTATTGACAAATCATCAGGTGCTACAAGATAGTGTTTTCAAGGTCTACAATAACCTCTCTCAATTTTGGGTGATTCGACTTCATTTGCACTTGGCAAGGTGATCTCAGTCGATGCCAAAACTTGCAGTGAGGGTAAGTTGAAAGTGGCTCAGTAGCATATCTTTCAAACCGTCAAACCTGGTATCAAACCATCAGCTTTGGTTGGCCAGGTTAATGCTAGTGACAACCCCATTCTACCCATAGAGTCACCAGAATGCTCATGACCACGCTTGACCCAAGTGACCCCAAGGTGCACTAAGCACGATTGGGCAGTGATCTTCCGGGGCTCATATGTCAGACTTCATGAGAGGTATCAAAAAATCATCAGGTGCTACAGGATCATGTTTTTGAGTTCTACAATAACCTCTCTCAGTTTTGGGTGATTCGACTTCATTTGCATTTGGCAAGGTGATCTCAGTCGATGCCAAAACTTGCAGTGAGGTTCAGTTGAAAGTGGCTCAACAACGTATCTTTCAAACCATCCAACGTGGCATTGAACCATCTACTCCATCAGCTCCGGTTGGTTGGGTAAATGCTAGTGACAACCCCATTCTACCCATAGAGTCACCAGAATGCTTGCGACCACGCTCGACCCAAGTGACCCCAAGGTGCACTAAACAGGATTGGGCAGCGATCTTCTAGGGCTCGTATCTCAGACTTTGTCAGAGGAATCAAAAAACCATCAAGTGCTAGGGGATCATTTTTTTGAGGTCTACAATAACCTCTCTTAGTTTTGGGTGATTCGACTTCATTTGCATTTGGCAAGGCAATCTCAGTCGATGCCAAAACCTACAGTAAGGGTCAGTTGAAAGTGGCTTAGTAGCGTATTTTTCAAACCATCCAACCTGGCATTGAACTGTCTACTTCATCAGCTCTGGTTGGTTGGGTAAATGCCAGTGACAAACCCATTTTTCCCACAGAGTCACCAGAACGCTCGCGACCACGCTCGATGCAAGTGACCCCAAGGTGCACTAAGCATGATTGGGCAATGATCTTTTAGGGCTCCTATCTCAGACTTCGTGAGAGGTATCAACAAATCATCAGGTGCTACAGGATCATCTTTTTGAGGTATACAATAACCTCTCTCAGTTTTGGGTGATTCAACTTTGTTTGCATTTGGCAAGGCGATCTCAGTCGATGCCAAAACTTGCAGTGAGGGTCAGTTGAAAGTGGCTCAATAGCGTATCTTTCAAACCGTCTGACCTAGCATCGAACCATCTGCTCCATTTGCTCTAGTTGGCTAGGTAAACATCAGTGACAACCTCATTCTACCCACAGAGTCATCGGAATGCTCGCAACCATGCTCGACCCAAGTGGCCCCAAGGTGCACTAAGCACGATTGGGTAGTGATCTTTCGGGGCTCGTATCTCAAACTTCATGAGAGGTATCAAAAAATCATTAGGTGCTACGAGGTTTTGTTTTTGAGGTCTACAATAACCTCTCTCAATTTTGGGCGATTCGACTTCGTTTGCGTTTGGCAAGGTGATCTCAGTCGATGCCAAAACTTGCAGTGAGGGTCAGTTGAAAGTGGCTCAGTAGCGTATCTTTCAAATCATCTGACCTGGCATCAAACTGTCTCCTCCATCAACTCCGGTTGGCTGGGTAAATGCCAGTGACAACCCCATTCTACCCATAGAGTCACTGGAATGATCGCGACCACGATCGACCCAAGTGACCCCAAGGTGCATTAAGCACGATTCTGCAGTGATCTTCCGGGGCTCTTATCTCAAACTTCATGAGAGGTATCAAAAAATCATCAAGTGCTACGAGATCATGTTTTTGAGGTCTACAATAACCTCTCTCAGTTTTGGGCGATTCAAATTCATTTGCATTTGGAAAGGTGATCTCAGTTGATGCCAAAACTTGCAGTGAGGGTCAGTTGAAAGTGGCTTAGCAGCGTATCTTTCAAACCATCTGACCTGGCATCAAACCATCTACTCCATTGGCTCTAGTTGGTCAGGTAAATGCCAGTGACAACCCCATTCTTCCCACAGAGTCATCGAAATGCTCGCGACCACGCTCGACCCAAGTGACCCTAAGGTGCACTAAGCATGATTGGGTAGTGATCTTCCAGGGCTCGTATCTCAGACTTCATGAGAGATATCAACAAATTTTTAGGTGCTAAGGGATTGTGTTTTCATGTTCCACAATAACCTGTCTTAGTTTTGGGTGATTCGACTTCATTTGCATTTGGCAAGGTGATCTCAGTCGATGCCAAAACTTGCAGTGAGGGTCAATTGAAAGTGGCTCAGCAGTGTATCTTTCAAACCGTCTGACCTGGAATCAAACCATTTTCTCCATCAGCTCCAATTGGCCGGGTAAATGCTAGTGACAACCCCACTCTACCCACAGAGTCATCGGAACGCTCGCGACCACACTCGATCGAAGTGACCCCAAGGTGCACTAAGCACGATTGGGTAGCGATCTTCCAGGGCTCATATCTCAGACTTCATGAGAGGTATCAAAAAATTTTTAGGTGCTACAAGATTATGTTTTCAAGGTCTACAATAACCTCTCTCATTTTTGGGCGATTTGACTTCATTTGCATTTGGCAAGGTGATCTCAGTCGATGCCAAAACTTGTAGTGAGGGTCAGTTGAAAGTGGCTCAACAGCGTATCTTACAAACCATCTGACTTGGCATTGAACCGTCTACTCCATTGGCTCTGGTTTGCTAGGTAAATGCCAGTGACAACCCCATTCTAGCCACAGAGCCATTGGAATGCTCGCGATCACACTCGACCCAAGTGACCCCAAGGTGCACTAAGCATGATTGGGTAGCGATCTTCCGAGGCTCGTATCTCAGACTTCATGAGAGGTATCAACAAATTTTCAAGTGCTACAGGATAATGTTTTCAAGGTCTACAATAACCTCTCTCAATTTTGGGCGATTTGACTTCATTTGCATTTGGCAAGGCGATCTCAGTCAATGCCAAAACTTGCAGTGAGAGTCAGTTGAAAGTGGCTCAACAGTGTATCTTTCAAACCATTTGCTCCATCAGCTTTGGTTGGCTGGGTAAATGCCAGTGACAACTCTGTTCTGCCCACAAAGTCACCGAAACGGTCACGACCACGCTCGACCCAAGTGACCCCAAGGTGCACTAAGCACGATTGGGCAGTGATCTTCCGGGGCTTGTATCTTTGACTTTGTGAGAGGTATCGACAAATCGTTAGGTGCTATGGGATTGTGTTTTTGAGGTCTACAATAACCTCTCTCATTTTTGGGTGATTCAACTTCATTTGCATTTGGCAAGGCGATCTCAGTCGATGCCAAAAATTGCAGTGAGGGTCAGTTGTAAGTGGCTCAGCAGTGTATCTTTCAAACCTTCCGACCTAGAATCAAACCATCTACTCCATTAGCTTTGGTTGGCTAGGTAAACGCTAGTGACAAACCCATTCTTCCCACAAAGTCACTGGAACACTCGCGATCACGCTCGACCCAAGTGACCCCAAGGTGCACTAAGCATGATTGGGCAGTGATCTTCTGGGGCTCGTATCTTAGACTTCGTGAGAGGTATTGAAAAATCATTAGGTTCTACAAGATCATGCTTTTGTGGTCTACAATAACCTCTCTCAGTTTTGGGCGATTCGACTTTTCTTGCATTTGGCAAGGCGATCTGAGTCGATGCCAAAACTTGGAGTGAGGGTCAGTTGAAAGTGGATCAGTAGCGTATCCTTCAAACCGTTTGACTTGGCATCAAACCATCTACTCCATCGGCTTTGGTTGGCCGGGTAAACACTAGTGACAACCTCATTGTGGCCACAAAGTCACCAGAACACTAGCGACCATGCTCGACCCAAGTGACCCCAAGGTGCACTAAGCACAATTGGGCAGTGATCTTTTGGGGCTCGTATCTCAGACTTCGTGAGAGGTACCAAAATTTTTTTAGGTGTTACAAGATTTGATTTTTGAGGTCTACAATAACCTCTCTCAGTTTTGGGCGATTTGACTTCGTTTGCATTTGGCAAGGTGATCTTAGTTGATGCCAAAACTTGCAGTGAGGGTCAGTTGAAAGTGGCTCTGCAGCGTATCTTTCAAACCGTCTGACCTAGCATCAAACCGTCTACTCCATTGGCTTCAGTTGGCTAGGTAAACACTAGTGACAACCCCATTCTGCCCACAGAGTCATCAGAACGCTCGCAACCATGCTCAATCGAAGTGACCCCAAGGTGCACTAAGCACGATTGGGCAGCAATTTTCTAGGGCTTGTATCTTGGACTTCGTGAGAGGTATCAAAAAATTGTGAGGTAATACAGGATCATGTTTTTGAGGTCTACAATAACCTCTCTCATTTTTGGGCGATTTGACTTCGTTTGCATTTGGCAAGGCGATCTCAGTCGATGCCAAAACTTGCAGTGAGGGTCAGTTGAAAGTGGCTCAGTAGCGTATCTTTCAAACCGTCCAACCTGGCATTGAACCGTCTGGTCCATCAGCTCTGATTGGTTGGGTAAATGCTAGTGACAACCCTGTTCTACCCACAGAGTCATCGAAATGCTCGTGACCATGCTCGACCCAAGTGACCCCAAGGTGCACTAAGTAGCGATCTTCCGGGGCTCATATCTCAGACTTTGTGAGAGGTATCAACAAATTGTCAAGTGCTACAAGATCATGTTTTTGATGTCTACAATAACCTCTCTCGGTTTTGGGCAATTCAACTTCGTTTGCATTTGGCAAGGTGATCTCAGTCGATGCCAAAACTTGTAGTGAGGGTCAGTTGAAAGTGGCTTAGCAGCGTATCTTTCAAACCGTTTGACCTAGCATCGAACTGTCTACTCCATTGGCTCCGATTGGCCGAGTAAATGCTAGTGACAACCTGGTTCTACCCAAAGAGTCATCGGAACACTCGCGACCACGCTCGACCCAAGTGACCCCAAGGTGCACTAAGCACGATTGGGCAGTGATCTTCTGTGTCTCATATCTCAGACTTCATGAGAGGTATCGAAAAATCATCAGGTGCTATGGGATCATATTTTTGAGGTCTATAATAACCTCTCTTGGTTTTGGGTGATTCGACTTCATTTGCATTTGGCAAGGCAATCTCAGTCGATGCCAAAACTTGCAGTGAGGGTCAGTTGAAAGTGGCTCAGTAGTGTATCTTTCAAGCTATCTGACTTGGAATCAAACCATTTTCTCTATCAGCTCTAGTTGGCCAGGTAAATGCCAGTGACAACCTCATTCTACCCATAGAGTCACCAGAATGCTCGCGACCACGCTCGACCCAAGTGACCCCAAGGTGCACTAAGCACGATTGGGCAGTGATCTTTCAGGGCTCGTATCTTGGACTTTGTGAGAGGTATCAAAAAATATTCAGGTGTTATGGGATCATGTTTTCAAGGTCTACAATAACCTCTCTCAGTTTTGGGCATCTCAACTTCATTTGCATTTGGCAAGGCAATCTCAGTTGATGCCAAAACTTGCAGTGAGCGTTAGTTAAAAGTGGCTCAGCAACATATCTTTCAAACTGTCTGACCTGGAATTGAACCATCTTCTCCATCAGATCTGGTTGGCCGGGTAAACACTAGTGACAACCCTATTCTACCCACAGAGTCACCAGAATGCTCGCGACCACGCTCGACCCAAGTGACCCCAAGGTGCACTAAGCACGATTGGGAAGCAATCTTTTGGGGCTCGGATCTCAGACTTCATGAGAGGTATTGACAAATTGTTAGGTGCTAGGAGATCATGTTTTCAAGGTCTACAATAACCTCTCTTTTTTTTAGGTGATTTGACTTTGTTTGCATTTGGCAAGGTGATCTTTGTCAATGCCAAAACTTGCAGTGAGGGTCAGTTGAAAGTGGCTCAGCAGCGTATCTTTCAAACCGTCTGACCTGGCATTGAACCGTCTACTCCATCAGCTCCCATTGGCTAGGTAAACACCAGTGACAACCCCATTCTACCCATAGAGTCATCGAAACGCTCGCGACCACGCTCGACCCAAGTGACCCCAAGGTGCACTAAGCACGATTGGGCAGTGATCTTTCGGGGCTCGTATCTATGACTTCATGAGAGGTATCGACAAATTTTCAGGTGCTACAAGATCATATTTTTGAGCTCTACAATAACCTCTCTCAGTTTTGGGTGATTCGACTTCATTTGCATTTGGCAAGGCGATCTTAGTTGATGCCAAAACTTGCAGTGAGGGTCAGTTGAAAGTGGCTCAGGAGTGTATCTTTCAAACCGTCTAACCTAGAATCAAACCGTCTACTCCATCGGCTTTGGTTTGCTGGTTAAATGCTAGTGACAACCCTGTTCTACCCACAGAGTCACCGGAACGCTCGTGACCATGCTCGACCAAAGTGACCCCAAGGTGCACTAAGCACGTTTGGGCAGTGATCTTTTAGGGATCGTATCTTAGACTTCGTGAGAGGTATTGACAAATCATTAGGTGCTACGGGATCATGTTTTTGAGGTCTACAATTATCTCTCTCAATTTTGGGTGATTTGACTTCATTTGCCTTTGGCAAGGCGATCTCAGTCGATGCCAAAACTTGTAGTGAGGGTCAGTTGAAAGTGGTTCAGTAGTGTATGTTTCAAACCGTCTGACTTGGCATCAAACTATCTGCTCCATCAGCTCTGGTTGGCCGGGTAAATGCCAGTGACAACCTCATTCTACCGACAGAGTCATCGAAACACTCGTGACCACGCTCGACCCAAGTGACCCCAAGGTGCACTAAGCACGATTGGGCAGCGATCTTCTGGGGCTCGTATCTCAGACTTCGTGAGAGGTATTGAAAAATTGTTAGGTGCTATGGGATCATGTTTTTAAGGTCTAAAATAACCTCTCTCAGTTTTGGGCGATTTGACTTTTTTTTCATTTGGCAAGGCGATCTTAGTCGATGCCAAAACTTGCAGTGAGGGTCAGTTGAAAGTGGCTCAGCAGTGTATGTTTCAAACCATCTGACCTGGCATCAAACCGTCTACTCCATCAGCTTCAGTTGGCTGGGTAAACACTAGTGACAACCCCATTCTACCCACAGAGTCACCAGAATGCTCGCGACCACGCTCGACCCAAGTGACCCCAAGGTGCACTAAGCACAATTGGGCAGTGATCTTTCGGGGCTCATATCTCAGACTTCATGAGAGGTATTGAAAAATCTTCATGTCCTACGAGATCATGTTTTCGAGGTCTACAATAACCTCTTTCAGTTTTGGGCAATTCGACTTCGTTTGCATTTGGCAAGGCGATCTCATTCGATGCCAAAACTTGCAGTGAGGGTCAATTGAAAGTGGCTCAGCAGCGTATCTTTCAAATCGTCCGACCTAGAATCAAACCTTCTACTCCATTAGCTCTGGTTGGCTGGGTAAATGCTAGTGACAACCCTATTCTTCCCATAGAGTCACCGGAATGCTCGCAACCACGCTCGACCCAAGTGACCCCAAGGTGTACTAAGCACGATTGGGCAGGGATCTTTCGGGGCTGGTGCAAGGCACCCTCTACTAGTAGGAATTTGAATTGATTTGTTATTTTTGTAATAAATAGTATGGATCTAAATAGATCATCCTAATTTTGGTTTGGAATCCCTAATGTGTGATCAAGGATCTTTTGGCAATGTTATAAGCCTAAGATACCTTAGGTCATGGGGTTCACCTAGTTAGTGATAATTTTCTAGGTTAGGCTTGTGGAGTCTTAAAGGTTGATTTTAGATTATTTTCACTTGAAAAATCATGTTGATAGGTTTTGATCTCAAAAATAAATCATAAACTCTATCGAGTTCATAAAATGGCATATTTTGCAACATTGCAATAAAAGTTGCTGTTGCAACTTTCTAAAATTTCTTGAGAGATTGGAATTGGAAACCCAAGAGTCAAATGGGTTCTCTAATCAATATACCTTCATTTTGAAGGTTATATATGCTCATCACTTCGAACCATAATGGTAAGAAGTTTATTTTTGTAAACTGATGCCATAAAGGAGGAATACAAACCATTTTTGAGCCATTTCTTAGAGTTGTACGGGCGTGTACGGACTTATAGGGTCATGATTTGAATGTGGGAATATTTTATTTCATGTTAGTGAACATTTTCATTGATTTGAAGAAGTTTTAGTTTCATTTGTTAAAGTTATTTCAATTCTTTTCAAAACAGTCTAGGAAGCAAGCTTTTCTAGGGCCCTGAACACTAATGGAGGCCTAACTTGCATTCTAGCTGTGGGTTTAACCTAAGAATTTGGAAAATGAAAGTTAGGTCTATGTATCAATGGATTCTAAAGGCTCATGTAGTGGCTCGAAGGGAAAGGCCCTCATGCATCAGGCCCTAGTTTGAATTTTTGAGAGGATTCAGTCTAGAAAGTAGAAGAAAGTTGTAAAGAAGTGCATAGAATAGATAAGTGAGTGAAGTAAAGGTGGTTTTGAGTCATTTGGGGTTGGAGAAGAATATCTAGAGCACTATACCAGTTCCATGAACCCTATACCTCATACTTGCTTTGTAAACCAAGCTTAATTAGGCTAATTAGGTCCGTGTCCAAGGTGGGTGTTAGGTGGCGCTGGAGTGGAGTTGGAAGGAAAGGCTTTGGGATCTTAAATAAATTCCAAATGGGTGTCTGAAAATGCCCTGATTGTATCAAGATACTTAGTTGTGCAAAAGTTAGAGTAGAAAACCTCTATTGAGAAGGCTACAAGGAAATTGGCGTGCAGGTCTAGTTTGCCATGTTATGGTTTTGGTGGGAATAAAAAAAGTGTTATTTTTGAGGCCTTAGGTCATATGAGGACCATCTAAATGCTTGGGAGTGGTCAAGAAGTCCACTGGTGAAGAGTTCTATCAATAAGTTAGTTTTAGGCCTAGTGTCCCTAAAGCCAAAAAGGCATTGAAGTTTGATTGAGTGTGTAACTTTGCAAAGGGAGTTTATTGGGATAGAAATAAATTTGTTTGGTTGTGTTATACCACCAAAAGAGTTTGGGATTACCCTTAAGCCTTTGTGGTTGGTTGGTGAGTTGTGGGAGGTAGTAGAAGGGCACTCCACTTTCTTGTTGTAACCTCTGCATTAGGGGCTCATATATGTAAACTATTCAACAAAATGCCCACAAGAAGAGCACGGCATATGGAATTATAGATAGGAGTAGTAGAACTAGTAAAAGGTATCCAAAAATGAAGTTTCCAAAGCTTTGTTAGGTTAGACTGGTCGATGACAATGAGAATTGGTTTTGCACATCGACAATATTGGCATTCGAGAACATGATAATCTATAATGAAATTTCAATATTAAGACATTATCATTTCCTGAGAATGCCCCAACATCGAATGTCAAGGAGGACGCGACATCTTCCCTAATGGACAGAACCTTGTTTCATGCTTGGTTGTTGGATTCATAGAGGTCTGGGACTATATCAGTGGGAAACTTAAGAGCGATTTTCAATACCAAGCTGATGATGCCTTCATGATGCATGATAATGCAGTTCTTTGTCTCAACATCAGTCATGATTTAGAGATGTTGGCTTCAAGTTTATAGGGTGGTAAAATTGAGGAGGACGTGCTCAGAATTGAATCCCAATATATGTATGTATGATGGCTTTGAAAAAATGTTTCTTGGTGTCACTTGCATGAAGCGGTATGTGTGTGGAAAGCCATAAATGACACACTCTAGTTATAGCACCAAGCATCCAATCAAAACACAGAGGCATTAACACTTGTGTTGCAATAAGATCCAGATGGCACTATTCTATAGGAATAGATCCATTTTGAAAGATGTAGAGCGCCAAGTAACATGGACTTTCATAACAAAATATTACTAAGGCACTCACAAAGGGAGACTTTAATGTATTCAAGAAAGAAGATGTGGATAGACACATCCTCAAGAATTAGTTATTATAACAGGAAATAAACTGACCAAAAGGGGAAAATAAATAAGGCTCGTAGAGGAGATTTTGGGAATTCCAGATTCCGCCTGACCCGAGAGACTTTGTGCCAGGGGAGGGATAGATTAGGATTTTTATTGTAATGCAGGGAAAGAGGGATTTTATTTTCAGATAATGATTAATGTGCAGGAACATCAGAATCTTTGTTGTTTTGCTATGTTCAAAGAAGGATATGTTAGCATATTAAAACTTTGATTTTAGATGCTCACTTTTTGATTGATATTCATCTTTGAATGATATTGGTTTCTTTTGAATGCGTATCTGTTACGTCTGATCATCAGCATGATCATCTGTGGACTTTGTGCTATAGTTTTTCATGTATTTGGAAAGAACCATTCATCTTTCTCTCTTAGTTTCTTTTTGTAATGCATTGTTTAGGAAAATGAAATTTGTAGTGTTTATTGTCCTTTTCTTTTCAAAAAATTAGTCCCTTCATGTCTATCTCATGTTTACAAATAGATGTTTGTAAGCCTTTATTGCTTTCAGGTTAAAAGCATTATCATTTATAGTTTAGTTGATTCATTGTAAATCCTGCACGGGGAGCTGTACCCAGATAATTCAGAGGGCACTTATGCTTCTCAATAGCGAAGTGACCCAACTGTTGGTGTTGGTTGAGTCTTTTTGTTTGGGCTTTAAGGGTCATTTTGTAAGCGTTTCTTTGGAAGACAAATCTGTTCACCAACAAGAAGTTAAACCTCAAACATAATAAGCTCCATGAATAGGGTATTCCAGAGTAAAGAAAAACAAATGTAACTTCAACAAGATATAATTTAAATCATAATGATAATCATAGTCAAGATATAACTTCACCATTCAATTCCATAAACATGAATAATAAATATGTATATACAAAAGATGACGCAAACATAACATATAAATGAACATGTTCTATATATGTATCAAATGTATCAAAAGTATGTCCATATACAAATATGGCACATGCCATTTCAAAATGTCTACAAAATTAATGTTTTAAGGTGTACAATGTGGCATATATGTCATCTCAAAATGTGTCAAGTGTCATCTCTAAATGACCACAAAACTAAAACTGCATCCTATGCTGTAGGGGGATCATCAAAATGTAGCCTCTTTGAAGAAGTGTTGGGCTCTGATTGATCCTGCATAAAAAATGAGTTCAAACCAAAGTTAGATTGCTTACTTTATATGATTTGTATATATATATATATATATATATATATATATATAATTCATAATTTTCAAACACTAATTTAATTAAAATTATAATTGAATACAAATATTTGTACCTAGTCTCTCGATTGCCTACCACGAGTAGGTGTCCTAGCATAAGTCCTGGGTAGCGAAGGGACCATGCCAGCAATACCAACTTTGACCTATAAATATATATTTGCAATAATGAGATTAGTAGAGTGGTGCAACATAGAGTAATAAATCTACAAAATAGGATGATAGCATAATATAATTACAAATTGATTGAACTAAAATTAAAACTTACATCTGGTGATCCCTCCTCTGGAATAGTGGGCTGGGTCAACAAAGAAATGAAAGATTCTCGTGGGCCCTCCCTCATAGTCAAAGTAACCTATGGGAGTAAAAAGATTGTCAATTATATATCAATGTACTTCATCATAGAAAACCTGGTTACAAAATACAAATAACAATATGTAAAAGTCTACGTACAATAGGGCTATCACTCCGAATCGAGACGCCTGTAACCCTATGTTGTTGAACCGGTGTCAGGACATCATCGATAGCCACACCCTATACAATAAAGTGCAAGTAAAATATTTATTACTACACACAAGTGGCATACATATGAATGCATAATTAATCTTAAACAATTAACTACCTTTCCTTTGTCAACACCTGATGAAGGAACCCTCTCATGCCCCCCACTGACATCGGCTATAGCCTGCAAGAACACAATAAGATGACAATATATATTAGTAAATGTATGAATTTTATTGCTCTAATTGATAGAGATTTAAGCATGTACACCAAATGATATAAAAAAAAAATAATGGGTACATAATTTATAATATACCGTATAGTCATCAAGGCCAAATGAAATGGCCGAAAGTGTGGACTCATCTACCTGTCTCACCTCCTCCTGTGTCATCGACTGAACATAAATGAAAAAAATATATATACATAAGTACATGCAATCATTAAAACTAATCTAAATAAATAAATTATTTTTAAATTAAATAAGTCATGTGACAAATTTATTTATAATGTTTACTCTTACCGTATCAATAGGAGTCAATGGCTCTGCCTACACCTCCTGAGCACTCTCATGAGATGTAGATGCTCCATGAGGTGTTGCAGCCTCTGCAGCTACGTCTCCTGTATCCCCCTCATCAATATAATGAAACTGATATATATTAGAATCAGTAAGCGGTCCAAGGCACATATGCCTGCATGTAATGCACATATGGGGCTCGCATACATGTGAACTCCGATGAGCTATCGATGTGCCAACAGCATCCAAAGGAGGCAACACTGACCTAGTTTGAGTGATCAACTGATGACTCAGTAAATGAATGGTCCTAATAGTCTATGAGGCAGCCTTTGCAATGATATCAGGATGCTGCACTGGAGGAGGGGGTGCGACATTAGTGGGGGGGACAAAGGTAGTGGCCTTTTGGTGCTGGGAAGATGGCCTAGTCTGAGGAGCTCCTCTGCCTACGCCCATGTTGGGCCTCATACTCCAATAATCAACATGGTGACCAAGCACAAACTCAGCATACAATTTTTTAAGGAAATAAAATGGGACCTCCAAATTGCTATGGGGTGGTTTATCAAAAACCATCCACCAGCGATCCCAAAAGTTTGTGCGCATTACTTCATTTGTGCACCATTTTATTGATAATTTGGGCTTTTTTAGGTCAACTGGTATTCCGATTTTAGGATTGATAAAAAGGGTGGCTATATCTTCCTTATATTAAGGGCCACAATCCCATCATGGTCAAGCCCGTCATCAAATTGGGCATGCATATCATCATGCCAATGAAGAGCAGCATTATGTTGCTGCGTGAGTGTGTCAATATTTCCAATAATTTTATTTAGTGTGGCAAGCATGGGACCTAATGTAGGTATATTTTGATACGTGTTTTGGAAACCCCATATTGTGTTGAAATTTTCTTGTATCAAATCTTGTAAAGATGGAGGGTTTTGAAGTGGGGGATTGTTTTGGGGATCGTTATTTGGTGCAGGAGGGTTATTTTCTTCATTGTTGTCAGCCATGCCTAATTAAATAAAAAAAAATCTAAATTTCAATCTAATTTCATATATTATTACAAATATAAATATAAAATCCTATTTAAAAAAAAATGTTACATTTAGCATGAAAATGAAATAAATTAATAAAAATCATATAAATAACTACTTACCAAATATGCTTGGAGTTGAATTTGTTGTTTCTAATATCAGGTATCTGAAAATATATCGGGTATCTAAAAATTGCGGAAAGAACTTAAGAAAATCGTGCAAGGAAATGAGGAAAAGGGCTCGCGGGTTTTGGATTTATGCCACAGTTATCGGGTACCCGATTAGACCTATGCTTTGGTGGCAGATTTGCCTAGGTGTACTGACACCCAGGCCTACTAAAAAGTCAACAAGCACTTTCATGCGCTTTTGGACGAGTGAAAAGTGAATGTTTTTCACATTGCCACTTTTTGGCCCCTCATGATCTTGCACATACCCCAAAGCCTCTTAGATTAAAAAAACATTGATGTAACATCTATACTCATTCATACCTACAATGGAGTCTCCTTCGTACCTATTAAAATGCTGACAAAAAATCACTTCAACTTTATGTTTTGGAAGATCAAATGAATCCATTTGAAAAACCTATCTATGTAGTATGATGGTATTTGGAACAAGCTTTCTAATGAATATAATTTGAATACATATTGAGTTCATTATCACGTTTAAATATTACTTTAACTAAACATAGGTTGTTTGGTTATTCAACAACCCGTCTCTTCAAGACTTTGGGAAAAATAGTAAATTACAAAAAAAAAAAATTAAAAATATTTAGGAAAAGAGTATTTGTGTTACCTTTCTATATAAAAAAGAAAAAATGAATTTCAATATACACAGATCAAGTTAGAGCAATCCAAGTGACCTTATGTCTGAATTACAGTTACTATCACTTTAGAACTTAATAAACTATGAATTGACCCAAAATGAATGAAACCAATTGCATCCTTTAGATATTGAAGTTACAAATATAATCTCAAAAGAACTACATCATGATCATATTTTAAAACAATTTATGTTGATCCAAGTGACAGTAACTCCTTAAAAACACAATTTTTCACACAAACCACTTTTCGAAGGAGAAGGAGAAATGAATTTAAATAAATTTTAATTTAAAAAAAAAATTAAAATTTAGAAAATAGAAATAAAATTCTAAAAGACTCTAGTTTACATCATCTTCAAATTCCTAATATTTTTGCGGCAATAGGTGTTCGAAAGTGAAGTTTTTTCTCAGAATGTTGATCTCTGTGTCAAAGTTGGCCAAAAAGTAGGACACACTATTGTGGGACCACCCATATCACCTAACATATGATATGAGGAATCATCATATAGATGATACATGTTTTTCACATCACCTTAACTCATGAAGTGAGGAATCACCTTAACTTGTAATACCTGATTTTACATATTACCTTAGATCATAATATGAGGAATCACCTTAGATCATGATACCTAGTTTTCTCATCACCTTATATCGTGATATGATAAATCACCTTAGATCATGATACCTGATTTTCATATCACCTCAGATTGTGATACAAGGATATAGTAATTAGAGAACATTACATTCGCCTTACATATTTAAAGGGTATGTGCAGGATCATGGTATGCCAAAAAGTGGCAATGTGAAAAAGAAGTCCTGCTTGAAAAATAACCATAACTTTCAAATAGTATGACATTTTTGAAATCTGAAATATGCATCACATTCTATGCTTCACCTACTACAAGAAGATTTTTTTTTCTTTCAATTTGATGAATTTTAGACTAAGTTAAGATGGTCAGACACGTGAGCTTTTATATTCTGGAAAATTTGTAGTAGAAAAATCATAATAAATTATTCATTTAGAAATAAAATTATAAAAAATATGCATCACATCTAGCCATGAGTCTACTACTTAAATCTAGAATCTTTTAAAAAAATATTATCATTTGATTGTATTTAAGGTAGTCAGACATACACCTACTTCTTATCTTTAACCTAAAATTTTCATACTATTGATAAATTGATTGGAAAATAGCTATAACATTCAAATGGTATAACATTTTTGAAATCTAAAATATGTGTCACATTCTATGCTTCTCCTAATATAAGAAAAACACTAAATTTTTTTTAATTTGATGAATTTTAGGCCAAGTTAAGGTGGTCAGACATGTGAGTTTTTATATTCTCCAAAAGTTCTAGTAGAAAAATCATAATTAATTATTTACTTTAAAAAAAGTTACAAAATAATATGTGTCACATCCGAACAGGAGTCTACTACTTATATCTAGAATCTTGTAAAAAAATATTATCTTTTGATTATGTTTAAGGTGGTCAGACATACACCTACTTCTTATCTTTTTCCCGATGTTTTTATACTACTACATTGAAATTTGAAATTTTCACCATATATAATAATTTATTTTCAAAAAAGGGCTAGTATCTTAGAAACTACATTCAATTTTATATACATTCTCTTCTTACATATTTTATATATAAGATTGATAACTTGTTCAAATTTTTATGTCAACTTTCTTAACCTTGATTTTTTGAATTTCCATTGCCACTTAAGGGCCTAATTTGGCATACCATGATCCTGCACATACTCATAGCACTATTATGGTATGTGCACTGATATATCAAAATGTCTACCATAACGAATCTCCATTACAAGATCGTCACCTTGTAACATCAAATACAAGTGTTCATTGTCTAAGAAGTCGTCACCTCTCAGAAATGTATATAGGATGGATGAGCCCATAAGAATTTTACACATTAAACATCTTTATTATATTAGTATAACTCAAAATGTTATATTTCAACCATACCAATATTCTTCCTGAAGTGATCAAATTTCACCTTGGGGAGTGGTTTGGTAAGAATATATGTTGTTTGATCGCTCATATTAATATACTCCAACTGGATCACATTCCTTCCTACCATGTCTCTTACATAGTGATAAGGAATCTCTATAAGATACAAAAAATAATGGATCATTGATGCTAAAACTCCATCCTATGAATTTTAGTCCTCTAACTGTTGATCACTAAGGAACCCATCTTGACATGGTTTGCTCCCTTTGAATCAAGATCCTCGGATGTTCACAGATGTAGGTCCTCTAGTTTCTCCCTCTGAAGCTCAAGTTTGTGCTTCATCTTGACATTTTTCAGACTCTCTCTAAATCTAATATCAACTCTCAACTCAATTCCATAACTGTAGGCATTAAGTTCTTTCTCCCTTGAATGCAATCTCTTATGCTTCTAGATTTTGTCATCAATGCACTCTTATTGTCAAATATTACTACCCTCTGGCAATTTCTTCCACCAACTTGAATTATTATTGTGATCCACCTGAAGTAAAATTCAACACTCCCTCTTATCCAAGGAGGAATCCTTCTTGATAACTTCTGGTTTGTCCTCTTGATGCTAAAATCAACACTCTCTCTTAGCCAAGGAGGGTTTTATCAGATATCTGAGTTATAGAGTAATGGCCACCATGGCTGCTCCATGAATGGAAATGCAAAAAAACACAAGTGTTTATCAAGAGATCACTCACATGATGTGGTCATCTCACAATGATAATCACCATAGCTATTGCTAGAGGGTGACTCAACACAAGAGTTTATTCATGGAGTTACTTACATGATCTCCACCATAGCTACTCCCAAAGGGCAGGTTCATCATGGCTACTCCCATTAATGGAAATATATATGAGCACAAGTGCCCATCAGGGAATCACTCAATGTGATGATGTCATCTCATCATGATGTTCACCATAGTTACTTCCAGAGGTGGTCGATCCACCACATCTACTCCTAAAGGGTGGAACAAGGGATTTCACGTCGAGATTTCTCTGTCTCAGATAAATATGAACCACAAAGGATCTTCATGATGATGTGACTCCTTCTGAAGCTCCAAGTACTAACATCAACCTTCTGACCTTCACGTCCAAGGTTGCCTCTATATTTTTTATTTATTTATTATTATTATTTTTCAGACTCCTTATGAATGTTAATTCCTTCTCTTCGTAGAAACTGATCACAATCTGTATAAACTCTTTCTCTTTGAAGAATGTCTCAGCTTAGTTCCCAAGGCTTCAAATTACACTGTGATAATCACATCTTCAACATCCCTTAGAGTTTGATCATCCTTGAGAAATTTGGTTCTCAGTGAAGAAAATTGATTGTTCAATGGCTATGGCATAATTCAACATCAACACTATCTTTCCAATCTACCTCTGGAAACATAAAATAATACTATTTGATCAGTGGCATCAATTTTATGATCTGCAAATCCATACAAGTGATAAAAATAGTAGTGTGATTGAAAATAGAACCATAGTAACACATCTCTCCTCGCATTTTGAGTTAGAGCAGTGTGACATATCAATGGGATATATACATTGCATCAATTATCTCTAAAGTCTCATGCGATTACACTCATAGAAAAAATACAGATCTCAAGATCAGTACAAAATACTCATATCACCTTCACAAAATTAAGACAACCCACTCATGGGTCTTTTCCAACATCAATGACTTCATTTTCCATCACACAGTCTGATATCTATAGCAAGATCAAGAACAATCAACTGAGATATCATTGTAATCACATAAAAAAAATTTTGGAAGTTCAATCAATACATAGAGCATCATCATATGTTCGATCACAGTCATATAGGTTACATTTCAACATCATTGTCAAGAAGACATCATGACCATTAGATTGAAAGCCTTTCATTCTCTAGTCTCTGATAGATTACATACTCATTGACGGTGGTAGCATAATTATGATCATTGCATCCTAAGGAATAGTGTCATCATTATCAATAGAAAGTAGAGATTCTTCTTTAAGATCAGAGGTACCATTGAAGCTAGGAGTGGCATTCATTCTCAAAGACAACATCATTATAGTCTCTGGATTTAATTATTCATTACAACCCAATTTCCATATGGCTTCTATTATTGTCTTGAGTCCATATTCAAAAGTTGCAACTATACTTGACATGCCCAGTAATTATCTGATATATATATATATATATATATATATATATATATATATATATATATATATATATATATTTAACATACCCTATTCCCTTTGGTATCTGCACAAAGGTGATTTGTGATATTTGATTTCATTCTGAGAATTTTCCAAGTAATAATATTACCACTCAAAGAAATCCTTGCTACCAGCAGTAAAGGATGTTTGTGTTGAATGAACTATCTCGATACTAAAAATAGAAATTCTTACAATTATTCTCGTTAACAAACTCATCCAAGAGCCAAGCCAAGTATCATGCCTCACCAAAAAAAAACTTAGGTCTTCACTCTAAGTACCTTTTGACCTCTCTCTCTCTCTCTCTCTCTCTCTCTCCATTGTGTTGACTGTTGGATGTATTCATGGGTTTGTATTCCTCTCAGTGTGCAATATACTATACTGACTGGGCACTACAATCTTCTTCCAAAAGACATCCTTAGCCTTTATCACTAGATACTTACCCATCCACTACTATAGTCTTAAGAGAGTCTAATTGACTACTTTAGCACTTACGTGGACTGTATACTAGTTGTAATGTATAAAAATATATAATGTAGGGATATATCTTTATATTTGTTTTTTTGTTTTCTTGGGGGTTGAAGGGGTGTGGGATGTGATGAAAAATGTTGTGGACATACAAAATTAATAAAACATGAATACTTATCTTGAAAGAGGAGAAGATTAAAATATCACTATTTTCTGGTGTCTGTGTTTCATTTTGGAAAATTTTGCAACCAGATTTGGCCTGAAAATGCAGAAATAACTAGAAAACCCAAAAATCTTCTATCTTTCTAAGCAAGGTCATCCTTGACCCAAGACAAGGGTAAGATCTTACCCCGGGGTACAATATTACCCCAAAAGGTCATCCTTGACCTGCACAACTCTGACATAATTTCTATTCGCAGATCCCATTAGTTCGTCGAAAAGGGTACTCAGATCTGAACTGCAATTCGTTGTCCCGCACCTATACCTATAAGAAAAAGAGGGGTTTTTTTGTTTGGATTAGGGGTTTTCCTTGGTCAAACCCCAGTTTGGAATCAACCTTTAAAAGAATTGAAATAGAGAATTCTAGCAAGTAGTAGAAGTAGATCTAACAATGAAGCTATGATACTCAATAGATATGCAATTGTATTTGAAATGTAAACAAGTATGTTAATATGAAAGTTTGGATTCAACACCAAAAAATGTAAATCAAAACCTCCATGATTGTATGCTTGGAATCCACCTTGAGGAGAGAATGAATAGATCTTGAAGATGAAAAAATGATCTTGAAGGAAGATCACACCATCATGATGGATAGATCTAGGGTTTTGAATGATGAATCTTGAATGCTTGAACCAAATCCCTCCAAAAGCTTGAATGCTTGAATCCTTGATCTTAAATGGAGAACTTTAATGCTTGAATGTAGATGATAGCTTTATTGAGATATGGAAAAGGATTGCAAAAGATGCTTGATAATAGATGTCTCCTTGAGAGTGCTCTATGAAAAGTGGATGATCAAAATGAGAGAGGAAGGCTTCCTTTTATACTAGTCTAGGGCACAAACTTATAGAGAGGCTGACATAGGAGAATTAAATTCCAATTAAGCCTTAACCCCTAGAAATGGACCTAGATTAAATAAAATTTAAGAGTTTACCATTCTGAAACCCGAAACAACTGACCCGGAAGTAGGAAAATAAACTTTTGAACTTCCCCTGCATTCGACAAATTTTATGATGAAAAGGGGGACCTGGGTCAAGGATGAGGTCAAATTTTACCTAGGTCAAAGTTGGGATAGACTTTGACCTAGGTCAAGATCGAGGTCGACCTTGACCTAGGGGTTTAGGACCCCTAGAAAATGAGCCAGAAGAGAAAACAATGCCCAGGGAGGCCCAAACAGAGCCCTAAACAAGCACAGAAGATGGGAAGGGAGAAGAAAATAGAGGAAAACATGATGATGGCCCCAAAACACCCCCTACAAAGGGATAAACATTCTTAACATGGAAGTGCTTACATTTAAGATGATACATTAAGCCCCCACTTTAGCGAGAGTATGGAAATCGAACATGCTCACAGGAAAGGAGAAGAAAGATCCGAGTGGATTCACAACGAGATAGAATAACACTTAGTTAAGGACACAAGCCCCCAAACTAAGGATTCTAACTCAACATACACGCATGAGGGTGTGAAAATAAACACAACACTTAAAACAAACCCAAATCAACTAGTAAAGGAAACCTTGCTAAGAAATGCCTCCTATACTAATATCATATTTGGAAAGCTATCATAAAAGCATAAATGATTACATAAGAAAGAAAAGAGCAACACTATAAATAACATAGCTTCATGATCTAGTCCTACTAGCATGAAAGTGAAAAGAGAGAAAAGAGAAAGTGATTACCTCACCCAGTAAGATGCCCACCTTACCGTGAATCACCCAAGAAGGAGCGCCCAACAGGTAACAAGACCCGATAGTTCACCCAAAAAATTGTGCTTGCAATTGTAATGTGTCTTCTAACGGCTTTTGGAATACCCATAGATCCACCTTCTTATATCACTATGAATATAAAATGTGTGTCCCTTCAGGATTTAGCAACTTATGTGCATTATCTTTAGAGGATTTAGCATATTGAAAATTGAAAAATGCGTGTCTCTTTAGGATTTAGCAACTTACATGTGTTACCTTAAGAGGATTTAGCATATTGAAAATTGAAAAATGCTTGTCTCTTCAGGATTTAACAACTTATGTACGTTACCTTAAGAGGATTTAGCATATAAATGAAAAACTATAATACAAGGGAGACCCTATATATGCCCCCTCCTTATCGTGGCTATCTACTAGACATGATAAGGAAGAGAAAGAGGATACCTACTTCACAATGTAAGGAGATATCTTGTTCAACAACAATGTACACTATATTCTTAGCGAAGCGTATTGACCCTTACATCCAAGATTATAGATAATCATGAAAAAGGATATGTCACTCATGGAAAAGTATCCTCCAAGAAAGAGATCTTATAGAAAAGACCCCCACCGTAGAGGAGTTCTTTTAGATAAAATATCATCTTTCAAAGATAAACCAAGTGGGAACAAAGATTCAATCATCAAGAATCTTTGAAATGAGGGAAACAACTCTAATCACCAAAGAAAGGGAAAGATTTTATAAAGAACATAATTTGAAAAATAGAGAAGAGGTGATGACCTAGGAAAACACCTCTCATATAAAAATGATATCCATAGTCAAAACATCGGTTAGTATAATGAAATAATGTTGCAAGATAAACAAATGCCACTAAGCTAGGGAAAGCAGATCCCTAGACAAAGAGAAAGAAAGAAGAACCTTTCCCCCCAGGGATGAAAGCAAGGGATACCTTTGCAAAAAGTCTTTAGAAAAGATATCTTGAATAATAAAAGAGAATCTATGGATGATTATAAACATAATAAAAAACCATAGAGAGAGAGAGGATAGAAAGAATACCAATTAAGCTCAATAAAAATCCTAATGGATCCTAGGAGACTGGATGGAAATACACCTCTTGCCCCCCAGTCCAGAGACAAGAGGAGAAGAAATCTATATTATATTAGAATAAGGGGTATCCCCTATATCAAAATTAAGAAGGAATTGTAAAACTGCACGAGAGTGAGATATAATTCCTAAAGCAGCTCTTTCTCTAACATATAACTTGAAATGCACACAATCAACAAGTAAATGTGTATTGCTGTAATGAAAAGGACATTTATACTTATATAGAGCATTTATCAGCATAGGTTTAAAGATTTCTAAATCCTGGAATTCATTAACTGAACATACACCTTCTTAGCTACCTCTTGATGAATATCAGGGTTATCTAAGGTAGGTGTAGAGAGAAGAGGAGGAGGATGATCAACATCAACCACCTTGATTTGAGATTGCAAACAACCAACACCACACATATCTTGTTTAGGGGGTATATGAACTGGATACTTAATACCATGCTCATTAACACCAAGCCCTAAACCTTTATACCCTTGTTTAGTCATCATATTATATCCCATAGTATACATCTCATGTAAAGCTTCTATAGGAGGTGATTGTTTATCATGTTCATGAGTAAAATTTGTATAAGGTGGAATAAGAGGTTTAGAAGAAGTTTCTTTTATCTTCCCTTTAATATCTTTTTGGATCGGATAAGAAGGAGAAGATAAATCCATGAGTTCTTGCACATCTGCATCATGAACTATAGTTTGAATCCCATCATAAGTATGCGAAGAACTAGGGATAGCGGATGGAGAATTACGCATTTTAGGAATGTTAGGAATTGGATTAGGGAGATTCAGAACTATATGAGGAAGTATATGAACTATATTAGAAAGTATAGGATTAGGATTAGGAAGATTAGGAGATGGTGTATCATCTACCAAATTCTTCACATAATCCAAAAGAGTAATAAGTCCTCCACATATTTCTTTAATGAAAGTTTTGAAAGTAGGAAGACTAGTCTCAATCAATCTCACAATAGCATAGGCCAGTGAAAAATGAAGAGTAACTAACATAATGAAATGAATGATACTCTCACAAACATCATAGGTATGGTAAAGAGATGCTAAGAGAAGGGTAATAAAGAAAATAATCACACACCAAAGCATCTTAAAGATCTTTGTAGTAAATGAAATGCAAGAAATATTATGGTATTTTGTTGAATATATGGATTTTTTTTGTATTTTTGAATTTAAAATGCAAGAGCATAAAAGAAATCTAATCTTAAGGAAATAAAGCAAAGCATCTAACACCCAAAAAAAGGAGTTGTCTATCGCGGGTTCACCAAAATGTAATGTGAAGGTGAACACACAAGATAATACAAAAGGGAATCTAACACAATAGGGCATCTAATTCCACAAAAGATAGGGGGTAAGCTTGTCGGGTTCACCAAAATGTAATGTATAAAAATATATAATGTAGGGATATATCTTTATATTTGTTTTTTTGTTTGCTTGGGGGTTGAAGGAGTGTAGGATGTGATGGAAAATGTTTTGGACATACAAAATTAATAAAACATGAATACTTATCTTAAAAGAGGAGCAGATTCAAAAATCACTATTTTCTGGTGTCTATATTCGATTTTGAGAAATTTTGCATCTAGATCTGGCATGGAAATGCAGAAATAGAGAAAACCCAAAAATCTTCTATCTTTCTAAGAATGGTCATCCTTGACCCAAGACAGGGGTAAGATCTTACCCTGGGGTACAATCTTAACCCAAAAGGTCACCCTTGATCTGCATAGCTCTTACATAATTTCTGTTTGCGAAGCCCGAAAGTTTGCTAAAAAGGGTACTCAAATCTGAACTGAAATTCATTCTCCTGCACCTGTACCTATAAGAAAAAGAGGGTTTTTGTTATTTGGATGAGGGGTTTTCCTTGGTCAAACCCTAGTTTGGAATCAACCTTTAAAATAGAATTGAAATAGAGAATGCTAGCAAGTAGTAGAAGTAGATCTAACAATGAAGCTATGATACTCAATAGATATGCAATTGTATTTGAAATGTAAACAAGTATGTTAATATGAAAGCTTGGATTCAACACCAACAAATGTAAATCAAAACCTCCATGATTGTATGCTTAGAATCCACCTTGAGGAGAGAATGAATAGATCTTGAAGATGAACAAATGATCTTGAAGGAAGATCACACCATCATGATGGATAGATCTAGGGTTTTGAATGATGAATCTTGAATGCTCGAACCAAATCCCTCCAAAAGCTTGAATGCTTGAATCCTTGATCTTAAATGGAGAACTTTAATGCTTGAATGTAGATGATAGCTTGATTGAGATATGGAAAAGGATTGCAAAAGATGCTTGATAATAGATGTCTCCTTGAGAGTGCTCTATGAAAAGTGGATGATCAAAATGAGAGAGGAAGGCTTCCTTTTATACTAGTCTAGGGAACAAACTTCTAGAGAGTCTGACATAGGAGAATTAAATTCCAATTAAGCCTTAACCCCTAGAAATGGACCTAGATTAAATACAATTTAAGAGTTTACCGTTCTGAAACCCAAAACGACTGACCTAGAAGTGGGAAAATAAAATTTTGAACTTCCCCCCACATCCAGCAAACTTTTCGATGAAAATGGGGACCTGGGTTAAGGATGAGGTCAAAGTTAAGGTCTACTTTGACCTAGGTCAAGGTCAAGGTCAACCTTGACCCAGGAGTTTAGGACCCCTGGAAAATGAGCCAGAAGATAAAAACAGTGCCCGAGGAGGCCCAAACAGAGCCCTAAATAGGTACATAAGATGGGAAGGGAGAAGAAAAAAGAGGACAACATGATGATGGCCCCAAAACACCCCCTACAGAGGGCTAAATGTTCTTAACATGGAATTTCTTCCATTTTAAGACGATACACTAGTTTATCTGACAATTCTTTTCTCTCTGTCTTCAACGGTACTCCCTTATACTAAGTCACTAACAATGGATTATCACCACTTGAATGCAAAGGAATCATGTAATGAAATCCTTCTATGTCCCAATATGGGAATCTTAGATCTACAAGCGAATGACTAAGGATTTAAATACATTCTTCCACTGGTATCATCGATGTATTTTGTATCATCAATCAATGTATTTGTTAACCATGTCCAAGTCATATTATCCTTATTTTCCATTATTACCAATAGGCCTAGGGTCACCTGCTCTGATACCATGTTTAAATCAACCCAAGCTTAATATTCAAATCTCAATTTAATCTATTTATAGATGCAATGATGAATATATGTATATAAATGTCAATTCTAGAAACAATATCACTATTATTGCAAAAGAAAGAATATGAGTTTATGCAGATATAAGAACTTTGTATTTCGAATATGCTTGATGAGTAAATATATATTAATTTAAAATTTCTATTTTCTGTACTCAGCACTTATCAATTTCGGTGTGAGTATGAAATAGATTGTTCATCATATATATAGTATGTGTAATGAGAGAAGGGTCATGTCTATGATAGACGCGACTCCTAAAGGAGTCACATCTATCATAGGCATGACTCTTGAAGGAGTCACATCTATCATAGGCATGATTGTTCTTAACACAGTTTAACAACCTATAATCACACAACCCATATAACATACATTACATATAACATTCAACCTGTAATTACTTGATGGCATGGCATCCATGTTAATATGTTGTTGGATGTTAGCGTATGTTTGACCACTAATCTTACCAACAATGAATTGTAAATATCAATCACTATTTACAATATGTTTAAGTGATTGGTATCCATAATAGTCATGGTCGATAGAGTTATAGGTTAATAACTTTAACCCGATAGTGCATGGTTGATTCTTTTAATGAATCAATATCAAATATATTAATTCGATCATAACTACTATATATATTAATATATATCATTTAATAATAGAAATAATGTTAATATATATTACCATGATATATATTTTAATATATATAAATATAATAATAATGATAATTTATATAATAATCTACATATTATTATTATATGTATACCATAATCATACTTTTATGTGATCGAAGCTATACTCATTAACGATAAGTGATCATGGAAATATTAAAATTCAAGAAATAATATGAAAATAAAATAGCAGAACAACCCTAGCCTCTTGTATTATTAATATCCTCAACCACCAACACTAAAAATTATTGAACACCATAGTAAAATTTTCATACAAGTATAGTCATCTTGTGCATGCACCACCAAAGAAAGTACTTCAACTCATAAATTGTTTTGGAGTGCATAAACAAAAAATCATCAATAGGATCTATATATATCATATCATAAATGAGGGGACATCAAGCCATGTCATATAAGCCTCATGGTAAGAATCTCATGCAATCTCTCTAGATTCTCAAAATATGATCCATAACCAATGTATAATGGTGGATAAAGATGTTGGAGATCTATCTTTACCCTTACTAAAAAGTATATTGTTGTGTCTTTGTAAGGGGAATATAGGACCTGTCCCTAATCCAAATTCACAAAAGAGAGATCCAAACTGATTAATCACAAAGAAGTGATCAATGGACAAATGAATCAATCAATGGTGAATATGAAGAAAGGAGGAAATCCTATAACTCGCTATAGAAACTATATGCTTGAAAACCTTAAATGAATAGAACATAAATACTAACCTCAAAAATAGGGATAATATGGAAAAAATTGATTTATGATGTCTGTGCACAGTTTTGGGGAATTCTACAACCTGCTCTGGATTGGAAATGATGAGATAGAGAAAACCCAGAAATTTTTTATCTTTCTGAGGTCAGGTCAACTTTGACTTAGATAGCAAGGCACAATATTACCCTGGGGCACAATCTTACCCCTCACTGAAGGTCATCCCTGACCTGAAATAGGTCCAACAGAAATTCTATTCACAGATCTTAGAAGTTCATCGAAAAGGATATCCAGATCTAAACTTTAATTCATTGTCCTGTACCTGTACCTACAAGAAAAATGGTTTTTGTTGTTTGGATGGGGGTTTTCCTTGGTCAAAACCCAGTTTGGAATCAACCTTGAAATGTAATTGAAATTGTAATATGTATAAATAAAGTAAATGGAACTATTCACCTTGCTTATGTTGAAATCCTTGTGGAGGATTCGAATCCTTGAATCCACAAGTATGGATGCTCCAAATGAATGTAGAAATGTATGTAGTATGTCTCAAATCAATGGCATTAGATCTTCAACACCAATCTTGAATGGATCTTAGCATAGGAAGAGGCTTGGATGAATGTGGATGGAGAAATCTTCAACAAGAGGGTTCCATAGAGATTGAATCCTTCAATGGCTAACAATGGATCTCCTTGATGAATACTTGAATGCTTAAATGCTTTCTTTCTCCTTCTTTCTTGCTTGAACATGAAAAGTGGATGCAATTGCTTGATTGTGGATGTGAAAATGAAAGAGGAAGGCCTCCTTTTATAGTGATCTAGGGCACAAACTCCTAGAGAAGGCTGACATTGGAGAATTAAATCCCAATTAACCTTAACCCCTAGAAATGGACCTAGATTAAATGCAATTTAAGAGTTTACCATTTCGAAACCCGAAACAGCTGACCTAGAAGTGGGAAAATAAAACTTTCCAAAGCCCGACATCCTGAAACTCTTAGAATTTGAAATTTGGACCTAGGGTCAAGGTTGAGGTTGACTCTGACCTAGGTTAGGTCAAGGTTGACCTTGACCCATCAGGTCCTCCTTGACCCAAAAAGTCAAAATCTTTACATTCTCAGATAAAGTTGTCAGAACGAGGCTGGAAATAGGGAGAGAGAAGCAGAACAGGGGGGAAACAACCAAATCCATGCAAAGACCCAATCAAGGCACTTGACATGACCCCAAACCACTTACTCAGAGGTTTAAATGCTCTTAACATGGAAGTGCTTCCATTTTAAGATGATATATTAAGCCCCGACTTTAGCAAGAGTATGGAATCGATGCAAACTCTTGGTAAAGGAGATCATAATGAAAATATAATCTTATTGAAATCAAAGGGACAAAGAGATCCTCAAGCTCCTAGGGACTCAAGTATTCATTAACTCCAAGATCACAATAAGAGAGACACCTCTAGAAAAGAGAGAGAAGCGGGTGTGATTATCTCGCCCAATGAGAACTTATGTCTCATTGTGAACCACACAAAGAAACAACACAACTAGAAAGATGGAATTGAACCGCCTAGTGAATGTGGCTACTCACTAGTCAAGCCATCAAGAATTCACCCTTAAGAGTAAAAATAAAAACAAAAGAGATCCAGTCTTAAGGACACCTTCGACCTTAAGGGATCAAAAATTTGAAACTGGAGGGATCAAGAGATCCTCAATAGAAATCCATGCTTTAAGGATTAGTCACTAATCCATAAAGGGAGAAAAGTATTTTGAAAAATAATATATGTATATCGAAAAGTGCATGTGTGCAATAGGTGAGTAGAGCGTATGCCCCCATGTTAAAGTGATTGCTAACACTTTAACAGGAGAAATGGATTTAGCAGAAACATAAACAACTCCACTGATTACGTTTCCACTATGAGATGCCCCCAGATGAAGAGAAATCAAGGGAAATACCACATAAACATACAGAGAACACAAAAGGGAACTACCTATCATGGGGTCAATATGATCATAAGATAATATATATATGATATTATTGCAAATGAATTGACATCATTCCCCAAAGAAAGTAGAGCTACAATCAAAAAGGAGGAAAGATCACATAAGAGATACGAAGAAGAATCTTTTTGAACCATGACCAAGAAACCAAAAAGATTTAGTGCTACCAAGTCTTGGATCCAAGTAGATTATAGAAGGAAACATTTACGAACAATAGCACAAGTAAAACATAACATGAAACAAAATATAGAAGAATAGAGATATATATAGAGGAATTGTACAATAGGTTTGATTCCCTTATCACCTTATACCAACAAAGTAACAAGGATCGTATAAAAGAATCTAACAATATTTAGCAAACACATTACGGGGGAAGCACAGTACAATAGGAAAACACACAACAAAGCTACCATGAAGGGAAAGCCGATCAAGCGTGCTACCTACTCTCCCCATCTCATTCTATATCATTTAGGGAAGGTAGGTAACTCGCAAGAGGGACTATATCCAACACAGTAGGAATGATAGCCAGTTCCAAAAAAGGATCCTCTTGAGAATCATAATATTCGATACTAGGTGTAATTGTCAATTGTGATGAAAGCATATTAGGTAAATCAATGTTAATGTCAATAGTTTCATATTAATCATTAACATCATAAAGAGTATCTTCTTCATCCAGATTAATCAAAAATAGGTTCTAAGATACGAATAGGATCATCATAATCTTGCATTTTAACATCATTATTAGTAACAACTTCTTCTAACACATCATGCATAGGATGATCAAAAGAAGGTAAAGATTTTTGAAGAATAGAATTATGAGCTTTAGCTTGAGCACGACATTTCTTATGACGTTCATTAGCAGATCAATTACATTTTTCTTTACTTGAAATATGTTGAGAACTAGGAGGAAAAATTATTGGATCCTTCACCATTTCTATAGGAGGATTAATAGGATTATCAGCAGACTGAGAAGCAATAATAGGAGGTTGATTAACAGAACTAGAAGCCATAGATAAAGGAGGTATGGAAGGTGTAGGAAAAATACCATGATTTATATTCATAGGAGGTATGCTTAATTCAAGAATCTTACGATGCTTATAGGCTTGATATGAATGGAAAAGATTATTAGGTCGAGACAGACATGAATTAGGTAATGAAGGCCAAAAGAAGTCTAGGGTAGCACAATCTCTGGGCCTAGAAGGTTGATATAAACTATGATTAACCGTCTTCACTTCTTCATTATGAAAAAATTTAAGGCATTAATGGATAGGTGAAGCAACAACATGTATAACATTTAACCATGGAAAACCAAGCTTAACTTGAAACTGATTAGAAGTAGGAACAACAACAAAAGTAGCATTCACAATTTTACCACAAAGTTCAACTGGAAAGTTAATAGAACCAAATGATGGATAAAGAAAACCATTACAAGTTTGAATCCACACATCCAATGTATCATAAGAATCACGTTGCAAGTTTTTCATAAAAAGGTTTTCTTCAACAATAACATTGACTAAGGATGTAGAATCAACAAGACAACCACGAGTAGGTATCTGAGAAATCCTAGCATACATGTAAAGGGGACCATCAAGAGCCTTAATAGTCTTAGAATCATCAAAGGTAATCAAAATTTCCCAAGGTCATTTATTCTTAGGTTGTTTTCAAGGTTTAGGCTGAATTTTCAATTTAGGCTGTAGTTTTGGTATAGGTTGAGATTGAACTTGAGATTGAAGCTAAGGTTGAGGCTGAGGTGGAGATACAGATTGAACAACATGCTCCACTTGATTAACAATGTGATTAAGACCATCCGTCTTTGAATCATAAATAATATCCATAGAAGATGGTTGAGCAATGGTATTAGTATCATGTGTAGGTAAAGGATTTGTATAGATTTGAAGGTTTTGATTAGGAGGAAAGATAGATTTGTTCCCACTACCATCAAGATAATCAATAAATAAGGCATTAGAGTCAATTAAGTCTTGAACCTTATGTTTTAAAGAATAAAATTTCTCAGTATCATGACCATTCTGACGATGATATTGACAAAAAGCTTTAGGATCAAAGGATTTAGATGCAATCATAGCAGGTAAAAGAGGTCGAATAGGAGGTAAAGTAATCATATTAGTAGTTAACAACCTATTCATAATAGAATGTAAAGCTTCAGAAAGAGGAGTAAATGTATGATTTAATCAAAAAGAAGTGGATGCAAAAGTGGCATTGTGAGATGCAACATCAACTTGATCCGCAACTGCATTCGCTTTTTTATTTATCTTGACATAGTTGTTGAATTTTTGAAATTTATTTGGATTAGGAGTAGCATGACTCTTATCAACTAGAACAGGAGCCATTGGAGTGTTTCTCTCAAATTGACTCACTTGTAATTGATAATGATGAAGTGCTACACAAAGTTGTTGAAAAGAGGTAAATTTAGTAAGCATAATCTTATCTCTAATATACTTTTACAAATTTAAAATAAACATACGTTGCATATCAATATCAGGAATAGGATAGGAAATCTGAGCATACAAATACTTAAATCTACCAATAAATTCAGTCAATTTTTCCTTAGCACTTTGTTTACAATGCATCAAATTGGTCAAAGACACTTGCAGACCAATGTTATTTTGAAATTGTTGAATAAAAGCATTGGAAAGTTTTGGAAATGAATCAATAGAATAAGGAGGCAAGGAATAGTACCATTGTAAGGCCTTGTCATGAAAATTTCTAGCAAATAGCTTGGCTAAAATCCTATGGTCATGAGCATAATCACTACAAAGGATTTGAAATGTTTTAACATGATGAACAGGGTCTCCTTTTCCATTGTAATTCTCAAGATGAGGCATATCAACTTGCTAAAGAATAGGAGTACGAATGATGTCTAGAGACAAAGGACTTCCCATGTCACATGTAGGAATTCTAAACTTGTTTTGAGTCAAGGATGCTAGTTTTTGTTGTAAAGATGACACAGTTTGAGCCAAACTGGTGATTGTCGAATCATTAGAGGAAATAGGAGGAGCAACAACATTAGAAACACTAGGTAAAGTGTATGAAGATAAAGGTATGGAAGACACAACTGGAGGAACACTTGGAACTACAGTTGGAAGAGGATTAGAATAAGTAAAAGGAACATTATGATAAGAAGGTTGTGATGTAGGAAGGGACACAGGAGGAACACTCATAGGAACAGAGGGAACTGTCACAATCACCAAAGAAGGAGTATAGGTAGGAATACTAGATAAAGGAACAGAAGAAAGATCTATACTAGTAATTGAGGGAATCAATCCTAAATATTGAGCTTCTTGAGCTAAAGGTTTAATATTTGAATGCACAAGATGAGTAATACCACGCAAGAGATTAACACCTTGATCACTATCATGAAGAACTTTCTTAAGAGCCTCTATAGCTTGAATAGAATCTTGATTATGGTTTTCTTGAATAAGCCAATTACCCATTTTATCAAGTTCAGTTGAAAGTTTTTGGACTTGTTTAGGAGGAACTCTTAAAGCATCATCCTCATCATGAGATGAGTGAGAAGAGTTTTTCTCCATAATAGGATTGGAATCATGAATAATCAAATTGTCATCTAGGATCCTAAGGAAAGGAGAGGAAGATTCAGGATCAAAGGCACCCATGAGTCTACAACTTCTTCTAACTGGAATGTTATAAGTAGGACTAGAGGTAGTAAAGCTCATATACCAATGCAACGTAAATGAACTAAACTAGGCAAACACAAAGCATAAATAAATGAATATTTTTGTATTTTAAAGAGATTTTTGTAATTTTTTTGTATTTTTGAAATAGAAAAGAGCATGCAAGATTTAACATAAAGGAAAATCTAACACCAAAAAGATATAATGAGAAATTTAACACCACAAACACAATAGGGCATCTAATTCCACAAAAGAAAAGTGGGTAAGCATGTCGGGTTCACCAAAATGTATAGTGGTGGATAAAGATGTTGGAGATCTATCTTTACCCTTACTAAAAAGTATATTGTTGTGTCTTTGTAAGGGGAATATGGGACCTATCCCTAATCCAAATTCACAAAAGAGAGATCTAAATTGATTAATCACAAAGAAGTGATCAATGCACAAATGAATCAAACAATGGGGAATATGAAGAAAGGAGGAAATCCTATAACTCGCTATAGAAACTATATGCTTGAAAAACTTAAATGAATAAAAGGTAAATACTAACCTCAAAAATAGGGCAAATATGGAAAAGATTGATTTCTGATGTCTATGCACAGTTTCAAAGAATTCTACAACCTACTCTGGATTGGAAATGTCGAGACAGAGAAAACCCAGAAATTTTTTATCTTTTTGAGGTCAGGTCAACTTTGACCCATATAGCGGGGCACAATCTTACCCTGGGGCACAATCTTACCCCTCACTGAAGGTCATCCCTGACCTGAAATAGCTCCAATGAAAATTTTATTTGCGAATCTCAGAAGTTCACCGAAAAGGGTATCCAGATTTGAACTTCAATTCGATGTCCTGTACTTGTACCTACAAGAAAAATGGTTTTTTGTTTTTTGGATGGGGGGTTTGCCTTGGTCAAACCCCAGTTTGGAATCAACCTTAAAATGTAATTGAAATTTTAATATGTATAAACAAAGTAAATGGAACTATTCACCTTGCTTATGTTGAAATCCTTGTGGAGGATTCAAATCCTTGAATCCACAAGTATGGATGCTCCAAATGAATGTAGAAATGTATGTAGGATGTCTCAAATCAATGGCATTAGATCTTTGACACCAATCTTGAATGGATCTTAGCATAGGAAGAGGCTTGGATGAATGTGGATGGAGAAATCTTCAATAAGAGGGCTCCATAGAGATTGAATCCTTCAATAGCTAACAATGGATCTCCTTGATGAATACTTCAATGCTTGAATGCTTGAATGCTTTCCTTCTCGTTCTTGCCTTCTTGATCATGAAAAGTGGATGCAATTGCTTGATTATGGATGTGAAAATGAAAGAGGAAGGCCTCCTTTTATAGTGATCTAGGGCACAAACTCCTAGAGGAGGCCAACATTGGAGAATTAAATCCCAATTAATCTTAACCCCTAGAAATGGACCTAGATTAAATGCAATTTAAGAGTTTACCATTCTGAAACCTGAAACAACTGACCCAAAAGTGGGAAAGTAAAACTTTTTGAAGCTCGACATCCTGAAACTCCTAGAATTTGAAATTTGGACCTGGGGTCAGGGTCGAGGTCGACCTTGACCCATCAGGTCGTCCTTGACCCAGAAAGTCAAAATATTCAGATTCTCAGAGAAAGTTATCAGAAAGAGGCTGAAAACAAGGAAAGAGAAGCAGAACAGGGGGAAACAGCTAGATCCATGCAAAGACCCAATCAAGGCGCTTGACATGACCCCAAAGCACTTACTCGGAGGGCTAAACACTCTTAACATGGAAGTGCTTCCATTTTAAGATGATACAACCAGATACCACATAAATCACACAATTGTATTTTTGGATCCAATCATCACTATCATAATACAATCATCATCACAACAACCCTGATAGAATCCAACCATAAAATACCCAAGAATAAAATCTGACCTGATTCATGTGACTTCGATTATGCATTTGGGCCTCAAATCAACATGTTACAACATAATGTGATCAACTAATCATAAGAGATCATGAGAATATCAACAATCAATAAATAAAATAAAAATAAAACACTAGAACAACCCTAGCCTTTGGTATTACTAATATCCCCGACCACCAACACTAAAAATTATCAAACACCACAATAAAACATCAACACAATATTAATAGAACAAGTATAGTGATCTCATGCATGCACCCCCAAAGGAAACACTTCAACTCAAATATCCTAAACATACATTTAATGAGAATAACATACACAAAAAGAAAAACTATGTTATGATTAGCACATTTTACGTTTAGCGAGAAGCCTATAATACTTTCTAAGAGAATGAGATCATTAAAACAATAGAACTTTTACCTAATAGAAATAATTGTATCAATTCAACTAAAACAGAGTATCTTAATTGCAAATACATAATCAATTTTGAAAAATTACACACTCGCATCAACACACATTCTTATACTTTATTAATTAGTTAGTGTTACTTTCTTATGTGTAAACACATTTTATGGACTAAATAAATATCCAGATTCATAAATACCTATAAACTCTTCCCAAAAAAAAAAATTAAAATAAATAAATAAGACATAATACTTATCTAAATGAAAAATATATTTCCCATCTTAATCACATAATAATTTCAAAAGTAATAAAAAAAATAAAAAAACCTAACAAATCAAATATGAATCAAAATCATCAATATTATACTAATACTAATTCAATAGCTTTCACCAAATATTAAATATTTGTTTTTATTTTAAAAAAAACATATTAAAACAAATTTATGTACTCCAATTTTTATTTTTAAAAGAATCCTATCTTAAATATGATAACTTTTCTACATTTTTCTACTTGAAGTAATATTGAAATAATGTAATTATTTGTTATTCTACTATGTATACCTAGAATAATTAAATTTAGATCATTTCATTAATAAATTGTAGAAAGAATCTTACTTACTTTCCATCTATATAATATACAAATTTAATTAATCAATATCCCTAAACTTTAAGATTCTACCAAATACTCCTAATTTATAATTCTAGGCTCTTCTTACGTGGACTTCTTATTTTGGTCTTCCCTATGAAAAGTAATAAAAGTCAACATTTTTCGAGAAAGAGATTTAAAAAGGAGTAAGAACATTCAAAGGAAAATTTCAAGTATTTTATATATAACATCAATTTGTAGTTATCCCAACGACAAAATTTAAAATCCAACCATTGCATATTCCAATCGTGGGAGGAATTAGATTCCCCTATAATGCAAAGGAATAAACTGTTTTGGCAGTCCAAAGAATGCATGCACCTAGAGTCGCCCAGGGATAAAATAGGAAGTAGCAAAGTAACTTCCCCTTAAAAAAATTAATGCCCTATTTAACTCCAAGCATTCAACCACCCCCACAGAATAATTTACAAGTTCTATTTAAATAAAAATTCTTATTAAGTCAACCCTTTAGTCTTTGGCTCTTAGTCGAAGAAGTTCTCTAAACCTTCAACCAAAAAAAAAGAAAAATTCATATTATTTTATCATAATAATTATAATAAAAATAATGGTGTAAATAACATTAATGATGATCTAATAATTTAAACTCTTTTAAGTTTACTTTAACAACAATATAATCTCAAATTTGAAACAGAAACACGTCCATCTAAGAGGGTATTACAATACCAAAGCAATACTGAAAGAGGATGTTTAAGTTTCAAATACCCTCATAGACATGTATACAAAATGTGGAAGCATAGGCAATGATGCGAGTTGTTTGACAAAATGGCTCAAATAAATGTTGTCTCATAGGATGCAAATTTTATTGAAAAAAATGATTTTTACAAAGAAGATGACATTTAAACATTCAATTCAATGATTTCAAGAAAGTAAGAGAAGGAAGAGTAATGAGACTCATAAACAGAAATTAGCCCTGTGGAAATTGAGTTATGATACTTGCGATGACCCCTAAGTTCTCTTGTGCATGGTCACATAAATGGAGCTTAAGCACCATGGTTAAACTAAGATGTCATAAATCAATATTAAATAATCTATGTGGAATTGATTATTTTGTTTCTATAGTCATCAGCATTGCCTATATATTGTCTTCTTAGTTGACTTCAAATATTACATTGTTTGTTTAGTCCTAAAAGTTCTTGTATAACAAATGTTGGATCTGCTACTTTGATAGTTTTTTAATTTTCAAATTTCAAACATGGATATACAAATTTCATATATTCTCTTTTGACTCGGTGTTGCATGTCAACCTTCACTAATTTTTACTCCTTGTCTTTTGATGCAAAAATTTCTCTTCGATGGAAGGTTAATATTTGGACCAGATGTTAGGTTGCTACTTTTAACAATTTGTTCTTTATCCTTGCCTTAGTAGAAATATTCTCTATATTTATTGCAGAAAAACTTCAAGACAGATTTTTGCATCATGCTAGTGTATCCATAATGGTTATTATAGTTGTGTTCACATTATAAGTTGGTACTTAGTCTTTGTTTCTATTTTTTAATAAAATACACACATCTTTCCAGTTTTTACTATTATGTTAAAAATATTCTTGCTTTGTGCTTCCTTACTTTGTCGACAAGTAGTTTAAATAATTGTAAAGAAAAGTATTTTTTCCCCTAAATTATAGTAACTAAAGAAAGTTGTATCACAAATTGGACAAATTAAGTAGATCACCTATACAAAAATCCATTCACTTTCTAAAGTCATTTCATGATATGTCACTTGTTTGCATATTGAGCAACTAAAAAATCTGGTTATTAGAAATGAAACATTACACATGTAAAATCAATAGTATCAACTTGCATAATGATCCTTTGAAGTTGTCAACATGTGATCTAAAATGTAGATTTATTAAAAAAGCAATTTAAAGAAAATACTCAACCATAACGTCTCCCTAGAGAAATGCCATGTGCACAGTGCATAGATTAATAAAATTTCTATTCCAATCCCAATATTCTTCTTCATTTGATTCATTGCCTCATTTAATGACTACATTTTCTCGTTAATACATTATGCTTACTATAGTAATTTTAGTTTTAGAATTATAAAAAATTGTTTTCACATGTCCTACTTTATTGATTATTTATACAATTTTTTTTGTCTATTTTGTGCAATTACCATTCTACAGACTAGAGCAGAATATTGCCTGAATTTAGTAGGAGGAACTAGCCTAATCTCCATGGCTTTTTTAAGGAAGCAATGCTCTAGATTCAATTACAATTAAGAAGAAGACAAAATACTACAACTCAAATTTGATTTGTCCACCTCAAATGTTCTCAAATCTAGAAGGAAAAACAACATCAACTATATATGACTGCACTAGTGGTAATAGTGCATCAGAAAGTGATACTTGTAATGTACTAATGATTTTTAGATTCAATGAAATTTTAGTTTTATTTTTTTTAAAACATGTATCAATTTTGGAACATGGTAATTAGGTTTTCAGTGATTTTTTTTTTTTAATCATGTGACTTTAATATTAAAAATATCTAACTGGCTTTCTTCCTCTTCCTCTTCCTCATCCCTTCCATCTTCTTGTCTACTTTTATCTACCCTGAACTTAGTAGGCTAATGATAGGAACTTGATGCTTTGCATCTCTTTTTTGCAAATTGTAAAAGTTAATGATCGGTGAGAGGTTAGGAAGCTTCATGATACATGGAGACAAATTGATGTGACATCCTACCATCCTTCACAAGATAATTTTAAAAATCTATAGTGTTGGTTTTAAATATTATGTAAGTAAGACCTACAAAAATAATGACGAATTTAAGTTTAGAAGGTAATGATTGTCCTTTTTTAAAGTATGATTAATTGGCATGTTTTTTCAATAGAGGAAAATTAATGTGACATGATTATTTTCTTACAAGTAGGTAAATTTTTTAAAATGCATGGTATTGTTTTACGTAAAACATGGGTAATACAAATCATATCTAGATAGTGACAAATTCAAGTTAAGAAAGTAATGTTTGTTGTTTCTAGTATGATCGGTCGGCAAGTTCTCAAAATAGAGACAAACTAATGTGATAATTATGTTCAATCACAAATTCTAGTTAAATGTTAGAAATTTGTAGTGTTGTTTTTTTCAATTTATCTTACCCTACTAGGTCTTCTAAAAATGGGCTCAATTTTGGTAATTGTTGCACAAAAGACCAATTTAAATTATGAAAAAATAGTGAGATATAGGAAGATAGTCTAATTCAATTAAAAATAAAGAGGTTAAAAAGGCTCTAGAAGAATATGATATTTATATTGAATTATAAATCAAAGAATTTAGTGATGGGAAACTTGTAGTGCCTCTCGTGTTTGCAACATTCTGATGTGTTTATGTTGATTTTGGTTTTGGCTTTGTGCCCTTTGGATGTTTCATTTTTTTTCTTATTGTCATTGGATGTTTATTTTATGTTTTTCTTTTATATGTGTTGTTTGATTGTGAAGGCCAAATGATGACTATGGATTGCTCCTTGGTAACTTTGGTTGAGTTATGACATTGGATGTGTGCATATTTCCTTGCACTTGGGTGTGAGAACGTAGGTGTTTTCACTGATTATTCTCTCGAGATTAATGAGATATGATATTTTACCCAATTGGATGCCAAATCTACTAATATTAGTGTATTAGATTAATGTGGAGTAATCATGATTTTGACATTGTGGTGCATATTAAGATAGATCAATAAGGCGAGGTTGTATTGTCATAAATGGAGATCCAAATGCTATTGTTTAAATATCAATGTTATGATATGGAAATGCAATGTGAATCTTATCAATTATTAAATCAAGAAAAGTAGCATGTAATGACTTTAAATGCTAATCAATATAATTAGAGATGCATGTTGGATTTAGTGGATTATTTTGATGTTGACCCCATTCGGGGAATATTTATATGCTCATTGTTGTAGTGCAATAAAATTGATGTCACTATTTAATGCAATTAATTAGATGAAATTATTATTATTGTTCTTTAAGTGATGATTAGAAGTCAAAATTTGGATGATATTGTAGATCATTTGAGTATATGAGAATGCATAAGATGTTAAAATCCCCTTCCAACAACTCTAGTTACTTTGATTATTATATATGCATGAACATATTCACTTTACATGTGTATGTTTGAGTGACTATAGATATAGGACATGGAATCCACATACCCACATAGGTCTAAGCATGCCAATATCCTCGATGGTAGTTAAAAAAGACAAGACATTGTCCATTAATGTAACATAGCCATAGTCATCATTTCTAATTTCGATGATTGCTTTAATTATGTGTATTTACACTTCTGGTTACCATGTTGGTTATGTCAAGTTACTCCAATGCATATTTGTTTAATACCCATACCAAGTGTTTGTTTATAGTTAGTCAATTATGAAATGTCATCATTTTAATGCATATACTACTGATATTTTAATATTAAAATATTAATTTAATATTTGAATGTGAAATATGTCTTATGTGCATTTGATTTAATGGGGATTGCATGATTTTAGCCTGGGGGTAGTTTGGACTTAATTGAATATTTTTATTTTAAATTACTTTAATCCCCACTCAAAAAGTGAGTTTATATTGTAAAATTAGAACTCTTTTTAAAACACTTAATCTATTTTCTTATTTTTAGCTCTCAAAACCTACATAGTGATTTGGATTGATGGTTTTGGGAGATCTTTTGGGTGGATTTTTATGGGTGATGGATCATTGGAATTGTCTTGGAGAATGCTTCTTTATGTTTTATTTTTGTCCCCTCATTTTTGGTATACATAATTTCACGTCCATTTAAAATTTTTGGCTACTTGAGAGGTATAAAATTAAATTTCTCTTTCATTCCTCCTTATTGTTTAATTGTTTTTGCAAGTGAGTTGTGTAATCAAATAGAACATATTTTCTTTTGAAATCAAATCATTTCATTGCTTCATCTGAAAGATCACAATTTTGGATTTGAAAACATAGTTTTATGAAATGATATGTTGCCAAAGTTTTATTGAATGGAGGTAATGACAATTTTATTGCATTTTTGTGATGTTGTGCAGTAGGGGACCAATGCATTTTCCTAGATTTTTTATTTATGAAGTTTGAGTTTTTGATCTTTTCAGAGGTCCATCAAAATGGTGGATGGCTTCCATAACTAGTTTTGGTTTGAGTTGGCATTTTATGAAAAAATAGATTTTGATGTTTTTAACATTATAATTTATTGTGGAATATTGATATTTTATATGGAAACTTCATTATGGGATCAAATTGGATCCATTCTCTTGGCATTATGGCCAACTAAGTATATCATGGTACTAAGGGAAAATGACATTTGCACTTTAGTGTTGTGAAAATGATGTTTGGAAATACGTGATTATGGAAAGTGAATTGTGTCATGTTGTGTTTTTTTTTATTTCTCAATAAATTGAATGGTATGAGATTAGGTCTAGGTAGTAAAGTGGGTATAGAGAGTGGCTCTAAACACTTACCAAGCCCAAAGTGATACGTAGGAAATCATGTAGGGAGTTTCTTAATCAAGTGATAACTTAAAAATAAAACTTGGGATGGAATAAAACATTAATTAAGATTTAAGTAGATTCCTCAAGACGTTCATGAGTTCTATAAAAAGGCTATGGGTGACTTAGGAAGGCATGCTCTCACATGTAGGTGTTGGTTCTTACCTAGAGTGGTATGCTTGCACATGTGGCACTGATTCTTGCATGTTCGTCATTCTTGTTTGTATGAGAGAATGCTTGGTTCTGTGTGGTGCATCATCATGAGAAAACATGATGATACTCTCCACACTTACACTCTAGTATCTAGGGTCTGATAGATGGAGTAACACCCCTTGAATTTATTGCTACTTGAGCATTTCAGTTATTGTATTCTGACATATATGTTATATGAAAATTTTTGTGTTTCTCTTGTTGGTGTCTCTTTGTCCTTATTTTTTCCATTTGAGGATGCATTCTCATTCTTTTATGATGATTGTTGGTTTTTGGGGAAACATTCCTTCTTATTGTTTCTTTATGATAGTGTTGATGTATTTGGTATTCACATCTCTTATTCATATGCATTATGATTTATGGTTGAAATGTGGGATTCATGTTGAGTGTTTACTCCATGTTTACATTTGTGTAAACCTCATTTTACATGTTCCTTTCCTGTATGACTATTTCTAGGACACATGACTATCTCTACGAGCACAATCAAGTAGACCTAATGGATCCACATGGTTGGGTGACATTGAAAACTAGTGTCAGGGACTGGTGGACCTGGATTCATGGATCAATTTTGAGAGTGCAACTCTCATCTTCACCTTCCTTGTAATTTTTTCTCTTCATTTCATATCATGATGTAAGAAATGTAATTAAATCAAAAGATTTGTATATTGTATATTATATTATTAGACACTCCATGAGGAGCTTTGTATATTATGCTTAGGATGAGGGTCTAAGTGTTCCCTCATAACAACTTAAGAATGACCATCTCCATCAAAGAGAAGTTAAATATCATCAATGGCATCTCCTAAATCTGCAATGTAGGACTCCACAAATAAACCTGCAGTGTTTGTCAAGTATCCATCCCATGGAACTATGTCTAGAAGATAATGTATATCTTGTTTCACTGAATCACAATAAGCCAAAATTCTTGCAATACAAGAATCATCAAGAGAAATGGTATATGTGATCTCAATAGGAGATGAAATACAAGGCTCAAGAACTTGATCACATGAGAGAATACCCAAGCTCAAGTACCCAAAGCTATCAATGTTTGAATCTACACTAGAAGTGTGATCAACATTTGAAGAATCACTATCATCAAGAATAAAATTTGAAAAAGAGTACAATTGAGATACATGATCCACTACCATAGTAGCAATGATAGCTCTACTCTCCAAGTCTCTAATGATAATCGAATTAGGTGTGAACTCCACTATCTTCCTAGTTTCTCCATGAGTGATTCGATATATGGAAAAAATATTATTGGTTAATTAAGACACACACAACATATTATTGAAGGTTCCCTCCCCATTATCGATGTATCATTTCCCAATCAAAACCATATATGTATGATTACCCATAAAAAATAGTGGCACGTGACAAGGCCTAAATGAATAGAACATAGATTGTGAATATGCCAAATTATGAGAAGCCCTTGAATCTAGAAGATATCTCCCTGAATCATGACCTGTAGTAGGACAAATACATTTTCCCTTACCCTTATCTATCCAAAAAGTGTGGCTCTTTCATTTATCAAATTCCAATTATTGTGAAGAAGAAGTGGAAGTAAAAATTCTTGAAGGAAAATTGATTCTATTCTTCTCAAGAAGATACTTAAGTTTATCAATATCCTTCTTGTAACAATTATGTTTACCATATCAATTCTTCTTGCAATATGCACAAGTAAGAAACTCCTTCAATGATTTCCCCTTAGGCGAGCATGAAAAATTTCCTTGTTGTGGAGAGGATGATTGTACTCTATCTTTTTATGGCTTTGGCTTTGATGTATATTGGTTCTTGTATTTTCCTTGATTTCCTTGATTCATATTATTAGCAACCAAAGCATGTGACTTATATGAATTGAGAACTCCCATGGTGGTCAATTTCTCTTGTTCAAGTATCCAAATTTCCCTCAATGCATCAAAATATGGTGTAGTGTATGAACTACTAGTCAATCATTGGGTTTAGAAACTAGAGACAAGGGTTGCATATTTTGATGGAAGCTTTTCCAATAAATTAAAAATCAATTGTGCATCTTTTTTGCCAAAGTCACAATCCTTTATCTATTCTCTAAGCTCATTTTATTTGGTCACATAATCTTCGATAGTGTCAAAGTTCTTAGGTTCTAAGCCTGTGAGATCATTGTCTAATCTTTATCTCCTAACCTCATCAATCTTGCCATAAAAAATAACAAGTTTGTCCAAAGCCTCTTTGATTGTTTTACACTTATTAATGTGAAAAATGAGATTAGCTGAAATATACTTTTTCAAAATTCCAAGAACCATTGTATTTTTGGTGAGCCATTTAACATGAGAATTTGAATTAAATTGACAATTTGAATTAGATTTAGAAATTAGATGAATAAATAATGATGAAGCCTTGCTTCTATAGCCATACTATATAGAATAAGAGCCTTATTTTAATATGGAAAACTTGATGTGTCACACCATGACATAGAAGGCTAGGGTGATAATGCAATCCCATTGTAAAAAGAAAACACACGATAGACAAGAAATGTTCTTGTCCACCTTGAGGCAGAGATAGTATGTTAAGAGTTGAGGTATGTGTGGTGTATCACATAGGTGATCACCCTTATCATAAACACCCAAAACATACTCGCCCCAAAATTTCATGAGAGTATCCCACAAATCGAAGATAAAACAAAAATGATCATGAACCATCCCAACTGCTCTCATCACTCAGTGATATCCCAGAGCAAGATAGGGACATGATCAAAAAAATAAATCAATAAAGGATAAGATTGACCAACCAAGCAAACCTACAATCATTCTGATGTTATTATTACAGTGTAATGTTATGTTGTTTGAAAAAGAGATCATGATAAAGTTTGGTTTCAGGCATGAACTACCCCATCTAAGACTAATAGTGTCTAGTTTCGAGCATACAACACCTTGTATAAGACAAAATAATGATTGTTTGAAGGTCTAATAGTGATAGTATTAAAGGTGAAAGATTGGACAATTCCAACCAGTTTGAATGTAGGTTCCATCGGGTAGATTTTTTTCTTAACACATGATTTCATTAAAGTACCATGTTTATTAGTCATCAATTTGTGTCTACATTAATGTCCACCTTTTGCAAAAGGAGATGTCTTATTGAAAAATAGAAGGTTTAGGTACAAATTTATTGCAGAATTGTTTTGAAGGGTTTTTAATTTTATTTTTTGTGCTTTTCTGAGAGCTTTTTTTTAGAACTTTTTATGCTTTTTAGGGATTTTTTCAGCCGCATATGTGATTTTTGTGGATTTTTTCAAGATCATATATGATTTTTTTTAAAAAAAAATTCATGACATTATCTAATTTTTTTGAATTTTTTTAGACTCATATTTATTTTATTTTTTAATATTTTTAGGACATTATCTGATTGTTTTGAATTTTTTTTAGGATAATGTTTAATTTTTTTTATTTTTATGGATTTTTTCAAGTCATTAATATTTACATGAGCAAGAATTATTGAATTGCCCCTAGTGTCTAGCAAGGTAGGGACATTATGAATTGAAGGATTGGTAGATGGATCAAGGCTAAAGGGTCACTTGGTATATCTTGAAGCTATTTGGATTGCCAACAACTATCCATAAAATGGGATAACATGCTTTTTCCAAGTTGAGGGAGTGGACATGACAATGAAAGGGTAATGAAATGGTGCATTGGATAGAAAATGATGCATAGGATTGGACATGTCAAGAGGTTTTTGAAATATATTTTTCATTTTACATCCTTATTTCATATCAAGACCAAGAAAGGGACTTGGATAGGAAAATGATAGGATAGGGATAGGTAAGAAAGATAAATAATAAACAAGAGTAAGTGATATGGATTGAAGGTTACAATAAGATAAATGATATGAACCAAATTTTGTGATAAGATAGGTGATATGGATCACATGGATGCAATAAGATAAGTGATATGGACCAATGAGATGGTAACAATGTAAAGCAGATAAGACATGTGACGCTTCTAGGAAGATCCCTAGCCTTGTCAAGATCAAAGTTGGGCAAAAGGAAATATGGAAGCTAATAGGATAAGGGATATGGAAGGCATAAGATAATGGAGGAAATGATAGGGTTGTCATAAGATAACATATATGAAATTTTCCCCCAAGTATATTGGAATGCAAGAAGTTCATGGATTACAGATGATGCTTGTTTGCCAGGTTTTCATCATGGCACTTGTCCAAAGCATTTGTTTACCAGGATTTCACTATTAGAAAAAAAAATTCTCTTTTTTTTTTCTTGTCACCAAGACACATATTTTCTAGGTTTTCATCAAAGAAACTATTTTTTTTCTCCTTTTTTTTTGTCTTTTTTCTTTTTTTTTAACACTTTTTAGAAGATAATGGATGCATGCTATGACATGAACAAAGGACTCAAGCATCTATCTCTTTGGATGGTTCTTTTTAAGGTCATATAATAAACAACCATGATTATATGGTAGTATTCTCAAAGACATTGTTAGGGTAATGACAAAGGGAGGTGATAGGGATTCAGGCCAAGGATTGGATAGATTGAATGAAAGGTCATAAAATAGGTTTTTTATAGTGGATGGAATATAATAAGAATTTATTTTGAATGGATGGAAATGGAGGCAATAAAAACATCAACACACACCTAGTGGGGTGATGGACTGATGAAGGAAAAATAGATTTTGAATTTGATAGTGGAATGGACATGGATTTTGGGACATAAGTTCACAAAATGGATTTGGAAGGTGGTAGGATTTTAAATGGAGGGATAGAGATTTTGGATGCCAACTTGGATTTTTCTTTTGGACTCTCTACTTCAAGAAGCTTCTTAGGGACCCACATGCATTTTAATTTTTCATTCTTTTGTGAGTCCTTAGAATGCATTGCTTGCACAAGAGATTTAGGAACCCATATTGCTTTTGAATTTTCTTTTTTCTTAATGGACCTTTGTGGCCTTTTGGAAATTTATTTTTCTTTTAGGATCATATTTAATTTTGTATGTTCATTAGACTAGACACGTTGATCCTTGACTGCATGTGAATTTTTTGATATATGGACTTTATTCTTGACATCCAAATTTCTTGGAAGAGGAATGTGATTTTTGGATGGATGAGAATTGTATGGAGGTATTTTGGATGGGTAGAATTTTCTCCAAGATGTGTTCCTTTTTTGACTTGCATGTGGGAAAGTGTAAGTGGATTGTGAACTAGTGGAGGGAGGAACATATGAACCTAAGATGGATGGAAGGGGTGAAGGATGAGGGATACATTTGGATTTGGATTTGTAAGGGATACAAACATCTTGAGAATGAGCTTTGGAAATTAGGCCATGACTATTATAATTTTATTTGACATAGAAGGGTTATGGTATACTTTGTTCATGGATGCTTAACCCTTTGACTTGTTAAATATTTTGAGAAATGAGACACTTGCTACTAGACACAAGTCCATTTTGAGGTGGACATGATATGCAAGAAATAATAGGATCATAAAGTGGGTTGAAATAGGTTCTAATAGAGGAATCTATCTGGCATGTGTGAGGTTCATGTAAAACTTGTGCAAATGTGTTTAAATCATTAGGGGGTTTAGGAGGAATAATGGGATGCTCGAGTGGAATAGGAATAGTGACAAGATCACTTGTTAGGATAGGATCTTGTGGAGGATATGTGGGATTGAAAAAAGGAGATGAAGGGATGGAGGGATCTTGTGGTGGAAATGAAGGTGAAGGGATACTTTGATCTTGACTTGGAAGGGGATCAATGGGAACAATGGAAGGGATGTCATGATCTTTCTTAGGAAAGGGAAGGTCAACAAAACTTGGAAGGAGAATTTGTTCTTGAGATGGAAGGGGATAATATTGGATAAGAGATTTAGGGATAATGGACTCATCATGGGGATCAAGGGAAATGAGATCTTGGTCAAAATTTGGATAGGATTGGTCATTGTTGGGATCTTGATCTTGATTTTTTTTAGGACCCATTTCTTCATGTTTTTTATCATCCTCTTGACATGGAGTTTGAATTAGGATATGTGTGGGAGACTTTAGAAATGGGTCAATCTTTTGACATGAAGGATATGGACTCTGCATGGGAATTTCTTGAATAAGATTTCTTGAAGATGGAGGACATGGTGGAATTGGTTCTAGAAATGTGGAAGCATGAAAGGGATTTGGATCATTAATGGGACTAACTAAAATTCTTCTGTGGATATCCTTTGGAAGGTTGCATCATTGGAAGAGTCACTTGATGGAAATGCAGGAAATTTATCTTGTGAAGGTTTCATGGATGAAGGAATTGTGGGAGACATGGATGTTTCTTAAGGGTCAATGTATTGATTGAAAATGGGTGTATTATCCATGTGATCATTTTGGGATGGGCCATTTCTAGACATAGGTGAATTATTTTCTTCATGCTCTTTATATAATGTTTGAAGAAACCTCTCTAAAGATTTAGATGTGATTTTTCACTGCTTGGGTGACTCTGTTGGTGACGCGAAATTTATATTTACATGTAAAATTTTTTTGGATTGAATATGTGGCTTAAAAGCTTTCTCATTAATCATGTTTGATTGGTGTCCAAATTATGACATGTTTGAACCTATGTTTATTTGAGAAAACTTTTGTGGTGAATTTGAGATTTCAAAAGGAAATTCATTGACATGTGATGTTCTTGAAGAAAAAATTGTTTGTAACCATGGTATTAATTGACTTGTTTGCATAATTGGCACAAGAGGTTGTGTGATTTCTTGAGGATAACTTCGTTGCATTGGAATGAATATTAGTTTGTAATTAGTTTGGGGTCCCCATTGAATTATGACATGCTTTGGTTGGAAGGTTTGATTTAGAATTTGGTTGATTTTTATTTGATTGAATGAAGTTAGACTTGAATTTGATTTAGTTGACCTTGATTTGGGATTTTGTGGAACAAAGTTTGATCTTGAACATGATTGAATTGACCTTGGTCAAGAAGTTTTTATTTGCATCATCTGGTTGTGAAAGGAGTTTTGGTATTTTTGATCTTGCAATGATATATTTAATGTCAACTTCAAAAAACTTGTCTTTTGTGCATTTAAGGAGTTTGGAAATGTATTTGTTATTCCTTTCAATATTTTTGATTTTTTCTTCCACAATCTTCACTTCTTTAGCCAATTTTTCTATCAAATTTTAGGTCAAGTATGCATTAGATTGTTGTGATTGATCATTTGATTGTGAGAATGTCATTTGTCTTGGGTCATGGTGTGTTTGGGTTACTTCACTTGAGGTGTACACAATGTTTGGGTCAAAACCTTGTGTTTGAAAAGGTATACCTTGTCTTGGGTCAAATGGTGATTGTGTGTTCTCACTTGAAATGAACATGGATTGATATGAACCTTGCATTTGGGATCTTATTACAATTGGCATGATGTTTGAATGACCTAAGAATGGGGGGTATATGCAATATGAGAGTTTTTTTTTGGATTTTGGATTTTTGGAAATGATATGAAACTTAAGTATATGAAAAATACACTTTATTTTTTTGGATTTTTGGATTTTGGAAAAATATTACAAATGCAAACCTAAGAATATAAAATTAGGAGCCTAAAATAGGACCTTAAATTTTGAGGATCAAAAGGAAAAAATTAAATGATAAATGACATGGTAAAACCTATCATTAAAAATATTAGGTATTGACTTAAATGATATAAGGACAAAGGGACAAGATTGAAACAAAGTCAAGATGCTCTTCCAATAATACAAGGTATAACTCTAAGATGTGAATTTTTGGGATTTTGCAAAGTTTTGAAAGGGATCTAAATGAAAAGTGATAATATGAAAAGGTTTTATGCAACTATAATGAGGTCTCTAATGAGGACTACTAATGCAAAGGTTTTTTTGAAGTTTGCAAATGCAAAATGAGGAAAATAATGCAAGACACTAAGGATTTTGATATGAGAATGAAATTATGACAAAGGGGAAATGCAAGGTGAATATGAGGATTAATATATGAAAATTTTATCCTAAAAATGAAATAAGGCTCCAAGGAATTTATTTTGAAACTCCATGTATTTACAAAGTTTTGTGACATGGTTTTGAGACAAATTTGAGTTTTTTGGTATGCTTTTGACAAAGTGTTGAATGTTTTGAAATTGTTTTGAAATGGTTTTGAGTTTTTTTAAATGTACACTCACATAAGACACATCAAACAAAATGGTTGTTTAAAAATGAACAAACACACCACATCCTAGGTAGGCTGAGACAATACTCATTGAATTACCACTTGGACAAGTCTAGCCATGCCTACTCAGAGCGGATAGCCTAGAATCTTGGAGGCACATGATACTCCTTAGAGTGCACTCACTTATTAGGCACACCAAACTTTGAATTCTAAGGTGCATCACTTCCCAAGGAATGGTTATCTCTACTATGAGCCACAAATGTGTGGGATGTCTTCATGAGCATGGGTGACTCCTTTCATAAGTGAATAGAAGGGTTTTGGTCACTACAGAAATAGTTTCTAGTAAGGGCATCCATTTGGGTGGATATGATCAAATGATATTCCCAATTAAGGGGTCTCTCCTAGTCCTTTCAAAACAAGGGGTTACCTTGTAATGAAGGATTTTGACATACCACGCGGGTACTAAGGGATATTTTTGCTGCCATAGAAAATTCACACTCATTCATTGTAACACTAATCAAAATGATATTTCTTATATAACAATTTAGAAGGGCTTAGATTTATCATGTTACTAGTTGGGTCATTCCTAAGGGTGAGTACCTCTTTTCCCACCAAAGACTACCCTCTAAAAGATAGGACAAATTTATCTTCACCCAAGATCTGCAAAGGTGAGGGGAGATGATATGTTTATTATGTTAGGATTCTTCAGTACTGAGAGGGGGGTGAATTGGTAAAAGAAGATAATGAACTAATTCAACCACTAATCTGAATAACTTCAATATTAACTTCCAAACCACAAATCATATAACTGATGTAAGCAAATAAAAGAAAGAAATATCAAGCACCCAAAAAATAATCACCCATGATATAGATATTTTTCTCATGGAAAACCAATTTGGGAAAAACTATGGGAATTAGTACCCACTAAATCTATACTTTTTGGAATTCTCCCTATGAGGATCTTTCCCTATTAAATGTTTACAGAAGTATTGCTAGGTGCTATCTGGTTAAGGGATTTGCCTTTAGTTTTGTTAGGATCTTTTCCCTATTAGGAGAATCCTTGTTAGAGGAATTTAAACATTCAATATGAATTCCACCTTGTTAGATGATTTACAAAAAATATCTGTTAGGATCCACCATGTGAAGGGATTTGACTATTATAATGGTTAGAAAGAAATAGATAAAATGATCTGTGAAAATGCACTACCTTTGCATGATCAAATCCTATTAAGTTCTAAAAATTTTCTCCACACACTATAATCTTCCCTAGCTTGATTGCACTAGATTCCTTCACTTTCTTTGACACTGAATCCTTTTGCAATTTGCAATCAACAATTATCTTCTTTTTCAACTTTCCAATATATAGATTTTCTTCCACCAACTTAAAATAAACCCTAGATCTGAGATACAAATGATCCAGGTCAAATTAGGTAAGATACAATGTATCTCACAACTCATAAACCATTTTTCTCTAACTACATTGGTCCATATGGATTTCACCTTGGAAATTGAACCATCTTCAAAAACTTGTTTGACCAAAAGAAACTTCTTGAAGAATCCACCTCAAATGCATATCTTGGGATATGTGATGTCAAATAATTTCCACAAATCACAAAAACTCCTTACTACTTCACTAAAAACATCACCGATCCCATTTCCACTTCAAACTTCTTCATCGATTCACAAATCTTCATTAACTGTTCAAGAACATTATCTTGTTTACCTATTCATTCTATTAATACCTCTTATAGTCCATTAAACCATCTTCACCAATCAACAATATGATCCACAATCCTCAACATTGTATCAAGTCATTTTTATCAATCATATCCTATGACCGCTCCATCAAAAACTTTATCAATTTGAGATAACATTCAAATCACTTACTGTCTGTCACTGACTTCTTTAGTAGTTATATTAAATCAACCTTCTTTTGATCATAACTTATTTAATAGTATACACCAACATTAGCAGTCATTCACTAGACATGCAGAGACAAACCTAATTCTCTCATAAGGAGCGCAACAACTAAAGTGCATCGCAACTCCTTGTTCATCAAATCATCACTCCTTGGATTCAACTTCTTCTTTCTCTCTACCTAAAATCCTTCAAACAATCATAAATCACTACACACATAAGATAAACTTATGTGGTCATAGATATATCATCTAGATACATTACATAAGCTTACTTCATGATTGCACATTTAAAACCATACTATAGCTCGGGACTCAACCTCTTGAACATATCTCATCATAACAAGAACACATCCAACCAACAGAAACTAAGTTGACATCAATGAAAAACTCATAACTAATTACCTCTTCATCATACCTACATCAAACACATGACATAACATAATCATTTTATCTCTTCTTCAGTTACATTAGTTATGACAATAATCCTCGCCTTTAGAATTGATGGAAACACTAAATAGTGTCAACGCAAACAATACCAAGAAAATAGCTCTTGACTGTTCTTGATCTATTTAACATCGTATTCACTACTTCTCCTCCTTTGGTTTACTTCTCCCCATTTCTTTATACTTCTCCCCCTTTGACAACAATTCCAGATGTGCAACATGCATTAGACTTCATTTACTATATGTCTTCATCATCTTCTGACTTCTCACCCTTATCTGATCACTCATTGTTGATTCACATATACAGGAGCAACTACTCCCTCTTGTAAAACTTATCTTCAATTCTTGAAGCTCAACCTTCAAGTTCTTTAATAGGTTCTCTAGTAAAATAGTATGACCAAACAACAACAATTCTTACTCCTTTTAATGTATCAAGAATACTCACATATTTAGAAGAACTAAGTCTACCTCAATAATCACCAAACTTAATAGATTAAACAAAAAATGTAACATACTCATCAGAATCAACTTCATACTCAACCTCTGTTACCATATCTACCAATACATATCTTGCTGACTTGAACTTCTTTCCTTTATGCCTAAAATCACTTGTTTCTTGACCTTAGTTATCAAATCTCTTATCAACTCAATGAAGCTCAGAACATGAATATCAATAGGTCCTTAAATGACCGGTTTAACATAATCATAGATATCATCAACATCTACACTACTATATCCTACTCACTTACAATTGGCACAACTTTAGTTATCCACGTGTTCATCCTTTTTCTTCATCTCTTATAGTTACACCAACTATCATTATCTGCAATGGTTCCTCACTGATAGGTGTAAGCATCAATCAATCAATCATTACTTGACCAATTCTTGACATTATCAATACCTCCATTAATTCCTTAGGAACATAAAAAATAGAAATATAACCAAATGTGATCTTGTCATCTCCAATTTTCTATCCTTGCTCAGTGTATTAATTCAAGTTCTACTTGTGCTAGTTCATCTTTAATATCATGCATTGACTGTGTCACACCATTTGAAAATCTTATCAACCTCTTCTATGTCGTGAACACTAGCTCATATTAGATGACATAGTCTTCATAGTAGAGGAACTAAAATCTTTGGACTTATTTGTTGTGGTCTTCAACTCTTCCTTTCCTTCAACTAATTCAGTTCATTCTTACCTCTAGCTCTTAGTTCTTTCTCCTTTTCCCTCTTTCCAGAAGCCTTCACCGGTTCAGATGATCTCTTTCTCTAGGAGGACTCAGGCATATCAACCTTGAAAATATTTCTTTTCACTACACATGGAAATTTCAAAGATAATGTGATCTCTTTTTCTACTTAACTATTGCACACATTTCTTGATTGTCAACTGGTAGGAACCTTAATCGATTGTTGAGGATATCACTTCAACCTCCTCAAAATTAACACATTTAGCACTAGATGTTCCTACATGCACTGCTGAATAATTTATTCTCTTTTACTTCTATAAATTCCTTCAATAGAGTGAGTTCCTTCTCTTCTCATATTATTTACTCTCAATTACCAATTGAGCATGACTGTGCACCACTTAACATTTCAAATATTATTAGCTGTTGGTATACATATTTTCCTTCCTATAAAAATTATAACTATCTTCTAACTTTCTTTCCCAAATAGAAAGAAAAAATAATACAACAGTTGATTTAGTCACTCATGACTAAACTTTCTGCGATTGAAGGAGCATCTACCTTAAATAAAAATCAATCTTGACAATCCATTTATTTGAAAAGAATGAATTCAATAAATATATATACTTTTGACCTAAAAGTAAGAAAGGCTATTCAATTCTTCATATAAAAATGACTTTAGAAAGATTTATTGTTCCAAGAAAGATTCACATGCATCTAAGCCAACTAACTAAGATTAAGAGAAAAACATTCCCAGAATGGCCAATTCAATAGATACTGAAATAAAGGTGAAAAATGGAAAATAACCATAGAACACATATACAAATTATAGCAACATGCATTCAATTCCAACTGAAATTGAGATAACATGAAACAATCAAACTAACTGATCCAAAAGAAATACTATCATATGCTATAAACCAACTGATATTATATCATATGTTCCAGTTTAATAAAACCATCGGCCACAAAATTACTTGCAGAAAATATTAAATAACTAAGTTTTTGAAACTAGTGAACCGACCCTTTCAAGGTCACTAAAAATTTAATACATAGCCATGCAAGGCTCGATCAGTTTCATAACTAATTGTCTATTAATGGAAAATGAAACTAAAGCCTAAAACCACTTGGAAATGCTCTATGAGAGACTAGTTGATCGATTGGCCTTTCTTGACATCTATACTTGTGGTAGCATCAACTGCTTTGCACGTGGAACTCCACTCCTCGAAGGCTGCCACAAATTTCTCAAGCATCACTTAGTTCAGTGAAGGGGCTAAAATTAGCCTTTGCTCCCAGATGTACCTATAGTTTTGTAACTATCCCATTTTGGTTTCCATTGTCTTCATCTGCTCCTCGCCAAGAAATATAAGTGACTCAACTCAGGCTACAACTGGGCAGTCTTTAGTCACGATCTCTTTAGCCTCTTTCATGTTTCATACTCACTCCACATAGGATTCCTGCATTATTGTCACCTCGATTCCAATTTTGGTTTCATCCTTGATCAATTTGTAATGGAAATCTATATGATTGCTGAGAACTTCTTCGACACATGACACTATCTTTAAAATCTGATTGGATTCTTCCATACCCCAATCATAAAGTGCGCTTAGCTATTCCTCATTAACCTTGGCAGAAAACAATAGATTGGCATCACCCTTAGACACCAAATTTATCAGAATTGTGTTTGAAAACTTCAACAACCCAGTGACCTATATTAGGGTCTACATCCAACATAGATTCCATCTTTGGTTTCTTTGACCGTGGAAACTTCCCAAGGTACTTACTAACCAAATATCCAATAGGTACTGAAGTAGGAACAATATTCCTCTTTTTTCTCATGGATAGGTCCAGCTAGTTCAGAGTCTTTGGGCTTGCATTCTGTAAAGAAATGTCAGTGCTCAGGTTATTTAGAGTTGCCAGGTCCTACTGACCTGAATTTCCACCTAGTCTTGTTGATCCTGAATCCATGGCTGAGGCTTTGTTTCTTTTCAATCTTATAAATTGTTTTATGTTGGGTTCCTCTATACTTGAATCAAGAACAATGAAAAAGGTTGGATCTACATTCTCATTCCTTTTACTTCTACACCTTGTAAATTTCACTGTACTATCAGAAACTAGTTCTAAGTCTTCAATATCAGCAGCTTCTTGAGGACCTGTATCACTTGTAGGAAGCAATGTTTCAATTTTATTAGTTGAGACAAAGGATTGTTCAATTTTGGGGATTCTTGGACTCCTTCTGGTTTTCATCACAGGGGCTCCCTGATTCTTCTTCTGTTGAGATTTGAACCACTCTTCTATCCTTTTGAAGACTTCTTCAGTTAAGGACCTCACATCTTTCTCTTCCCTTTCCTTCCAATCAATTTTCCTAATTACCACTTCTGCATTTGACCCCATGCATCCAAATTCAAACACATCTTCAACATCATATTTTATGTTTTAAATGTTAAAGGGAAGCTTTAAGTTAAAAATTTACCTTAAAGAAAATCTAGAGCGTAGTCTCTTCATAACTTCAATTTCATCTGTGCAATCATCCCAAAAGTCTTCTAGCTCCGGTTGATGTAAGAACATAGCATCAACTCTAAAATGGTTCTCCACAAAACCCTTGCTATCATAATAGTTCCTGGACTGGTATGGTTGAAGATTCATCTCTTTCAGTTCATTAGTGTTGGTGTAATTAAGTATTTACTAATTACACTTTACTTAAGTTTACTTAGGATAATGCATTTACATAATTAGTTGTCTTTGAGACACCTAGGAGTTTGCATTTCTTTTTAGCACATGGTTAGGAGAATCTCCACTTTAGGTGTGATAGTTGTCATCACATACCTCTTTGTGTGTGAGATCCACTTTTAGTGCTCTTATCACATTATCATCCTCTCATTGTTGCACATACTTTCATGTACAATGGAGGATGATCCACCTTTGGTGGACATATGATTCCACCATGTCTAGTTGATAGCTTATCACTTGCATAGCTTCTAGTTATCATGCATTGCCTTTATATTGAGGCATTTCTACATTGTATGTAATTGATTATCCATTAGCATTTGATCATTATTGAATTCTTCATTTGATCATATTATCTTATCTCTCTTGTTTGTGCTATCTCTTGAGCTTTTAGATCTTGGTTTCTAATCTTTGCTTTAGGCAAATTCTTACATGGTATCAGAGCCAAAGGATTCTTCATTTGATAGCCATTGGAGAGTGATTCATTGCTTCAACTTTTGAAAGGCCACGAACCAAATCTGGTATCAACATTTTGTGGGAGCGTTTTGAGAAAGATCAGACCTCACCATTGCATCCAGGTGGTTGTTTCCATAAATTTTGATTATAAATTTGCCTACCTTGGGCAAAAGTCAAATCTGAGGCAAATTTTTTTTGCAAATTGGACCTCTAAGGCCCGATCTGCAAAATTGGGTAATTATTTTGGCATTTTTTATTTCAGATCTGAAATTATTTCTATCATTTAATGTCAGATCTACATTAATTGTAATTTTTTTAGACCTGCAATATTTGTCATTTATTTCTTAGATCAGATCTGCATTTATTGTATTAATTTTTTCGAATCTAGTTATTTTCGGATATATATTGAGATCTGAGAATATTTTTCAATTTTTGGGATATGTATTCTTGCAAAAAATTGGCCTATTAGGCCTTTGTATTTCATTTAAATCTCAGGTTGACTGTACGGAGAAGACTGCGACACAGTATAGAACGTGACATTAGCGGTCACATCAAAGCCAAACGAGTGGGAGCCCAGGTTCAACTGTGGGCTTTTCTTTTGTTATGAACATTTTTCTTACAAACAGGCACTACGTTTGCTACCCAAGTAGAATGATGGATTGGATAGATTATTCTAGCCTTAAGCATTTTATCAACTTCTTTGAAAATTGCATCAGACACCCTGGGGTTATAATTTCTCAACTTCTTCCTGAAAGGTTTGGCTCTCGGTTTTATGGGAATATGATGCTGAAACTTCCCTTTTCTAAAGTCTTTCAAATCTTCATATGACCATGCAAACACATCTCTGAACTCTTGCAACAATTTTGTGAATATCATTTTCTCCATAGGATTGCAACATGTCCCCAAATTCACAAATTTAGGATCTTCATTGCTCCCAATATTTATTTTCTCATAATTACTGGATTGTTCCTCCTTTGTTTTATTGACTTGGCCAATAAAATAGTCTCTGTAGTCAAACAAGCTTTCCATGTTCACAAGTCCTTTGGGAATATGATTTACCTTTAACTGAATAATATCTTCCCCTTTATCAACTTCCTCATCAACACAGGACTCTTGGCATTTGAATTCTAATCCTTCAAAAAATACAAAGGAAAACTTCTCAATACCTTGAAGGAAAATCAACACATGAGTGTCATCACTAAAGACCTGCCAAGAGCTAGCATTATCAGGAACACTGGGTCGATGAACAAGCTCAATGGTGTACTGATCACTATCAAAGTCAGGATGAGGAATCAACAGCAGTGCAGAACCAGCTAAGGCATCTTCTCTGGAATTCAATTCTCTAGGTATAGATTCAATTGAAAATGCTTCGAATCCTTCGATCTCATCCCAGGCTCTATTCCTGTAATGCTTCATCCTTTTATTTTTCATAGCATATTTCTCTCTCACTTTTTTTACAATTAACTCTACATCTCCCTTTGCTCTTAGAAATTTAATGCCTTTTCTTTTTTCTTCTTGAATTCCAAGTAATAGTGCTTCATATTTTGCGGTGTTATTAGTATTCTCAAATGCAAGCTTGAAAGAAGAATTTTTCTTTAGTTTGAGATATCAATACCACCCCAGTACCCGAACCAGTTGATGAACAACTCCTGTCAAATTCCAAAATCCAAAGCTCTTCATTATCAGTACATTTTTCATTTGTGACATCAATTTTCAGCATGATAAAAAAGTTAGCAAAATCTATTTCTTGGTATAAGATGTGAGACTTGGGATCTTCAGAGGGAAAAATAGTGTATTTACACTTAGTCTTAGGTTGTAAAGTGACCTTCTTGTTTCCAATAGGAATGATAGCCTAGGACCAATCTAATTTGATCTCACCACCCAGATCTCTGCAAAAGGTTTTGCTCAAGAGCATACCATAACTAGCTGGTATGTTAGCAACCAAAATGGTCAATTTGAGCCTCTTATCAGGGAAAGATGCTAATGCAATTTGGGAATCCTTGATTTGGCCGAGAAAAGAGACTTTCTTAGAATCCATGGAGTAGCACCTACCAAAATTTTTTGTCAAAGGAAAATTGAGGGCTTTTTCTACTGAGGAGGGCATGATGTTATTGGAGGCTTTAGAATCTATATTGCAATTGCTAAGTTTATGACCATGGATGAATAATGAAACATAGAAAGGTTTTGGTTTCCCTATTACATGAGTGGATCCTAAGGATCCTAAATTGATGGTGGGTTCATTGACTTCGGGTTTATTTAGCTTAGGGCTCATAGGGGTCTCACTAGTGGATACAACATTTGTTTGACTAGACTGCCCAACAGGGGATGAACCCTTCACATAAGCTACCAACTTATCTAATTCACCAGGGTTTGATTTCAAATATTCAGTAGGAGATATTTGGATTTTAGATGACTTACAAAACTCTATGAAATCAAAAGTGGGCTTAGAGTCTAAACTTTTAAAGATCTTCACCCCTACCGATTCACTCCCTGGAATTTTTGTGCTGCTACTAGCTTGACTCATTGGTTTTTTATCTTTCTTACCTTGGAAAGGAGATGAATAATAGATGTTAATTTTTCCACCTTTCTAACCTTGGGTAAGCACTAAACATCAAGGTTCCTCCAGAATTATAAGAATGTCACCACCTCAATTTGAATCAAACTCGTACTCAAGATAGTAACTCACAGAGTCGCCAGGTCCTCTAGAGTTCTCTTCATTGCCAGGGATGTCCACAATGGTTTCTTTGTTGGCCTCCATCTATTTGTACCGCACCATCTCAGGGAAAGAATCACCATCATGCTCATCAGTTGGATGAAAGATACACATGTTACTTTTAGCAGGAGTAGATTCAATCTGAAGTCTCAGCTAATGTGTAAAGCATTTGACTGCTTTCCATAATTTCTTGTTCCTTGGTTTCCATACCTTCTAGGAATATCTTGATATGGAGTAGGGGTGGACTTTGGTAATTTCCTTTTAAGGGTAATCATTTCATTTAGCAGTCTTTGAACAACAGGATCGGTAGATCCAGACGTAGATGTTTGACTATTAGGAGTCTATACCTCTCTTCTTCATTTACCAGAAGTTATCATATCATCTTCAAGTTCCACTGCTAGTGCTTGAGCAGCTGCCAAGTCCACCTCTCTTCCTCATCTTAGGTGAAAAATGATATCCGGAGGCATAGCATTTACAAAGAAACCTTTTATGTTCTCATCACTAGGACGATGAGCATTTAGAATTTGCTGCAAGAGTTTATTGAACTTAGCAATAAATTCTCACATTGGTTCATGCATCTCTTTCTTTACTTGAGAGAGTTGCAACAATAAAGAGTGTTCATCATCTGCCACGTTGAAGAAAGCTTCAAAGACTGGTCTCATGGCATTCCAAGTTCTAATAAAACCATTGGGCAGATGATGAAACCAATCTTTAGTGGCTTCAGTCAAAGTTTGAACAAAAAGTCAAATAGCTACATCTTCTGTACCCAAAGCTATAACTCCACATGTAATATTGAATGCATTAAGATGATCATTCGGGGAAAATCTTCCATCTCCACTAAACTTAGATAGAACCTCTCTAGCTCCTTTGGGTAAAGCTTGTAACTTAAAATTGGTTAGATCAAGGGGGGAAACCTGAGCTCCCCAAGGCTGGTTTTGGGCTATGGTAGGTAGAGAAAATTTTAGAGGTTTAGGATTAAAAAGAGATGGAACCAATGTACCAGATAATGTGAGGGCTTGAAAACCAAAAATAGACGAGGTTAACTTGGTAGGTGAAGATGATCTACTAGTAGTTTGAACATTCCTTCTCACAAGGATATTAGTGGTGAAGTTCAATCGCTTTAGGGCCTCAAAATCTTTACCAACCAAACATTTCGCTTTATCACCTCTTGTGTACCTCTTCTCCACTAGCTTATTGATTAAAATTGAAATAGAGATATATATAAAGAGAGACCTACTCTTAAGGCCTTTGGACTCATCTGTCCACTACAATGACTTCTTGAGCTATAGGTAAACCTGTTAACCACTCTCCAATTTATTCTTCCTCCTCAGTAACAAACCTCACTTGCTGATACGTTTGACCACTCATTCTCAGATTCTAATCTGTTGCATTAAGATCAGCAATAATTTCTTCTTAGGTATCTGTGAAGTGAAGGTCAGGTTGTAACACTGGGAGAAATTCTTGCTGACCAGGTATCACATCAACAGGTAGTACCATAATTGATCATTAAATTAAAAGATTTAAGCTCTGGTCTACTTGTTAGACTCCCCAACAAAGTCGCCAAAAATTTGTTGGTATAAAGATTTTCCTTCCTATCAAAATTATAACTATCTTCTAACTTTCTTGCCCAAATAGAAGGAAAAACTAACAAAACAGTTGAGTTAGTCCCTCACAACTAAACTCTCTACGATTGAAGGAGAAGCTACCTTAAATAAAAATCAATCTTGACAATCCATTTATTTGAAAAGAATGAATTCAATAAATATATATACTTTTCACCTAAAAGTACGAAAGGCTATTCAATTCTCCATATAAAAATGACTTTAGAAATATTTATTGTTCCAAGAAAGATTCACACCCATCTAAGCCAACTGACTAAGATTAACAGAAACACATTCCTAGAATGGCCGATTCAACAGATACCAAAATAAAGGTGAAAAATGGAAAATAACCATAGAACACATATACAAATTATAGCAACATGCATTCGATTCCAACTAAAATTGAGATAACATGTAACAATCAGACCAACTGATCCAAAAGAAATACTATCATCTGCTATAAACCAACTGATATTATATCATTTGTTCTAGTTTAATAAAACCATCAACCGTGAAAGTACTTGCAGAAAATATTAAATAACTAAGTTTCTAAAGCTAGTAAATCAACCCTTTCAAGGTCACTGAAAATTTAATATATAGCCACGTAGGCCCGATCAGTTTCATAACTAATTATCTATTAAAGGAAAATGAAACTAAAGCCTAAAACCACTTGGAAATTCCCTATGAGAGACTAGTTGACCGATTGGCCTTTCTCAGCATTTGTACTTTTGGTAGCATCAGCTACTTTCCACGTGGAACTCCACTCCTCGAAGGCCACCTCAAATTTCTCAAGCATCACTTGGTTCGGTGAAGGGGCTAAATTTAGCCTTTGCTCCTAGATGTACCTATAGTTTTGTAACTGTCCCAGCTTGGTTTCTAGTGTCTTCCTCTGCTCCTCACTAAGAAATATAAGTGACTCAACTTAGGCTATAATTGAGAAGTCTTTAGTCATGATCTCTTTAGCCTCTTTCATGTTTCGTACTCACTCCACATAGGATTCCTGCATTATTGTCACCTCAATCTTGGTTTTGGTTTCATCCTTGATCAATTTGTAAAGGAAATCTATATGATTGCTAAGAACTTCTTCGACACATGACATTGTCTTTAAAATCTGACTAGATTCTTCCACACCTTGATCATAAAGTGCACTCAACCATTCCTCATTAACCTTGGCAACAAACAATAGATTGACATCAACCTCAGACACCAACTTTATCAGAATTGGGTTTGAAAACTTCAACAACCTAGTGACCTGTATTAGGGTCTACATCTAACATAGATTCCATCTTTGGTTTCTTCGACCATGGAGACTTCCCAAGGTACTTACTAACCAAATCTCTAATAAGGACTGAAGTAGGAACAATATTCCTCTTTTTTCTCATGGATAGGTCTAGCCAGTTTAGAGTCTTTGGGCTTGTATTCTGTAAAGAAATGTTAGTACTCAGGTTATTTAGAGCTATCAGGTCCTGCTAACCTAAATTTATACCAAGTCCTGTTGATCCTAAATTCATGGCTGAGGCTTTTTTTCTTTTCAATATTTTAAATTTTTTTATGGTGGGTTCCTCTGTATCTAAATCAAGAACAATGCAAAAGGTTGGATCAACCTTCTCATTCCTTTTACTTCTACACCTTTTAAATTTCACTGTACTATCAGAAACTAGTTCTGAGTCTTCAATACTAGTAGCTACTTGAGGACCTGTATCACCTGCAGGCATCAATGTTTCAATTTTATTAGTTGAGACAGAGGATGGTTCAATTTTGGGGATTCTTGGACTCTTTTTGGTTTTCCTTGCAGGGGCTCCCTGATTCTTCTTCCATTGAGATTTGAGCCACTCTTCTGTCCTTTTGAAGACTTCTTCAGTTAAGTATCTCACATCTTCCTCTTCCCTTTCCTTCTAATCAATTTTCCTAATTACCACTTTTGCATTTGACCCCATGCATCTAGATTCCAACACATCTTCAACATCATCTTTTATGTTTTTAATGTTATAGGGAAGCTTTAAGGTAACAATTTGCCTTAAAGAAAAGCTAGAGTGTAGTCTATTCATAACTTCAATTTCATCTGTTCAATCATCCCAAAAGTCTTCCAGCTTCGGTTGATGTAAGAACATAGCATCAAATCTAAAATGGTTCTCCACAAAACCCTTGCTATCATAATAGTTCTGGGAATGGTATGGTTGAAGATTCATCTCTTTCAGTTCATTAGTTAGGAAAGATAAATCATACATTAACTTGAAATGATGATGCCCCAATTCCAATGGAAAGAAGGCGTCAATTCCTCTTTTGACCTTGTATTTCCTTTAAATGATCAACAATTGTCTTCCCACCTCCAGAAAAACACATTTGTCTAAGAAGTACCTTGGTAACTTTAGAGGTTCATCACTGAAACCTCCAACCCTCAGGTAACTAAAAGTAGAAAGTTATATGTAGAAACTGTCATATATCTTAACAATCTCCATGGCTTCCTTAGACATCCTGGAATTTTTTTTCCCTCTTAACTCAAAGAAAAGCTTAGACATAAAGGTATCGTGTACCCTTTTGAAACATGCAGGATTCTTTCTTTTTTGCAATAGGAGATGATTCTCATAAATAGTCATGTTACTATTCCATTCTTCATGCGGTAATCCATCCCAAATCCTACAAATAGCAAGGACATAGAAAAGATATGAAGACATGTAAAACTTAGAAACCAAGGCTAGTTAGGATAGGCTCTCATGCAGCTGCTCTGTGATTATTTTAGCCCAATCAATAGAATTACCCACATCTAAAATGGCTTGCACAAAAATATACATCAAATCCTCCCAATTAGTATCTATGGGATTACCCTTTATTCTGTTTAACATCACAATTATGTCTCTTACCTCTTTGAACATATGATCCTTCCTAAGAGGTCTAGGCAAATGAGAACCTCCTTTTTTAGGGTTTAATAGATAATCATTGGCTATATTATTTCTATATTCCTTCTTATTTTTGTCAAAATTAGCCAGGGCTCTTTTAATACTCCAATCTCTGTATACTTCTACTGATGAAATACTAAACATAGCCATTATCACTTCTCTATTTATGTTTACCAACACCTCACCACTCCCAGTGTTGATACGTCTCTTAGACCTAATATACCAGTTACGACATTCCATCACTAATTCATGACATAGAAATACTTCTGGAAAACCAGCTGCTTCCAACAGACCATTGTCAACAATCCTTGTGGTTATCGCCTCACCTTCCATTTTCCTCAACCTTTGCACAATATCTATAATATCATCATCCACCAGCGTTGTATCTCTCATTTCAGGTAGGCAACTACTAACAGGAGATAACTTATTCTCCTTTACAAATTTTAGTTTGGAAGAAGATATGGCGAAATAATATTGCAAAATTCTTACAGACACTGGACGAATGCAAAAAAGAACCCAACTCTTTTCTTACAAAAGAAAGAAGCTAAAGAAAACACAGAGCCAGGGTTTTTTGTAAAAACTCACCATTCTTCTACTCCTTGATAAATTAACTCGCCACTCCCAAACGCCTCCAAAAGACAAGAAAAACAAAATGAAAAGACAAAGGGAGGGAAACTAATTATTTCCATTACTTCAAGAAAAATGCCATGCAATAAATATTTCTGTCGTAATAACTGCTATCAACTTGCTACACATGTTCCATTTTAGTAAGAAAATCACTTGAGCTGATCTGGCATCGCTCTTCAGGTCTTGTCAATCATTTCGACATCAATATGCAAGGATTCAACATATGCCTTCTTATCTCGATAGTTATTACATCTCAAAATCTAAACCATAAGTATTGGGTTCAAGATACAAGATTCATGATGCTTTACTCTTTGCACACACTTTACAACTGTGGTGGAGCCATATGACATTTACAAAAAGCTCCAAATTTTGTGAACTATGACACTTAAGGACTCGCTGTGGAAGGCTTTTAATATAAAAATTGTCAAAGTGCATATTAAAATGTGAACTTTGAACCATGAAAGAGGAGGTTCAAAGTTCAAGATTCAAATTACAGATTACACAGAAACATGTGACTGTGACTGATCAACTTTGGCTTTACCGTGATAACAATTTTAGATGACACTCTTTTGGAAAATGCATTTTGAACCTTGAACTTTGAACCGACATGTTCAAGTTCAAAGTTCAAGGTTCAATATACAACTTGAACTTTTACAAAGGCAAAAATTGCTGCGCAAAATTAGAATTATTTGACTAGCGCACAACATTAGTGATAGGTAATACTCCATGCAATACATCCAAATTTTTCATCTCATCAAAATTCATCATTGTGCATCCAAATATGTAGATAAAACCTACCAGACATTATTCTTGGGGGTCTTAGATTGATCTGGCCTTAATTTCTCCCCCTAAGATAAAAAAAGGCTTAGTTTGTTGATGAATTCTCCCCATTTCCTGATGTTGTGGAGCTCTATGTCAATTTTGAATAATTGAGTTCACCTTTATTAGTCCATATCATTTTAATCTTCTTCCCGATTTCATCTATATCTATTGGCTTCTTATCTTTATCATTATTAGGCTTATTCACTAGTTGGTTTCCCTATTTCCTTGATCTGCAAAACCTTGCAATGTGCCCAACTTTATGACAATGAAAACATTTGATCCCAATAGATCCCCAAGGTCCAGAATTACCTTTGTTTTCTCTCAACCTACAGTTAACATCCACATGCCCATACTTGTAGCAATGTGAACATTGAACATTCCGCCAATTCTAATTAAGATAAGATCTCTACTAGTACACAAATGATCCCTTATTGTTCACCATCGTACTGCACTCACTAGCTATATGACCATACTTCTTACAGTTATAACAATGACCATTAAATACATTAGGTTTATTCCTGCAAACCCTAGCAATATGACCTTCTTCATGAAAAATTGAACAAGTAGGAACAATAGGTCTAAACTTGTATTCTCTTGTAACATGTCCTACTATATGATGGTTAAAACAAACTGGCATGTAAGATTTCTTACCAGAACCTTTCTTGTTCACCTTAGGTGGAGACTTGTCATCTTGATTGGACTTCTTGGATTTAGATGATTCATTGGTTTCAAAAGTAGTCTGACTAGTATAACCTAAACCAGATGAGTCATTACTTCTTTTATTTTTTAGCTGCTCATCAATCTTCTTAGAACTCTCATTAAACTTCTTCAACAACTTGTTTTTATCATCAAGTTCTTTCTACAATTTTTCTTTCTCTTTTCATATGCCTTCATTCTCTCTTACCAAATCTTCATTGCTCATCGTCAGATTGTTGAGATTACCTCTTAGATCTTGTATTTCATCTCTGGTCTCATGAAGAAATATCTATAAGATACCAACTTGTTGTTTAGATCTAGAAAGTTCAACCACTTTTTCTTTTAGGGTATCTTCTACCATCTTCTTAGCTTCTTCTATAGCTTTCCTAGCATCCATTTTCTGACTCATCTTAGTTGAGAAAATTTCCAACTCCCTCTAGATGTTCTTCTTTTCTTTCTTCAGATTTTCCATCTCCTTATGCATGTCCTTATTGTCCTCAACAAGCTTCTTATTCTCTTGAGACAAGGCTTCTAGGGTTGCTTCAAATTCCTCAAATCCACTTCCTTCAGATAGTTTATCTATGTAGTCTTGTCTTTCCATCACTTTCTCAGTAAGTTATCTTCTTTTTGCAAGTGACTTCTTTAGCTTTACCTTTAGCTCATTGACCATCTTATGTGCATTCTCAAGTTGCTTCCCATGACTTTCTTCAACTTCTTTAAATCGTCTTCTATATATCTCAAACCTTCCGTATCTTCCTCAAGGTTTTTTTTCCTCAAGTTGTTAAGATTATCACCAAGAGAACCAAAGATTTGATACCAATTGTTAGGATTATTGGGTACTGAGAGGGGGGTGAATCAGTACAAGAAAATAATGAACTAATTCAACCACCGTTCTGAATAACTTCAATATTAACTTCCAAACTACAAAGCATATAACTGACGTAAGAAAATAAAAGAAAGCAATATCAAGTATCCAAAAACTCATCACACATGACATATATTTTTCTCATGGAAACCCAATTTGGGAAAAACCATGTGTAGTGATTAGTACCCATTAAATTTGTACTCTTCTAGAATACACCCTTTGAAGAGCTTACCCTGTTCAAGGTTTAAAAAAGCATGGTTAGGTGCTACCCAGTTAAGGGATTTCCCTTTAGATCTGTTAGGAGCAACCTTGTTAGAGGACTTTAAACATTCAATATGAATGCCACCTTGTTAGAGGATTTACAATAAAGATCAACCATGTTAAGGGATTTCACTTTTACAGTTGTTAAAAAGAAACAAATAAAATGATGTGTGAAATTGCACTACCTCTGCATGATCAGATCCTATTAAATTTTGAAACTCTTCTCCACACACTATAATCTTTCGTAGCTTGATCACAATTGATTCCTTCACTTGGTTTGACACTGAATCCTTCTTCAATTTGCAATCATCAATTAACTTCTTTTTCAACTTTCCAATATATATATTTTCTTCCATTGACTTAAAATAAACCCTAGCTATAATATATGAATGACCCAGATCAAATTAAAGGTAAGATACAATGTATCTAACAACTCATAAACCATTTTTCTCTGATCACATCAGCTTCCATATGGATTTCACCTTGGAAATTGAACCATCTTCAAAAACTTATTTGACCAAAAGAAACTTCTTAAAGAATCCACCTCAAAATGCATACCTTGGGTAATGTGACATCAAATACTTTCCACAAATCATAGAACTTACTAATTCACTAGAAACATCATCAATCCCATTTCCACTTCAAATTTCTTCACCGATTCACAAATCTTCATTACCTATTCAAGAACTCTATCTTGTTTACCTATTCATTCTATTAATACCACTTCCAGTCCATTAAGTCATCTTTACTGGTCAACAATATGAGTCACGATCCTAAACATAGTATCAAGTCATTGTTATCAATCATATCCTATGACCTCTCCATTAAATACTTTACCAATTTGGGATAACATTCAAATCACTTACTGTTTGTCACTAACTATTTTAGCAGTTATACTATCAACCTTCTTCCAATCCTAACTTATTTACTGATCTATACTAATAGTAGCGGTCATTCACTAGAAATCCAGAGACAAACCTAAGTCTCTCATAAGGAACACAACAACTGAAGTGCATCACAACTCCTTGTTCATCAAATCATCACTCCTTGGCTTCAACTTGTTCTTCCTGTCTACCTGACATCCTTCAAACAATCATAACTGACTACACACCTAAGATAAACTTATGTGGTTATGGATATATCATCTAGATACATTACATAAGCTTCTTTCACAATCGCACACTTAAAATCATATTATAGCTTGGGATTCAACCTCTTGAACATATCTCATCATAATAGGAACACTTCCAACCAATAGACACTAAGTTGACATCAATGACAAACTTATAACTGATCACTTGTTCATCATACCTGCATCAAACACATGACATAACATACTCATATGATCTTTGCGCCAGTTAGATTAGTTATGCCAACATGTTCTATCTTTTGAGATTATAAAAGGGATGTTCCTAATGCAGCAAACACATCAAACACTTAAGTTTATTTTAGTGTACCAATTGAAGTGTTTTCTAACTACTAAAATACACACAAAAGTTTTGACAAACACATGGAGTCTTTGTCAAACGTCCTGCATCAAATGCGTTAGTAGTTTGTATGACATGATCTTCATCAATAAAAAATGGATGTCTCCCCCTTGCACAAAAGAACAAAAAGATTGGCCCTCAAGAAAGATCAAACACAACTAAAATTGAAAATGTCTAATTAACATCTAATCTAAATAAAGAAAAAATTAATCTAAAAAATAAAAAGTTAATTTTTAAAACAAATCTAAATTAAATTAATCTAAAACTAAACAAAACTAAAAAACTAAATTAAACTAAACAATCTAAAATATAACAAATTAAAAAGCTAAACTAAATTTAAAAAAAAAACTAAAGTCTAATGTAATTTAAAAACTAAGATAAAAGAAAATCTAATCTAAATTATAAATACTAAAAATCTATTCTAAAAATAAAAATTAAAAAATCTAATCTAAATACAAACTAAAAAATATAAATTAGAGCTATCTATATCTAAATCAAATTATTAAACTAAGCTTTAACAAAAGCAATTAACAAACTTAAAACTAAACTAAAAATAATTAAAAAAATAAAGTAAACTAACCAAAAGAAAACTAAAAGAAAGACTAAAACTATTTAAACTATGATACGTAACAAGATCCTATTGAGGAGGAAGCCCATCCTATTGAGGTGGGCAATGGTTGTTAGGAGGAGGCGAGTAGCGGCATTCGGTTTTTTTCTTCTTTGAATAACTTGAAGGTGTTGTGGATTAGGATGGAGGATGATCCTTGTCTTAAATGGGCTAAGGGGATTGTTTTGGGTTGCTAGTTTAAAGCTGGGGAAATGCTTTTGGTGCTGGAAGAGATGTTGAGTGTGGGTGCTCTTCTTGTGAAGGAGTGGTGGAAGCCTTCTATGGAGGTGGAGCAGTCTCCTATTGAGGTGGAGATTGTGTTCGTGAACTTGGAGGTGGAGGAGACTCCTATTGAGGTGGAGTTTTTCTGGGCTACCTCTTGTGATCGTGCTAATGGAAGGAGATGTTACAACTTCAGCCTTGTTATCTGGATCTTATTCCTCTCTGCTCCTATAGAGGTGGACCCTTTTTCTATTGAGGTGGACAAGGAGTTTGCAACAAGTTGGAATATCTTTGACACCGTTGGGCTAGGCTGGAGGTGTAGTAGTTTCTGGACCTTCATTTTGGACGGAGAAAGATGGACAGACTATTTGCGGCCTGAGCTTGCTTCTTTGGTTTTATGGTGATGATAGTGTCTCTCTCTTTCAGTTTCTTTCCTTCCTGTGATCAGGTGATTGTTGACAATTTTAAAGGGCTCACTCTGGTCCTTTGGTTTTGTTTTTGGTTAAAGCTTACAGCTTTTGTGGGGGCTTGTCCCAAGATGATCTTTAAGTTTGTCTTTGATAGAGGCAGACTGGACAATATTTTTCTGCTGATTATCTGCTCTCTGACTAGTGCTATTAATCTATTTTTAATATGCTTCTAGTCATTTGTTCCATGGGCCAACACCCTCTTGCTACTTTTCTTTATAAAAAACAAAATGAAAGCTATGAACAAAACTTAATAAAATTAAGCTAAACTAAAAGAAAGTAACAAAACTTAAAAGAAAATTAAAACTTAATAAAACTAGTACTCATACCCGAAGGAGGTGCAAGAGTTACGTCGATAAGAAATTATATATAAGTTAATATTTTAATGAATATAATTTTATGTATATAGAAGATACATTAATTTAATTTATAGTATAGTAATTTTTTTGATACAATTTAAATATAGATGGGTTCTTGCAAACCACTACTCATGAAACATGGGTCAATGAGATTGACTCAAAAACTACATAGTTGAATCTTGATAGAAATATTACAAAATGGTTTTGTTTGAAAATCTTCAAACATTGGAAATAGGCAAGTCTCTCTAATTAGGGGTCATCCAAGCTAGTGAGTAACCAAAATACACTAAGATGCCAATTTCGGCATAAATAGTTTTGTCACAACTTTGCTCTCTCCCTCCCTCCCTCCCTCCCTCCCTCTCTCTCTCTCTCTCTCTCGAGGTGTAATGATGCTTTCAAATTCCATTTGGGAATATGCAAGGATGATGTATTCCACATATAAGAAGGTATAACCTTCTATACCCAACTTCTCTAAAGAGTATTTCTTGTAGAACAACTATGTAATTCTCGACCTTCACAAATTAGGTAGTGAGGATACAAAAAGTTCAACTCTTGCAATGAATCTTGTCACTTCAAATGTATAAGGTCAAACAAGTTTATCTGGAGCATCTCCATAATTGTCATTTCCCTCATTTTGACCATAGAGAAAGGATAAACTATTTTTTAGCTTTCTAATTTTAGGCTAGCTAATATTTATGTTTTATTTAATTGCCTTTGCTTTTGTAATAGACACATTTTTGGCTTGTTCCTATTTTGGCTTGGAGTAGTGGTCCAATTAGTCAATTGTTTTTGGGGAGAGATTGGCCAAAAAATATGTTGATGTGGCATCATATTTGATGGTATGGTGTGAAAACCTTAGTTGTAAGTAGTGGAATTTTCAAGTAAGTTGTTTCAAAAAATTGGGGTTGATTTAAAATTTCCATGTAGGATTTTGGGAAACACGAAGTTAGGATTCTCAATTATTGGGTCGTCTCTTGTACTTGGTTTTGCACATGCTTATTTTTTTTCTTTTTGGGTAACAAGGTTTTTAATTTTATTTAGAACTTGGAAAGAAACCTAGTCTAGACCAGTGATGGCTATAATAAGGGAACCATCTCCCCCAAATAAAGAAAATAATAAGAAGATCCATTAATAGATCTAATTTAGAAACAACTGATGACATTCAAGATTTGTTCTTAGCTCCCCCCTTCCTATGTGAGTGTAGAGTCATATCAAAGAAAGTCTTCAGTTTTTTTACCTTTTTTCCCTTAACAGTTAGCCAACCTTCTTCCACCTTGGCCGCCTCCTCATGCCAATCCATAGATTTACCTTCAGGAAAAACCCCCAACATCCACATACCTTTCTTCTTGTTGATTTTGGATAACATCTACTCTCCTTTCCTCTTGCTAATTTTGGTTTTCAACAGCAAGGTCATCCTCCTCTCGAGCCTCTAAGTTTCTTTTTTTCTCACTCCCATCTAGCATAGAAAAATATTTTGTATTAATTGACATAAGTACCTTGTCACTTCCTGAGCTAATAGCCTTAACATGATTCAAAATTGGTTGTGTAATTGAATTCATAAACTCTTGTTGAGGCATATCCCCTCAAACAACCTAAGAAAAGCTCTTTTGTTGTCCACCCTTATTTTCCACCATGTAATAGAGGTGGGAAGCATCCTTCCACCAAGAGGCCATCTTTTCAGGTCTCTGCTTAGCACATTGGACAGTTGTTCCCAGTCTGAAAACATTTCCTACACCTAAAGAGTACCCTTTTGTAATCCAAAGGTTGCACCCAAAATCCTTTTGAGGTTTTCAAAGTATTTTTTGTAGGAAGCCCTTCTACCAAATTCATCTCCACTAGACTCTGAGCATAGGTTGAATGTGGGAGATTTGAAGACTCTTCATCAACCATTAAAAATTAAAAATTTTCCTGAAGAATTTTCTATAACTTATAAACATGAATCAAACCAAAAATGTAATGGCAGATTCAAAAGTCTTACCCAAAGTGGAACCTTGTCAAAATTTTCCTTTGCTGGATAGAAAGTCGGGTGCCATGGTTTCAACAACAGGGGATGCTTATTTTCCCAACTCCATACACTGTCCCACAAAATGTTCTTCCTATCTTGTGCTTTTTATAAAACTACTATGAAGAACCCCTTTCTCTGGGACAAACTTGAACATAACCTTTCAAAATCGGCTCCCAGTTCTCTAAAACCCAATTGTGCAGCTCACATAAACTTGGGTACAATCCCTGGAAACGCCCTTTCAAACCAAGCTAAGAAAATACTACAACGTTATAATCCACTTCCGTCTCAATCTCATCTACCAAATCCACACTGAAAATCTCAACCAATGTAGGCTTGAATGCCCAAGATACACCCACAACCGCATGTTGAAGATCCATCACTCCATGCCCAAAAGGCTCATTGAGTGTAATCTCTTTATTCCAAAAGGCTCCATTAACACCATACCCATTTGGTGTAACAACATTTTCTTCAATCTTTCTGTTTCCCGCAACCTGAACCCCGTCTCCATCATTAACTTTCTCCTTACCCTTTACTGATTTTTCAGCCATTTTTGGCCATACAGCTACATGTCCCTGCGAGGAGCCATCCAGATCTCTACCATCATTCCTTCTATTCACTTGCATCTCCCCCACGTAATGGTAATCCCACTGTTGGAACCACCATTCACCACCCCCTTTGGTTTTTGCAGGTGTTATACCATTCCGATACTATATGGCCCTTTTGGGTTAAACCCGTTTCTTCCGCAAATTCCGTATGCACCAAGATCATTTGTAGCTGCTATCTTGGCCATCATTTCCTCCACCGGTGCATAACCCTATTGGTTGGGCTCATCCGTTGAAGTCTCATGCTGGATCAAAGAGTCAAAAGCCCTAGCCGCTGAGAAAAACAACATTGTATTCATAGCCCCAGAGGGAACCCCTTCATTTGCTCCACACGATGTCACCTAGAATGACTTAGACCCCTTCGATTGTCGCACAGAACTGCCATCACCTCCCTTGTTCTCCGAGACACTGCCAACCCACCTCTCCTCCCATCAATGCCCCACGTCATCTCCATCAATCCATGCAATAGATTGATGTTTAAGCTTCATATTATTTTTATGTCCTACAATTCGGTGATCTTTTGTATGCTTGCACATTTTAATCTTATGATTATACATCACACGATCTTTATCTATCTATTCATGTATGATTTCGTGTTTTTCAAAGATTTTTCTTATGATATAAATTGCTTCATAATCTTTATTCTTTATTATGTTATGATCATAGAAGCCTTATCATACCATCAACATTTCTACCATTATGTTGTCATGTATATGTTGAAATTTATGTATCATTCTTCTAGTGCTATCTTATTGCTTGAAATTACAATGGAGCATCATGTGTCTTCCTTATGTGTATAAGCTTACATCTTAATCCATTAGATTGTTGCTTTCATCAATATCATGATTTGTGTATCAATTTGTGTTTCCTTCCTTTCATACTTTGTATCTAACCAGTTTGTAGGAGTTCATAAATTGTCACTAATCTTTTTTTATGATTAAGATTTTATATAGTATCTTGTGCTAGATAGATACTCAACACCTTATCTAAAGGTAATTATATTATTCTATAATGATAATCTCACATTAAAAAAAGGTTATCACACCTCATTATTACACCATGTGGATGAATTTTTCAAATTCCTATAAATCAGAACTATCTAAATCTAAATAGAATTATTAAACAAAGATTTAACAAAAATAATTAACAAATTTAAAACTAAACTAAAATTAATTAAAAAAATTGAAGTAAACTAAAAAACAAACTAACTAAAAGAAAGACTAAAACTATTTAAACTATGATACGTAACAAAATGAAATTTATGAACAAAACTTAATAAAATTAAGGTAAGCTAAAAGCAACTAACGAAACTATTAAAAAAAACTAAAACTTATTAAAATTAAGCTAAACTGAAACGTAAGAATACTAAAAGCAACTAGCAAAACTTTTAAAACAACTAAGTTAACAAGTAACAAAACCCTTCATTAATAAAATGCAGACTAAAAATTGGAAAACGTAGCCCACCAGCACGCCATTAACTGGTAATACTATGATAGTTGTTTGTAAAGGCAACACAAAATAAAGACTAAGGCATGTTTTCATATTGTAGAATGTGTAACGTATGCCAAGAAAAAAACCAATGCATGAAACAAAAAATACGGATCTAGCAGTAATGACTTGCAAGGTGGACTTAAAAAGGATGCGGCTATCTTTCATACAGAATGTATTATTGATCAAATTTAAAAAATTCGAAAACATAACAGATTTTTGAGAAATTTTCAGCATCCGTTCTTCATGATTTGCATATTTTGAATCAAAAACATCCAAAAATTTTTGAAAAAAAACCACTGAAAAACACAGATCTGAAAAAAAAAAAGAATCATTTTAGATGCATTTTGTTGAGAGCATAGCCCCCGCCACCGCCTTAAAATGCATGTGAATAAGTCAACTTTTATTCAATGCAGACCACAAAAATAGGCAACACATAGATTGAAAAAGTAGACCACCCAAGCTTACACAAACAACAAAAATGCTATTGCCTACACAAAAACAAAGAAAAAAAAAGAGTCATTGGGAATATCAGAAGGTTGGTTTCACGTCGGGTTTATCATTTAATGTACACACATTCACAACAAGGTCATTAAAGAAGTAAATAAAGGTAAATAATTCAAACTAGCACAATTCACTCCTTTTGACAAAGGCCTCACTGCTCCTTTCTTCCTTAAGCTGATTTAAAATGTGGCTCAATCCATGATTGTGCAACTTTCATTGAAGCAAGGACAAAGTCAAAGAATAGTTGACGATTAAATGATTTCAAACGATGAAATTAAAAAATATTCAAAAGCAAGTTGATGATAATGGTGATGCTAATTGTATGAGATGTCATTGAAGAGATGAAAGCCTCAATTTATAGATTTTTGCAAGTGATTGGATGGATGAGATCAAACGAAATCAATGACTAAGATTGAATGAAAGATGAGTTAAAATGGAAACTTGCATTTTTAACAAAGAGAAGACTTAGAAACTTAAATTTTCAAAGATAAGTGAAGTGAAGTGATTTTTTGAAAGGTGGAAGACATAAGATTTGAGTTAAGAAAATAAATAGGGGAAGTTAAGTGAAGAAAGCAAATGAGATGGAATTTAATAATTAAAAATTGTTAATTCCACTTATTTCAAAATTAGCCAAGTAAACAAAATAATTTATTTAAATGTGAAACTTAGGATAAAAGGGATAAATGAATAGATTTATTTATGTAGAAAGAAATGTTAATAAAGGGGACATAAATTAATGAAGATATATTTATTAAAATGATCTAGGAAATCCAACCCCATGTTGAATTAGGTCCTAATTGTGTTTGAGACAAAATGATTAATTGGCAAAATTAACAAAATCAACGATAGTTGACAAGGAAAAATAAACAAAAAGACCATAATCTAAAAGTGATTTGACAAAGACACAAAATTGATAATGATGATGATGTTGATGATGATGATAAGATAATTAAATGCCATGAAGTCAATTGGACATGTCAAAATTCTGCTTTGACATTGAAGTTGATAAAGATGATTCAGAAAATGATTAATTGAAAATAATTGAAAAGGATTGATGAAGAGGTTGATAATTAATGACTGATTAATTATTAACAAAGATTTAGGACAGATTGATAACATGACAAAATTGCCAATAACAATGATTTAGGACCAAATATGATTAAGTAGGTTCATTAGGGTTGGAAAGTAACCAGATAGAATAAGAAGAATGACACCATGTCAGCACACGATGAAGATCAAATGTGACGTAGAAGACATGTTAAAGAAATGGGGCGATCGATCATTTCTTAGTGTCCACACAAGCCAAAATGGGCCCAAATTTGAACTCTCTAATGGTCAAAAAATTGTGAGCAGGAAAATGCTCCCTATGTTAGTCTTCTTTGAATTAATCCACATTTTTCTTGAGGTTGAATATAAAAGGAGGCATCATCCTCTCATTTGAACATCATATCTCATTCTCACAAATTCACTCTCTCATTAAGCATTTGAGAAATTATTTCATTTATTTTCAAGGAAAAATAGGAGGATATCTAGCATTAAAGGATTCAAGTATTGAAGATGGCATCTATGATCAAATTTATATGTTTCCTTCATAATTAAAGACATGCACGAGCTCCTTCTAGCATCATCAACATTTCATGAAGGCTTCAAGGAAAGGAGAATTCATTGCAAATATATAACATCGTCGATTGGGAAATTTTTAATTCAAATTCAAAATTTATTTCATAGATAACTATAATAAGGAAGGTTTAATTCTCTTAGCACTTGATTGAGGCAAGCCCCTATATAGATTAATGTCATTTTTCCATCTTATTATATGCAAATTTTCAAATCTAAGATGATGAACTACAACTGATTTAGAACCGAATTGAAGATCTGTGATTAGAGATCACCGAGTTGCTGATTAGATATGTAATATGATTAAATCAGTAATATGTTGTCATTGATGTCAACTAGTTTGACAACACTTATCTTGTAAGTTACTATACCTAAACATCTGTAGAAAAGGAGTAAGAGAGATGAAGAACAAAAATATCTACATGAGGAAGATGTATATGACAGATGAGGATAAGGAATACATTGGGTAACTTGCTGATGAGTCTATGACCTTATGTTATTGACTTGATTATGTTTCATTCATCTATGATGAGGAAAAGAGCTGAAAGACACAAGGCACTGCGGTCGGTTGATGAAGCATCACAATATACACCGAGCAGTGTAGTGTATACCGAGCACAGTATAAACTAAGCTTGTGTTCACCGACACATTTCTTTGTTAATCGAGCAAGAGAAAGGAACTAAATGATTAGTTTAGCTGTTAAAGATTGATGAGCTGTAAAGTACATTGAAATCAGAGATGGAGATAATATTTTTTATGAAGATCAATGGCTAGCATAATTCAAGGAAGATCTAAAGGATGAAATCAAAACGTGTTACTGACACATTAGCTAAGGAAGGTTTAAGCGACAAAATGGACGAAGGAGAATAAGCGGCAAAATCTTATGGAGGAGAAGAAAATAGTTTACTTGTCTATTTAAGAGACTAGGGTTTCGTTATGAAACTAATGCTGGAAGAAGGAGATTGTCAATTTATCGCATGAACAAGCTTCATGTATGCCTGATCAAACTGGTTAAGGAGAACCGAACTGCAGAGTTTACCGAGCGTTAGAAAGCTATTACTGACCGACAGTAAGTCATTGATTATTGTTCATACAAAATTGATATATTGATTAGAGGATTTAAATGAGCATAATATAGATCTAAACATTTGCAATTGAAGTTGTGTTGTAATCAGATCACCTACTGTTATATTTTAACCATTGTATACAGACAAATCTCTTAACAGAGTGGATTAGGAAAGTCTTATATGTATCATTCATAGAATGAACATTGTTATCCCATCAACCCCATAGTGAATGCTGGTTGGACGATAACGGTTGGTCTAAAATCCTCTAACAAGGTCACACCTCATAGTGTGTTTGTAACCTTTAATAGGGTTGGGTCTTCACCAACCTCACTTCAGAAGAGTGAACATTTTTTGGGTTGCCAGTCCCAGGTGGTTTTTCCCTTCACAGGGTTTCCATGTTAAATATTTTGTGTTATGTGTTCATTATGGTGATTGTTTGTTATCATACTTTGCATATTACATGTTAGATTTGATCGGTAATCATTATATGTTATTGACTGGTAATCGATAAAAGTACAGATAGTATAGTATTTTATGTTACCAAGCTGCAGAAGTTTAAGTAAATTATTTTGGATTATACATTTTGATTTGGGACTGTGGATAACTGATTCACCCCCCTGTCAGTTAATCTAACAATTGGTATCAGAGCTATGGTTGCTTGGAATAAGTTTTAAGGACTTTAGCACAAAGGTCTCAAAATGTTTAAGAGGGAAGTGTCAAAGCTAAACAAAGATAACTTCACAATATGGCAAAGTCAAATGAAGCTGCATATATCCGGGGTTGGGAATTCTGCCCTAGATCTGATGGTGAATGGATACCTTGCACCACCCATTGGTCCCTTGACCCTTGATCAACTAAGAGACAAGCATGAACATAATGTTACTATGATGGAGATTGTTGCTGCCTATTTAGATGTCAAATTTGAAGACATCAAGGATTGTACTACTGCTAAGTAGATGTGGGATAAGCTAGCTCAAATTTATAGTGGTGATGCGAATGTCAAGAGAGCAAGAGCCGAAAGCTTAAGAGGAAGATTCAATGACATGCAGATGAAAGAAAGTGAAAAAATTATGCAGTACACAAACATAATAAAGGAGGTAGTTCATGCTATTAGAGCATCAGATGGAGTTATTGATGAAGACATTGTGGTAAGAAAAATTCTAAGGACCCTATTGCCTATCTATGCCATCAGAATATCTGCAATTCATGAAAATAGGTCAGCACCTAACAACACACTCACTCTTGATAATCTGATTGGAAAGCTTACAAAATTTGAGCTGAATAATTATGATAATAGTGTTGTACCGAATGTTGAATCTGCTTTCATGTCTTCTTTGAAGATTGGTAAGTCTAGTAGCAGAAATAATAAGGATGATAGTGATAGCAATACTAATGATGAGCTTGATGAACTTGAAGCTCTTATGACCAGAAGGTTACCTAAAGGAAAAGGAAGGTATAGAGGCAAATTACCTCTAGCATGCTTTAACTATAAAGAAGTTGGCCACATTGTTGCTAGATGTCCACACAAGAAAGATAATGATAGAACCAAAGACTGATTTGAAGGAAGCTATGGGAGAAGATACAACATAGGCTACCGACACTACAATAGAGACAACAGAGACAATAACGACAAAGGCAAGAAGGTATGCTACATTGCTGAGGAAGAAAATATCACCGATACTGACACTAATGATGATGTGGAGGTAGTATTTGTGGTAATGAAGGATGATTCTGAAGAAGATGAAAGGTATGCAGAGACAACACTTATCTCTAAAGTTAATAAGAATGATAGGGTATGTGCAGGATAATGGTATGCCAAACTAGGCCCTTAAGTGGCAATAAAAATTCAGAAAATCAGGTTTAGGCAAGCTGACATAAAAATTTGAACAAGTTATAAATATTATATAAAAAATATGTAAAAAGAGAATCTGTATAAAATTGAATTTAGTTTCTAATACAAGGCCTTTTTTGAAATAAAATTATTCTATATGTTGAAATTTTCAAATTTCAATGTAGTAGTATGAAAATTGCAGGAAAAAAATAAGAAATATGTGTATGTCTGACCACCTTAAACATAATCAAATGATAATATTTTTTTACAAGATTCTAGATATAAGTAGTAGACTCATGTTCAGATGTGACACATATTTCTTTTTAATTTTTTCCAACTAAATATTTAATTATGATTTTTCTTCTACAACTTTTCCAGAATACAAAAACTCTCATTTCTAACCATGTTAACTTAGTCTAAACTTTATCAAATTGAAAACTTTATTTATTTTTCTTGTAGTAGGAAAAACATAGAATGTGAAACATGTTTTGAATTTCAAAAATGTTATATAGTTTGAAAGTTATAGCTATTTTTCAATAAGTCTATCAATCACGACTAGAAAGATAACAAGTAGGCGTATGTCTGACCACATTAAACAAAATGAAATGATAATATTTTTTTATAAGATTCTAGATAAAAGTAGTAGACTCATGTTTGAATGTGATGTATTATTTTTTGTATTTTTTATCAAGTAAATAATTAATTATGATTTTTTTGCTACAAATTTTTCTGAATATAAAAACTCTCGTGTCTGCCCACCTTAACTTAGTCTAAAATTCATCAAATTGAAAGAATTGTTTATTATTATTGTATTAGGTGAAGCACAGAATGTGATGTATATTTCAAATTTCAAAAATGTTATATTTTTTGAAAGTTATAGTTATTTTTCAAAGAGTCTATCAATCAGGACTTCTTTTTCACATCACCACTCTTTGGCATACCATGATCTTGCACATACTTGATAATGTATGGATTACAGATAGTGGTTGTACACATCACATTACTGGCGATGAAAAAATTGATTATCTTGAAGAATACAATGGAGGATCTGTAAGAATGGGAAATGATGCACCCTGTATGGTAAGAGGTAAAGGATCCCTGATGATAAATGATACATTAAAATGTGAAAATGCTTATTGGGTAAGAGGATTAAACTATAATTTGCTAAGTGTGGCACAACTGAACAATTCAGGCCACCGAGGTGCCTTTGAGAGAAAAAATGTGAAAATATTTGATGATGGAGGAAGACTTGTTGGAACTGGTACACAATCCAGAGGTAATCTATTTTATCTTGATAATGATAAGTCTTCTTGTTTGTTGATGAAAGATGAAGGTGCATGGTTGTGGCATAAAAGGTTATGTCATGTGAATTTTGATAACGTGATTAAAATCAGTAGAAAGAAAAGAGTTAGAGGTCTACCTAACTTGTCAAAGCCTGATCATGTTATGTGTCAGGTGTTGGCAATTTGGCTGATTTGGTTACATAGATGTTGTCATTATGGAAACATATGATCTACATGAAGATCACACAGGTCAGAGATCTAGTATGTCAGAGTGCAATGCAAATTGTCTAAGTATGAGACAATGTATTTTTACCAGTGAACCTGATGACAGTTTTTATTTGCGATGTTGATTGGAGTAAGTTTAGTGCTTGTGCACTTGAACATAGACTCTATGGTGACTATTGAAGACTCACCTCAGAGTGCAAGTCAGTATGACATGTACGGAATAAGTTATCACTATTTTACTAAAGATAGTGTTAAGCCGACAAGACAAAATATGAAGACGGAATAGATAAAGAGTTAAGGGATTATTTTGTTTATCAAAATAATTACTTAACAATATAAAGGGACAACATCCTAGATGTTGACCCTTGGATAAAGATATTTTTTAATATGATAGTCGACTGGAAAGTTATTAATCTTAATAACTTGTATAAAGATATGTAAAGATGTAATTGTAAATAAGAGGAAGTGAAGTAACGAATGTATGTAATACCAATAGTGAAAGAGTAGCGAAGAGATATTGATGCAAGAAGTATAAGGTTATGTACCTTGACCTACTTTTGTAATCAGTGAATATTGTATATTACTTGTTTGGGCAGTGGGCTCATCTGGTAATCACATTTTGTACTGCCAACTCCTAACAGGGTTGAGGCCTCTAACAAGGCCTATAGTCCCTTAATCAGGACTGAGACACTATATGCATGTAATAGACTCCTAACAGGGTCAACATCCTTAACAAGATACTTTTGATTAGTGGATCTTTGTGGGTACCATCCCCACTGGGGTTTTCCCTTGGCCAGGGTTTCCTCGAAAATAAATAATGTGTTATGAGTTCTTTAGTTTTATTGCTATGCATGTTGTTTAGCTTCTTATGTTATGCATGTGTTAAGATAATCTGTTATATCCATAATTGGGAAAAATTTAAAGTTTGTAGAATACTGATTCCCCCCCCCCCTCTCAGTATTCCCTATTTCTAACAATTGGTATCAGAGCTTAGTTACTCAGAAAATAATCATTCAAGGAAAGCCTAGCAGCTTGAGTAAGATATCTATGGATATGGATCAGCTACAGAAGAATCTTGAAGAAGCTCTTGAACAAATTGATATGCTTACTGAAGAAAGAGATACTCTGAAAGGGAAATATGATGATGCAAAGAGCCTCATTGAGAAACTGAAAAAAAAGTTGGAAGATCTAAAATTTGAAAAGGAATCCAAAATTCATATTGAAGATTGTGATGACAACTTAGAGAAAGAAAATGAGATCCTTAAACATGAACTAAAGATAGCAAATCTGAAGCTAAGTCTGAAAGATGGAAATGACAAGAATGAAGCAAATCTAAAATCTGAGAATGAAAATATTAAGCTTGAAAATGAAGGGCTAAAATCTAAACTTGGTAAAGTAACATCTGAACTTGAGAAAGTCAATTTGTAGTATGCTGAACTTGAGAAATTCAATTCAATTGTGAAAGGAGAACTGACTCAATCTAAGCAGCAACTTGAAAGACTATATTCAACTAGTGAGAAGATTGATGAACAAATATCTTATCAAAAACCATTCTATGATAAGACTGGTCTTGGATTCAACACTTTTAAAGAAAATGAAGAAAGCAAGGAACCAGATCTGAAGAACCACCTAAGCAAGAGGAATCACCTAGAGGTATGCAAAGAGAATTCAAAGGTAGATGTTTTGCTTGCAATACTGTTGGTCATATGAAGAGAGATTGCACAGGTAAGAAATTTAAACCTCTTAATGGTTATTGTTATAATTGTCATAGTTTTGGACAAAGAGATATTGAATGCAGAAAACCTAAATTTGTTGAGAATAACAATAATAGTATAATGTTTAAAAATACTAACCATGTAGATAAGAAACCTACTAAAGATATGAACAGAAGAAATGGAGTAGTCTGTTATAGATGCAACAAGGTTGGACACATTTCTAGAAATTGCAGATCATAGATCAATCAGCCTGGACCAAGATATGGAAACAATGGAATATTTTTTCAGATATGTAACAAGATTGGACACACAGCAAGGTTTTGCATAATGAACAATAGAGTTTTTCATACCAATCCTAATCCTAGAAGTCATGCAAGAAGAAATGAAGATGGAAGCAACAGTTAGAAAGGATGTTGTAGTAACTCAGATGAAATGAAGTTTGTTAAAAGGACAGATCAAGGAGACATATTCAAGACTGAAGGCAGTCAGAAAGGTGAAGTATTAAATGGTAAGAATGAATCTTTACCTAACCCATCTCAAAGTACTTAATTCATGAAAATTACAGTAGAATAGGAACTTAGATTAGTATAGAATTTGATATATGATGAATTGAGTCTTGCACAGTTAATGCAAGGTATTATATGATGTTCTAATGCTATGGTTAAGAGAACAAAGAAAAATATTATGTTTTGCGAGATCACAGGAAGTTTTAAGTTTTGTAGGTTAACAAAATCAACTTTTTGGAAAGAAGCAGCAAAAGAATTGAATGCGATGTCAGATCTAAGTGAGATTGAATTAATAAAAGGTCATGGATGGTGTTATTTGATCATCAAAGTGAATACAAGTGTTAAGGAGATCAAAGAGCAGTGATTGGAAGTGTTTTGCAAGGATTTGGTGAAGGACTTTGTGCTGAATCTACGCAAGCCCTAAATCGTGAAATCAAGGTATTTTACTTGGCAGATCTTTAAATCAGTTAAGGAATTAGAGGAAATCATGGATGTCTCTTTGATTCACAATGTTAGAGATAAGAATAGACCTAAGATGAATAGGGAACCAGTAGAACCCTTGGAAGATGATCCTAGGTTAGCTTTATCATCCGTACCAGATGAAGTTTTACATCTAGAGAATGTTAGAAGTTATTTGGGATGTAAACTAGAGACTATCAGTGATAGTGACTTCACAGTGGAATATCAAAAAATCTATAATTAGGACATGTCATTGAAAGTAGGGTTTGGGCATTTGAAAGATAATGAAATCGTTAAGTATGCTTTGCAATATGAATTTGATAATGAAGAATGTACCAAGATAATCCTAAGCAGAAGTCACAATGGAAATTTTTGGTTAGATGACAGAGTGATAGATATCACAACTGACTTAATTCATGAGGTAACTGGACTATCTAAAACTGGAGCCATTCCTTTAAATGAGAAAAACATGAGGAAAATAGGCATAGACAACACAAATTCATCCTACAATGGCAGAGGAATTGTAATTAGAAAGATACAACAAGATGATGTCATATATTTGTGTAAGATCTTAACAACTAAGTTTTGTGCTAACTCGTGAGAGGATGACATGGCAGCTGGAATGATACATGTAGCTTATTTGATGTGTGTTGATAAAGTGCAAGTTGATATGTGTGAGATTTTGAGGATACAGTTGTTTGAGAATTTGGAAAAGATAAGGAAGACTAAGTATTCACAGTTTAGATTGTCATCTTTAATCACTTACATGTTCTTTCATTTATTGAGAAGATTTCCATTCACCATTGGAAATGACTAGAATGATGGCCAAACTACAATGGAAAGGATTAACCAAGTGTATAGGAGGCATGTTATTAATAAAGTGAATGAAAGTACAGTGTTGGTAATCAAATCATTTTAGAATTTAATGTCTAGCAAATCAAGGATCCCACAGTCTCTTATGGAGAAGTATAAAAATGAGATATGTTTCATGGTTGATACTGACTTTACTTACATTGAAGCAGTAGAACCTAGAACAGAGTTCATAGACCCTCTTGGCTATGAGATATCTGAGATTGAGACAGAAGAATATGTGAGAAGATTACTTAAGTGCAAATTGGACACTCACTATGATGAGAACTTCAACTCCGCAAAGACCATCCTTGAAGAGAAGTAGTCAAAGAAAAGAGTTGAGAGTACTATCAAGAAAATTTTAAAAGATACAGGGATGACTGAGCATGAGTTCTTGGTAGCCAAGCAAACAACAGAAACAATTAGAGATATTGGACAAAAAGAAGTTTTGTCTGTTCCACCTCTATCATCAATTGTAGCACAACAAGGGGAAACATTAGTTAAGGTGAAAGTGGAAGAAATAGAGAAGGATATAGAAGCAAGAATATCCACTAGATCAACCTCCTCCACACCTAGCAAAAGAGTAAAAGAGATTTCTACTAGATCGGGTAAGAAGCAGAAGACATTGGTGCCACCAGTTCAAAGGAAAGTTGCAGATATCAAAGATGATGAAAGCACTCATGTTAAGAAGAAAAATTGGAAACCTAGAGTTGAGAAGGTTAATGAATAGATTATTCAAGATGGAGACTTTACAAAGATGAACAAATATTATGATCTCTATGATTATGCAGAAAGACTGAATCTAGAAAATGTAGTGGTGAAGCATATGATTTTGTTTGATAAGAAATTTGATACAATTCAGGGTAAGATACTTGATGACTTGTATAAGAAACTTGTAAACAGAAAGAAAAGAGCATCAAAAGAAGACATAGCTATTAGAGAAAAGCTTGTAAGAAAGTTTTGTGTTGTGAGAGATGAAGTACATTTCAATCATATTATGAAGGATCTAAGCACCCATTTGAGAACCAAGAAGAGAACTATTCAGATTATGGGAGGCAGATATGAAGAAGTTAATGCAGAAACATAGTAAGCAATCATTAAGGTAATGTCAGAGAATGCTAGAGAATCATTAGTTGTAGCATAATTCAAAGATCAAACAATAGAACTAGAACAAGATGACATTCCCTCTCCACCAGCCATAAATATTGAGGAGGAAGTTGTAATGAATGTAGAAGGAACTAAGATCACCTTGGATAGTGATGATAATTTATTCAAGAATCTTGAAAATATTGTTGACAATTTAGCTTTTGATGAGTAGGATACTACCAAAGGAGAAGAAAAGATAGAAACCACTGTTGTAGAACCTAAAGTGATAGAGAAACCAGAACCTGTTCCCACTCAAGAAGAAATCAGTCTTACACTTGAGACTGGCAAGAAAACTCAGATTGGTTCTATGATTGAGAATTTGGGAAAGGAAGTAGATGATGATGATCAGATGGAATTGATCACATCTTTGAACAAGATCATCAGTAAGAAAAAGAAAGTAAAGAGTCTTGAAAGATGCCTGAAGGAGCTTACGGAGAAATTACAAGGTATTATTACTACACAGATTACAGAAGATGACCCTATGGTAAGAGCAAAGAAAATAATGAATACTTTTGATAATGAGTTTACAAATCTATCTGATATAGAAAAGATGAAAGCTCAAGCAACTTATGAGGCTAAAACACTTTTGGACATTAGTCAAAATATCAGGAATGATATCAATAATCTTGATATCTGTATAAAGGACTTGAGAAAGAATTTGGAAAGAGGAAAATCCTTGTACATTCAGTGTACAAAATCAGAGAACTTGGTAGCAGAGGAAGTTCAGAAGATGAAGATGAAGGAAGTAGAAATTCAGAATGAGACAAACCTTCTTTCGAGCCCCAATGTGAAGGTATTTGATATTGAGAAGAAAATTTGAAAGATCTATGATGAAATGAGAGTTTTTCAAGATGACAAGGATAGGAAGCTAAAGAGATTCACTCTTTTAAGAGAGCACATTTCTATAAACTTGAGCACTATTGAAAGGCAACTGGAAGAATGTCTTTCAGCCAAGACATCTTTTCAGAAGTTTAGTTATGAAAATCTCCAAGCATGCAAGATTGCATCTTATGGATTGTGCACACTACTTAGTGTGGTAGATTCAATTAAGAAATCATGGGAGAAAGAGTTATAGGCTATGCAGATCAATTTTGTAGATTGTGTTGCAAGCCTACCAGCTTTGCAATATTAAATTAAGGTATAACTTTTTGTGAACATAGTTTTGTAACCCTCCTTACCTTTTTTTGTCATTATTGTCAAAAGGATATAGCAGAAAATTGATAAGGATACATACTGTTAGGGGGAGTACAATATATAGAGAGGATTAATGAAGTCATAAGGATAGTACATATATATTTTGTATTATGGCCACAATTTTGAGATTTTGAAGTTGTAAGACTTAGCCAATTTTCTCATATGTTGCCACCAATGACAAAGGGGGAGATTGTTGGCAATTTGGCTAAGTTGGTTACATAGATGTTGTCATTATAGAAACATATGATCTACATGAAGATCACACAAGTCAGAGAGCTAGTATGTCAGAGCGCAATGCAAATTGTCTAAGTATGAGACAGTGTGTTTTTACTAGTGAACTTGATGATAGTTTTTGTTTGTGATGTTGGCTGGAGTAAGTTCAGGGCTTGTGCACTTGAACATAGACTCTATGGTGACTATTGAAGACTTACCTTAGAGCGCAAGTCAGTATGACATGTACGGAAGAATTTATGACTATTTTACTAAAGACAGTGTTAAGCCATCAGGACAGAATATGAAGATAGAATAGATAAAGAGTTAAGGGATTATTTTGTTTATCAAAATAATGACTTAACAATATAAAGGGATGACATCCTAGATGTTAACCCTTGGATAAAGATATTTTGTAATATGATAGCTGACTGGAAAGTTATTAATCTTAATAACTTGTATAAAGATATGTAAAGATGTAATTGTAAATAAGAGGAAGTGAAGTAATGAATGTATGTAATAGCGATAGTGAAAGAGTAGTGAAGAGATATTGATGCAAGAAGTATAAGGTTATGTACCTTGACTTACTTTTGTAATCAGTGAATATTGTATATTACTTGTTTGGGCAGTGGGCTCATCTGGTAATCACATTTTGTACTGTCAACTCCTAACAGGGTTGAGGCTTCTAACAAGGCCTATAGTCCCTTAATCAGGACTGAGACACTATATGCATCTAATAGACTCCTAATAGGGTCAACATCCTTAACAAGATACTTTTGATTAGTGGATCTTTGTGGGTACCATCCCCACCGGGGTTTTCCCTTGGCCAGGGTTTCCTCGAGAACAAATAATGTGTTATGAGTTCTTTAGTTTTATTGCTATGCATGTTGTTTAGCTTCTTATGTTATGCATGTGTTAAGATAATCTGTTATATCCATAATTGGGAAAAAGTTAAATTTTGTAGAATATTGATTCACCCCCCCTCTCAGTATTCCCTATTTCTAACATCATGAATGTCAGAAAGGTAAAATGACTAAATCTAGTTTCAAAAGTAAATATTATTCAACAAATATAATACTTGAGTTGGTTTATACCGACCTATGTGGTCCTATGAGAACTCGGAGTTATTATGGAGACAAATATTTTATTCTTTTTGTTGATGATTATACTAGGTTGATGACTGTCATGTTCTTAAAAGAAAAATATGAGGCATTAAAGATGTTCAAGTGGTATAAAGAAAAAGTAGAAAAAGAGACTGGTAAAGAATTGAAATGCTTAAGATCTGATAGAGGAGGTGAATTTATCTCTGATGAATTTAGTAATTTTTTTAATGAGCATGGTATTAAAAGATAGGTCTCTACACTAAGGACACCACAACATAATGGCATTGCTAAAAGGAGGAATAGGTCAATTGTTGACTACACAAGGACATTAATGATAGAAAAGAATGTCGCTCAAACATACTAGAGAGAAGTTGTCAGCACAACTGTTTATGTTCTGAACCAAGTACAACTGAAGGACACTAATAAGACACCCTATGAGTCATGGTTTGGACAGAAACCCACTATAAGTTATTTCAAGATTTTTGGAAGAAAATGTTTTATTCTGAAAGATGAAAGAAATAGAAATTTTGACTCAAAAGGTGAAGAAGGGATATTTCTAGGATATTCCAGTAAAAGTAAAGCATACAAGTGTCTGAACAAAGTTACTAATAAAATGATTGAAAGTACTAATGTTAGAGTTGATGAGTTTGATGATAAGAATGCAGAGGAAAGAAGAAAGGAACCGGAAGAGTATGGTAGATTCACTTACATTGAACAACCTGAGTATCTATCGAAGCTGCAGATAGTGACAACCAGTCACCAGGAAAACAATACCGAGGAATAGGAAAGAGAAACTGACAAGCAAGAAGAACTCACCAAGCAAGAAAATGAACCTGCAAAGGATGAAGAAGAAAGAAGAAATCAGATACTAGAAAGTTTTGTTAGAAGACATCATCCTGAGACACAAATAATTGGAGATAGACAAGCGGGCATGCAAACAAGGAGTAAGACAAGACAAGGTACATGTCTAGTTTGTGAATATGAACCAAAGAATGTAAAAGTTGAATTAGAAAATGATCAATGGGTTAATGCAATGAAAGAGGAAATAGATCAGATAAAGAAGAACAAAACCTGGACCTTAGTACCCAGACCTAAAGATAAGAATGTTATCGGTACTGAGTGGATATTCAAAAATAAGCAAAATGAAAATGGAGAGGTAACAAGAAATAAAGCTAGATTGGTATGCAAGGGATATGCACAGGAGGAAGGAATTGATTATGGTGAAACATTTGCACCTGTTGCTAGATTAGAAGGAGTTAGAATGTTACTTGCATATGCTCCACATAAAAAGTTCAAAGTTTACCAAATGGATGTCAAGTCAACATTTTTGAATGGGATACATGAAGAAGAAGTCTACATAGAAGAACCTGAAGGGTTTGTGGATCCAAAAAAGAAAGATATGGTATGTAGATTACATAAAGCTTTATATGGTTTGAAGCAAGCACCAAGAGCCTAGTATGAGAGGTTGCATAATTATTTGTTAAGTATTGGATTTGTTAGAACAAGTGAGAACAACAATTTGTATATGAAAGGAGATACTGATGATACTATTCTTATTGCTGAAATATTTGTCGATGACATTATATTTGGAGGACAAGATCAAATCTATAAGTCATTTGCTGATGAAATGAGAAGTGAATTTGAAAGGTCTATGTTCGGAGAGATTAAGTTCTTTCTAGGACTACAAGTGATTCAGTAGAATTATGGTATATTCATCACACAATCCAAATATATCAAGGAAGTATTGAAGACATTTGGCATGGAAGATGCTAAACCTATGGGAACACTGATGGCTACTAGATGTAAACTGACTAAGGAAGATGAAACTACAGAGTGAACCAGACACTGTACCGATCTATGATTGGTAAGTTAATGCATGTAGTGCATAGTAGACCAGACATAGCACACGTTGTGGGAATTTTTGCAAGATTTTTTGCAAACCCTAGAGAGTCACACATGGTTGCTACAAAGAGAATCTTAAGATACTTGAAGAAAATAGAAGATTATGGATTATGGTATCCTAAGGAAGGAAAGTTTGAACTCAAAGTCTATACCAACACTGATTGGGTTGGAAATGTGGATGATATAAAAAGTACCACCGGAGGAGCATTTTTCTTTGGTGAAAGACTTGTTCCTTGGACAAGTAATAAGTAGGCTTGCATTTCTTAGTCTACAGCCGAAGAAGAGTATGTTGCTGCTGCTACAAACTATTCAAATATTGCATATATTAAGCAAGTATTGGAAGGTATGAATGAGATAATCACTGAGCCAATGATTATATATTGTGACAACACCAGTACAATAAACATTTCAAAGAATCCAGTGATACACTCTAAAAAAAAGCATATATCTATTAAGTATCACTACTTAAGAGAAAAAGTACAGGAGACACAAGTTAAGCTAGAATTTGTTACATCTAAAGAACAACTTGCAGACATATTTACAAAGCCTCTACAGAAGGATACATTTGAATACTTGAGGACTAGACTTGGGGTCCATCCCCTGTCTACCAATCACTAATGTGATCTAGATGTTGCATCAGCCTAATCTTATCAGAAGATCATTCATATTGATGCAACATAGTTCACACTTTGGATCATGTCTAAGGTTGTGAAAAGTTTGGAGAACTGGAACAGATTGGCATATCAGTATATAGAGATACAGAGTATGCATCGGACAACAGAGAGTTACATGGCTACTACAAAGTTGTATGTTTATTTTTTTCTTTGGCATTGTTGTCAAAGGGAGAGATAAACAATATGAAACAATATGCATCGATGAGAACACTGAAACATCTATCTAAGGGAGAGACAAACTGAAAGAAAGGGAGAGAACTGAAGATCAGTTACTGAGAACAGAAGAAGGAATTCAAGAGCTAGAAAGATCATATCTGTAGAATGTCAAAGTTGCATTGATAATGTTGTCGAGTAACATAGGGATTAAACATATTAAGCTAGGGAGAGCTTGTACAACATTTACTCACAAAGCTATAGAATACATGTTTGGTATGTGTATGGTATATTTTATATTACTTGAGTTATCATCAATGCCAAAGGGAGAGATTAATGAACTATAATTGATTTAGAACCAAATTGAAGATCTATGATTAGAGATCACCGAGTTTCTGATTAGATATGTAATATGATTAAATCAGTAATATGTTGTCATTGATGTCAACTAGTTTGACAACACGTATCTTGTAAGTTACTATACCTAACCATCTATAGAAAAGGAGTAAGAGAGATGAAGAACAAAAATATCTACATGAGGAAGATGTATATGATAGATGAGGATAAGGAATACATTGGGTAACTTGTTGATGAGTCTATGAGCTTATGTTATTGACTTGATTATGTTTCATTCATCTATGATGAGGAAAAGAGCTGAAAGACACAAGGTAGTGTGGTCGGTTGATGAAGGATCATAGTATACACTGAGCAGTGTACTGTATACCGAGCATAGTATAAACTAAGCTTGTGTTCACCGGCACATTTCTTTGTTAACTGAGCAAGAGAAAGGAACTAAATGATTAGTTTAGCCGTTAAAGATTGATGAGTTGTAAAGTACATTGAAAGTGGAGATGGAGATAATGTTTGTTATGAAGATCAATGGCTAGCATAATTCAAGGAAGATCTAAAGGATGAAATCAAAATGTGTTACTAACACATCAGCCAAGGAAGGTTTAAGCGAAAAAATAGATGAAGGAGAATAAGCGGAAAAATCTTATGGAGGAGAAGAAAATGGTTTACTTTTCTATTTAAGAGACTAGGGTTTCATTATGAAACTAATTGTACACACTAAAATGGTGCACTTCTATGAACTATTACATGCAAGGTTGCTCAAAAATGAGGCCTCACAAAGCGGCTCATAGCTCTCTATGCATGGAGTTGCAAGGGACTATGAAGTATTTGCTCTCAGCTAGAGCTACAAGCTTGTGACCTTGCTAGTCAACCACACAATGAGAGATTAAAAAGAGGACAAGGGCAAGAGTGCCAATATCCTCAAGAATCACTATGAAAATGCAATGCAAGCTATATGAAAATACAATCTAAACTATGAAAGGAAAGTACAATGCAACTAATCTATGAAAGGAAATAGCAATGGATTACAATGCCTCCTATTTAGACTATGTGAGCTTATTCTATTGCATAAAAGGAAATATACACTAAGAATGCTATTATCATGCAGCTAATATGAACTAGATGATGCAATGAAGCAAGTCTTCAATGTCTTCAAAAGCTCCAATTGCACCTTAAACTTGCAACATAACATTAACATAAAACAAGTGGATATGCAAATGAAGGAGAGAGCTCTCCTTTTATAAGAAATGAGGTGAAATGGACCATTGAGATTAAGAGGCAAAAGGTCTTAATCAGCGGTAGAGCTTGAAAGAGGAGCAATCCATGTCCACAAGTATCCTCCAATGAGAGTGAAGTGTTGACTTTTGAGCCTCATGTGAGACAAAAAGTGCTTTTCTCCTTTTTATAAAATATGAATAATATTTTATTTGTGCAACTTAGGATAAGAGGAAAGTGGGGGCTTTTTATTTAATTAAAAGGGGAGGAAATATTCCTTCTAATAAAATAAAGACTTAGGATAAATGGTTAGACCAAGGATAAAAATCCAATATATGATCAAAATTAGGATTTGATCAAGAGATTGATATTGTTGAAAATATTGATTATTGATAAAATTGATTCAGGATTGATAAATCAAATAAATGGGGCCCAAAGTCTAGGTGACCATTTTTGGGTGCATACATTTTCCCTTCTTTGACTAATGTGTGATCGATTTGGGAACACATGTAATCAAATTATGAAGTTTGAAGTGTGAGATCGATCTGGGATCACAAAACAACTTAGATGTGAGGTCGATTCGGGATCACACCCGGACAAAACATAAACAAAGGCCTTTGAACATGAGGTCGATTTGGGATCACATTCAAAGTAAGAGATAAGAATCTCAAATTTGAACAAAAGCTCACAAAAGATGTCTGAATCAAGAGAATCAAGGAATCAGGGATGAGAATCCCATAAATACTGCCCCCTCGGAATCGAAATCGAAATCAGGTAGAGGAGAGACAACAAATCGATAAAGATATGATCAAATCAAAATGAAATCACAATCGAAGGTAAATGATAATAGGAAAACCATTAGGCCATGAAAACATGCCCCAGTGATGAGCTAGAAGAAAAGAGATAGGGGGAATGAAAGACTAGGAAATTGAGAGACATGAAAAGGAAGAAATTCCACCGAAAATCAAATTATGCCTCAAAAAGTCAGTCAACTGCTCAGAAGAAAGGGAAAATTTTGAAACGTGATTTTGACTATCAAGATGACCTCAGATTTCAATTTTGAGTCCGAAAATAGATCTAGGACGTTGAAATTAGCTAGGGGTGCAATTTTTGTGCAATTCTGAGGTGTTTTGAAAATGAGGTCAAAAGGTCAAAAGGCTATAAAAGGGGTCAAAATGTCATTTTTAAAAATCATTTGTCTTTTAGCGATTTGAGAATTTTCAGAGCTTTAGAGAGAGAAAATGGTCCAGCAAGCAGGAGTTCCCGTCCATAGGCATCGATTCGAGCGCGCCCAGTTGCACAACCGGCCACCACACTATCCTGCCCCGGTATGTTTTCAAAAAACTCGAGCTTTTGAGGCTTTTTTTCGCATTTAATAGCTTTTTTTTAGCATGTTTTCAAATTTTTAAATTTTTAAATTTTGGTTTGAGTGAACTATCGCGCGATACTTTAGAAGTATCGCGTGCTTTGGGGAGAAATGTCGCGTGATACTTCGCGGGTCCCCAAAGTATCACACGACCTAAGGCACCAGTATCGCACGATACTGGGCAAAAAATCACATGATACCGAGTGAAATATCGCACGGCATAAGGTATATCACCCTGCTATAAGGAGAAGTATCGCGCGATACTTCTCCAAAAAAGAATATCGCCCAGTTTGAAAATTTGATATTTAACGCATTTTTGAGCAAAAATGACATGGGTCTAGACAATGTTACATTTTAGAGATGTTTTATACTGAGTTTTTAGACATCCATCATGATATGTGCTAACAACTGGCTTGGTTTTTGGCTTGCAGGAGGTCTTTCCGGCGCTGATCATCAGAGCACCGAAGGTGACTGGGTTGTGGTGTGTCTGAGATCTAGACGATCCGGGCAATGCCGACATTAGAGCTATGGGATTCAGATATCTGTTGAGATATCCATACATCAAAGCTGACCATGGGTTGTTGACTGCTCTTATCGAGAGATGGCATAGTGAGCACAACACCTTCCACCTGCCTACTAGAGAGGCGTCGATCACCTTAGAGGGCGTCTACAGGATCTTACAAGTGTCATGCCATGGTGAGCCGGTGAGTATAATCATGTTTTAAGATATAATCATAAATGTAATATTTCCATATGATGAAAACTGACATGTTTCATTTGTTGGCACAGGTGTAGTATGATCAGGATGCCACTGAGGGGCACCGACTGGTTCAGGAGATGTTCCAGGATGTCACGATTCTGGATAGGCATATCAGCTGAGAGAGGCTGATAGATGATTTTGGTCGAGACTACCCAGTGCCATGTATAATGGCTTCCATTATTTCACAGATCCTGATGACTGATCACAGTCAGAAGGGATTCCCGCTCGGATGGGCACGGTTACTAGTTGACTTGGTCGGCAGGCCTCGGCGGATGGCATGGGGTCCTGCCATATTGGCAGAGATGTACCATGAGTTACATGAGATCGTCTACAGAGACGGTCAGACATGGAAATGCGGTGCCATCTTGGCACAGGTATGGGCGTGGGAGCACATTGCTGTGGTGCACCCCAGGGTTCAGCCGAGGGAGAGGAGGTACCCCTTCATCTATAGGTACCTCAGGTTCATATCACATGCCCATTCTGGGGATGTGACATACTACAGGCAGATTTTGGATGAGATGGCCTCGTTCACATGGAGGTTGAAGTTTGGGGAGATGCAGCCGATGAGCTGAGTTACATGTTGTGCACTCGGCCACTGGTAGGTCGGTATGCAGAGATAGTAGAAAGATTCTACATCACTCGGGTATGGCAGCAGTTCAGAAGATAGCAACGAGTCTTGATAGAGACTACCACATATGCCAGGGCCAGAGACGAGGAGGGTCATGGGTGGCTACCCATGTTGGACTATCAGCAGGCTGTCGCAGAGACAACAGGTATTAGGAGTGAGCCCTAGGAGTATTTCCTAGATATGGCAGATGCAGGAGCTGATGCAGCCTACAGAGTAGAGTGGCAGAGGGTGCCATTCCCTCAGTTTATAGTACCAGATGCACAGGTACCAGCGTAGGGAGGAGACAGAGGGGGTGATAGGGGAGACGGAGGAGACAGAGGGGATGGAGGAGATGGCGGGAGGGGGAGAGGGAGGAGGATGGAGAGAGGAGAGGGGTCGAGATCAGGTGGCTAGAAATGGTCATGGTGATAGAGATCTGCGACGCCCGAGGATGAGGTGAGATCAGCTCACCGGCAGGCAGAGGCACAACAGGAGCAACCTGCGGGGGGAGAGGATCTGAGAGCCCAGTACAGGCTCAGGAGGCAGAGATACAACAGCTATGGATTACTATAGCTGTGAGAGATCAGCATCTACTGGATCTGAGGGTAGAGCGAGATCAGCAAATAGCTGATCTCAGAGCAGAGATAGCACGCCGTGAGGCGATGGCACAGGCCGAGGCACTGGAGCTCTGACAGGAGTCAGTGAGAGCAGCCTACTATCACAGACTCTATTTGCAGGCCGTTCTAGAGGGTGAGAGAGCACCATCATACTTTTAGAGAGTAGGGGTATCAGATGTGGTACTCGATAGGAGAGCCATGCCTCCTCCACCACCACGAGCTCCTCACGAGGGTGGTAGCGAGTCTTAGGGCTAGGTGTTAGATGTTTTGGACATATCCTGAGACTTTTGATCCAGATTTTGGGATCTCATATTGTATTGTATATCATGACATTGTTATAGATTTATGAGATTACTGGATGTTTGATGTATCATGTGTATTTGTCTCACTTGTGATGGATGTATCAGTTTATGTATATTGTCTTGTCATTTTGCTCAAAATTCTTATGTATGTTCTCTCTCATAGATGTATGTTTAATTCTCATGTGTATGATATAGACTCATGTTTCTTGAAAATGACAGTTTTGATATAGATATGATGATATGATTAACCCCTTGTGATGAACAAGAATAGGTTCAAGATGAAAAGGACAAGGAGTGAAAGATGTGACCGAGAAGAAGAAAAGGTGAGCGTAGTCGACTGATAGGTCCACGTAAGATAAAAAGGAGAGCTCTCTCCATATGCAAAGTGCAAAACTAAACCAATCATGAACCTAAAAATGCAAGCTACTATGAAAGTGGTTGACTTGCAAGGTCACAATGCTTATAGACATCTAATTATCATCATTGAGCATTATTGGTAGCATCGTAAGATCATATAATGCACACTAGCATAACTATGTGGATATGAATATGATCTTTATCAGATAAAAATGTAGAAATCCCACCTAGGCATCAAAGACATGGAGGTCAAGATGACTAATGCAGTAAGATCACCTAAGTTTGATATGGTGAGATTATGCTTGTATCAAGACACATGAAAGTCAGGATAGCTAAAAGCATGCACTCGCAAAACAGTCAAGGATAATACCTTGTCAATCCATAGGGTCAAGTAAAACCAGCATAAATGCTGATGATAGTTAGGATCAACAAACTATACCCATAAGCAGATAAAGAAAGAAAACATGTTCTCATACCCTCAGTCTTCTAGCTATGTATCATCGAAAACTTCTCAGGGAGAGACCACTCATCAAAGAAATCCTCATACACAGCACACAAAGAAAAATAAAGTCAACATATCTCAACGAGTTGATTGTTTAAGTGCGTGTGTGTTGGTAATAGAGTCAAACTCTGAGTATCACATCTGCTTAGTGAGAAATATCACATTACACTCAGACTATTGGGTAAGACATTTGATAAGTGTTAAGAAACACTCGACGCAAGGGTAGTGTTGAAAAATACTATTTGGGGTGGTGTTGAAAAATACCTATTTGTGAAATGCCCCAAGAGACAAACGCACCTAAAGGACCAATGCGAATAGTTATGCCCCCTAGACAAAGGTAAAGACCAATTCTAGACTAAGCCAAATAAGGTTAAGACATGATGGAGAAAGGCTAAGTGTTGAGGACACATGCTAACAAATAGGGGTGCAAAGGCCTCAAGTAGCGCCTGTTTCCAGGTTTTCACCACTTGGATTTATTGCAATTTTTTCTTTTTTTCTTTTTTTGGATTTTTGCTACCGAGGCGCCTGTTTCCAGGTTTTCACCAAGGCACTTTTTCTATTTTTTTGGAATTTTTGAACTTTTGATTTTTTTTGTATTTTTTCAAGACTTTTTATGCTTTTTAGGTATTTTTTTAGCATCATATATGAATTTTTTTGGTATTTTTTCAGGATCAATAAGATATATACAAAGGATGCCCCCAGACAGAAACGGGCATCAAGGATAGAAATTTTTTAGGTGCACAATGTTGATGGGATCAAGGAGCTATTCTCCATCAGGATCTGACAATAAATACGCACCAGTACCAAAAGTAGTTGTGATGACATATGGTCCAAGCCAGTTAGGTTCAAACTTGCCCTTTTGCTCTCTGTTTTGTTGGTTCTTAGGGTTCTCTCGCAAAACAAGATCACCGATTTGAAATTCTCTAAGGTGAACCTTCTTGTTGAATGCCTTGGACATACGCTTCTGATACACTTTCATATGATCAAAGGAAGCTTTACGCTTCTCATCTAGAAGTTCTAGTTCCTGTAACCTCATGGCGCGATAATCCTCATCTGTAATCAAACCTTTGAGTGAGACTCTAAGTGATGGTATCTCGACTTCTAAAGGCAATACTGCTTCTGCACCATAGGTGAGAGAAAAAAGAGTGGCTCTTGTAGGTGTGTGAATGCTTGTTCTGTAAGCCCATAGTGCTGGATTGATTTGTAAGTGCCAATCCCTACCATTCTTGTGCACTGTCCTATGAAGAATCTTAAGAATGGTTTTGTTAGAGGCTTCTGCCTATCCGTTTCCCTGTGGAAAATAGATGGAGGACCAATGTTGTTTGATTTTAAACTTTTTGCATAGATGCTTTAGGTCCTTATTCTTAAATTGGCCTCCATTGTCAGTAATGATCTCAGAAGGCACTCCAAATCAGCAAATAATATGATTCAAGATGAACAAAGAAATGGTCTTTCCTGAAGCAATAGAAAGTGGCACAGCTTCCACCCATTTTGTGAAGTAGTCAGTGGTAGTAATAATGAACTTGTGTCCACCTGATGAGTTGGGATGAATCTGCCCAACCAGATCAAAGGCCCAGCGCTGAAATGGCCAATGAGAAACAGAAGGGATCAGCTCCCTACCTGGAGCATGAATCAGGTTGCCATGTTTCTGACATTTTTCACATGACTTAGCAAAGGTGACCGCATCTATCTGCATTGTGGGCCAATAATATCCCGCCCTAAGCAACCTTCGGGTCATGGCAAGACCATTAGAATGTCCACCACAAATGCCCTCATGGATGTCAACTAACGCTTGGTTGGATTCCTCCTTTTCCAAGCACCTAAGAAGTGTCCCATCTAAACCGCTCCTATATAAATCACCAAAGATGAGGGTGTGTCAAGAGGTGTTACGGATGAGGTTTCAGCATTCAGAGCAGTTGAATGTGTCGAGGATGATGCCATCATGAAGATATGAATAGATAGCACCATATTGGGAAGACTCGTGTGTGATAATGGCACAAATGACATGGCTTTCAAACGAGTCAAAGATGGGATGGTGTAGCTCTTCCACCAGGAATTCAGATCTGGATTCATGTGTCTCCAACTGAAGAAGTGAAGCTAATGTGGCCATGGCATCTGCAGCTTTGTTCTCTGTCCTAGGGATCTGTTGAAATGTCACAAAGGTGAAGTAGCGTCTCAAAGAATCAACCATCTTTTTGTAGGGTATCAATTTGTCATCCTTGGTTTGATACTCTTCATTGACCTGGTTGATGATTAACTGGGAATCCCCAAAGACATGTAACTCTGTGATGTTCCATTCTCAAGCCATTAGTTAAAGCTTCATATTCTGCAATATTATTGGTACATGGGAATAAAAGTTTGTAAGACTTTGGAATATTGTACCCATGTGGAGAAACAAATAATACTCCAGCACCTGATCCATTTTGCATGCGGGAACCATCAAAGAACATTGTCCAAGTGCGAGTAGTTGTATACAAGATGTGTTCATCTGGGAATTCCACTTGGATTGGCATACTATCCTGAATTGGGAAATCAGCTAATTGGTCAGCAATAGCTTGCCCTTTTATTGCCTTCCTTTCAACGTACTCTATGTCAAATTCAGTGAGGACCATCATCCATTTAGCAAGTCTACCCGTGAGGGCAGCCTTACTAAGCAAGTATTTAAGAGGATCAATTTTGGCAACCAAATGTATGGTGTGAGCAAGCATGTAGTGGTGCAACTTTTGAGAAGCAAACACCACTGCCAGACAAGACTTCTCAATATTATTGTAATTGATCTCATAGGAGATGAGAGTACGACTGATATAGTATATGGCCCGTTCTTTCCCAGTATCATCTGTTTGAGCCAATAATGCCCCGAGGGAAGTTTCTATAGCTGAAATATATAGGATCAATGGTTTCCCTGGAATAGGAGGCATTAGGATCGGAGGATTAGCCAAGTATTGTTTGATCTGATCTAGGCTCTTTTGACAATCCTCGTTCCAAACACAAGAAGCACCCTTATGTAATGTCTTGTTAAAGGGTTGTGCCCTATCTGCAAGTTGAGAAATAAACCTCCTAATTGATTGAAGACATCCCTGAAGACTTCTCATTTGACTGATATTTCAAGGAGGTGGCATATCTAGAATTGCTTGGACCTTTTTGGGGTCAACCTCGATACCTTTTGCTGATATTATGAATCCTAAAAGTTTTCCTGAGGTGACGCCAAATGCGCACTTCTTTGGATTCAATCTGAGTTGAAACTGTTCCATGCGATCTAGAATTACTTCCAGATCATTGAGTTGTGTGTCCCATTTTCTTGATTTTGCCAGGGTATCATCCACATAATCTTCCATGTTTTTGTGCATCATATCGTGAAAGATAGTGGTCATAGCTCTTTGGTAGGTTGCTCCCGCATTCTTTAATCCAAATGGCATGACGTTCCAGCAATAGGTTCCCCATGCACATGTGAATGCTATTTTCTCTTGGTCTTCAGGAGCTATTTTGATTTGATTATACCCTGAGAAACCATCCATTAGAGAGTATATGTCATAGCCCGCTGTCATGTCCACTATCATGTCAATGTTTGGAAGTGGAAAATAGTCCTTTGGGCATGCTTTGTTTAAGTCTCTAAAATCTGTACATACACGAATGGACCCATCATGTTTGGAAACTGGTACTATGTTTGAGATCCATTCTGCATAATCGATGGCTCTAATGAATCCATCTCTCAAAACTTTTTCTAATTCCCCTTTGACAAGGAGAGCTACATGTGGATGCATTTTTCTGAGTCTCTGTTTTACTGGCTTGACTCCTGGAGCTATGGATAAGTGATGCATGATAAGATTTGTGTCAAGCCCTGGCATGTCTGAATAGGTCCATGCAAAATTAATTTTCTTTTTCTGTAAAAACTGTACATATGCCTTGGTCTCTTCTTCTGATAAAGACTAAGCAAGATGGACTATTTGAGGATTTTCTTCTGTGTCAAATTGGCTGGCTTTGTTGGCTCAATCAATACTGATGATCTATCTTGGAAATAACTTGGCAAGTTATTAAGTACCCCATCCTTAGGTGCCTCAAAGAGGTTTTCACCCTCGAATGCGTCATTTCTTTTTACTATTTATGGTTCTGACACTACCACAAAGTGGCTTTCGCCATCAGACCTATTTTTCTTTTTTTCTTTTATTTTGAGACTGAGGTACTTAATATCAAGCTCTGTCATGCTAGTTTTTGGTTCATTGGTGGAAGAAGCCACGGGTTCAAGAGCATTCAGATAGCAGGTGATTTCATAGTCATTCTAGAAGGTGAGGAATGTAGGCTCTTGATGGCGCTGAGACCAGTCAATTAGGTCAAAGTGAACAAGGGGTAAGTCAATGGCTAGTTCAATGTTATTTATGCAAAAAGTGTCATCTCTGGTGACCATATAATTGGAGTTCATCAAGTCTTCTCCTAAAATACCCGAATTAGGACTCATCCTACCAAACAAAGCGTCATCCACTAAGGCAATTTGAGGAGTACAATCCTCTAGTCCTACACTAAGCTCGTTAGTCGCATTGGGTTGGGTACTATAAGCATGGACAATATCTACATCCAGATCAACTGTTGCATCTGAAAGCGAGTCCCATTCATATTCATGGGAATCTGTGTCTGAGTCATCATTTGGGCCTTGTGATGTAGAAGCCTCAAGGTTAGGAAGGGTTTCCCCCTCTCTAGTGCTAGTATTGGTACTATCCATTGCAGCTAGGACAGTAACACTTTCTTGTGTCGATCTAGCAGTCATACAGTCACTATCCATCGCAGCTGGGATAGTAGGACTGTCAAGTATCAAATCTATGGAATCTCCCCAAAGGAGATGTGTTGAGGGCACCCAATCATCAGACACATCTTGTTCATTGGAAAGATCGGGTGTATAGTCCGAGTCACTGTCACTGTCCGTCGCAGTTGGGACAGGGACACCTTTCTTCTTTTTATTCTCAAAACCTAAGCCAACCATGGACTTATTCTTTCTTCTGAAAAGGGCATGGTTAAGAGGCTCAGCTTTAGCATCTAGCCTATGGCTAAGGGGACCATATCCAGGATACCCCATATTCTTAACCATTGTATACCCTTTCCCATAAGCTTCAGGTGGAGGAGCAAAATTCTCGTTGTGCTTGTATTTTTCCTCGTGATAGATCCAGTCCCTTATGGAAACTTCCTCCTTTTCTTCCTGAATAGGGACCAAAGACTCAACAAATTTCCCAAATAATGTCATTGTTGATGACGAAGGCTTCACATTTGGTGATGGTCTCCCATAAGACCTAGGAGAGATTGGTATGTTTGTAAAAGAATCAATTTTATAATCTCCCATCCCAAGATCTATGGTCTTGAACTTCTACTTGCATTGTTCAAGTGAACTACTAAGACTGTCAACTTCCCTATTCAAAGGTACATGTGATCTCGCAGAAATGTTATTAACTGATAAAGCACTATCTCCAGGGATGCAAATTTCTACACCGTTATGGGGAAACTTAACACACTGGTGATATGTTGATGGGACTGCTTGCATTTTGTGAATCCATGGCCTACCTAGAAAAATGTTGTAGGCTAAAGGTCCAACATCAACAATTTGAAATAAGATATCTTTTTCTACTGGACCAATGCGAATAGGCAAAACAACCAATCCCTTAGAACTTCTTTCTGCTTCGTCATATGCTTTGATTGTGATCCTTTTCCTCGTGTCAATGACGTTCTCAGAATATCCTAGGGCCAGCAACAAAATCAGGGTACAAATATTGAGCCCCGCACCCCCATCTATTAGTACATGCCTGACATGGGTTTTATGAATCATGACTTCGATGTGTAAGGCCAAATTATGTGGGTGACTGATGGATTTGTCATCTTCTTCTGAGAAGGTGAGGTAATGAGGGCTAGCCAAGTGGTTGACCATGTTCTAGAATTGATCAATATCTAAGTTGTTAGGGACGTTGGCTACTCGCAAAGCATCCTCAAGGACACGCTTGTGCTTAGGAGACAATTCTAAAAGATCAAAAATGGATATTTGCGCGGGTGTATGTTGTAGCTGGTTGATAAGATCATAATTGGAATCAGGACCACCAGCAAATTTAGGAGGAACACCTTTAGACATGGGCTGCTTGGACTTGCTAGTGCTAGGACCTCTGATGATAATGGGTGCTTGGGCCTGGCCCCTAGTGACAGCATTGAGGGACTGGGGCATTCTTTGTGAGTGAGGACCTCTTATCACCACAACAGGTCTTTCATCAGTCATAGGAGTTGAGTCCACATTATATCCATATGGATCTTTCCCTCTCACCATGTTGACACTATCATCCACAACTTCAAGCATGTTAATAATGTTCTCCGCATTTGTGTAGGTGTAGTTGATAGCCGCCTTTCCATTCTTATTGTTAAAATTCTCTCCTTTCTCATATTTAGGCAAGGGCTCTTTAAAGGCTTTATGATCTGCATTAGTGGTTAACCCATCCACTTGTAATTGTCTTTTTTCAATAAGGTCTTGGACAAGATGCTTGAGTTTAAAACAATTTTCTATGTCGTGTCCAATCCCATTATGAAAAATGCAAAAAGCCTTCGCATCCCACCAATGAGGTAAAGGATCCGGTATACGATGTTTTGTAGGATCCTGTGGGTGTGCCAAATTATGAGCAAAAAAACATCTGCATAAGATTCTCCCAAATTGGTAAATTGTCTTTTCTCCATTTTAGATCTCCTTTGATACTTAGGTTTGTCTTGTTGTGTTGAAGACGTTTGCAGCTTCATAGCTTGAACTGCATGGGAGAGGTTAAGAACTCTTTCATTTTTTACTTGAGATGAGTCAATAACTCTATCGTTGACCACTTGCTTATTTTTGTTCCAATAGGAGTTTTTTTTGTCCTTGTTACCATTAGTATTGTTATTTTGGCTATTGTTGTTATTTGTTGGTTTAGCCAAAATTCCTTGTTCTTTTAGGACATCCTCAATGCGACATGCCACCTCTACCATGGTATCAAAGGAATTAAACAGGATTTTCTTGACTTCATATCTTAGTTCTGGTATTAGGTTGCTCACAATGATATCAATTCTCTCCTCCTCAGGGATTGTCCTTGGGTATTTTGAACACAATCACCTCCATCATTGTAAAAATGTGACAAAAGATTCCCCTTAATTTTGCTTGAGTTTGCACAAATCAAGCATTGTGACCGACCTCGATAAGTTGTAAGCAAAATGCTGAACAAACCTTTGGACAAGTTCTTTAAATATTTTTACTGGAGGGGAAAGGTTGGTGAACCACTCCATGGCTTGACCTTTTAAGCTCCTTGGGAATAGTCTCATCAAGTAGGAGTCTTCATGGTGAAAGGAAAAGCTCATTATGTAGAACTGTCGAACATGGTCGTGAGGGTCGCCAGTGCCATCATATTTGTCATATGTTGGGAACTCAACTTTCTTAGGGAATTCTACCATCACCACACTTTTGTCAATGGGGTTAGGACATATGGAGTCCAAATGAAACGTGTTCTTGGGAGCCTTCATCCTGTCTATATCTTTTTGCATTTGTAAGATCACCTCATCAGTTGAAGGGCTCTGTTTCTTTATCTTTTGGTGAACATCAAAATTATATGGAACTTTAGCACCTTTGTTAATGAGACTTTCCAAGAATTGGTCTTATTTTTGTTCCACATATTGCTCCACATATGCTTGAAAGGATGGTTCCTGTTGCATAGTCATGAAATCCATATGATCAAATTTAGCATAACTTCCTCCATGTTGTGAGCCATGATGTGCTCATTGGGAGGGTTGCTTTGAATGTCTATGAGACGATTGTCTCCTATGATGGTCATATCTTGAAACCCTTCTTCCTCTAGGACTTGGGGATCGTGAGGGCGTCCTTGATCTTCTTCTAGGGCTTGGGGAAGGGGTAGATGGGGGTGAGTTAGTCCCACTATTGGCTCCCTTCCTGTTGAATCAGCTTTGGAGTTGTTGTGCATAGAGTCTATCTTCTTCTTCTTGGGTGACTCTTTTCTGTATGTCCAACAATGCACGTTCCTCTTCCTCTAGTTGTCTGAATTTTTCTTTTTTAGCAGCCTGTTCATCTAAGTAGGCTTGCTTCTCCCTCTCAATGCTTCTCAATCTTGTATTTGCATATCGAGAGGTGTCTTTAAGCGGGGAGGTTTGTCTCGAATGTCTTATTGCATTGGCTATGTTTATGTGGTGATCACTAGATTCGTTATTCTGGTCTTCATGTTGTGACCCTGAATCTGAGTGAGTTTGCTTATGATATCTTTCGGCTCATTGGTGAGCATCAAAATACCTCGCGTTGTTGGGAGGTGACCCGGGTGGACTAGCATGAGAAGAACCACCATACTCTCTTCTATGTCATTGGAAGATATCCTCAAGAGTTTGATTCATGGCTTCTCTTTGTTATCGGGTAAAAGTGTAACTCATGTCCATGCTTGATGAAAGTGGTATGAAAGAGGTGCTCACTTCACTAGGATTAGCTCCCGGATTAAAACAAACCTCAGATTCACTCTTAGGAGATTGATCGAAAAGGGGACCTTTTCCCTTAGGTTGTCGACGAGTCTTGACGGGTGGTAACTAGCTAAAGGCAATGGGGGGTCGCTTCCCTTGATTGACTTGATACCTTGTTGTAACTGACATGAAAGAAAGATACTCTCAATGAGAAGGTGACCTCTCAAAGTGTCAACGCCAAACTAGGATAATTAAAGTCCTCTATTGTCCAAAGAGAAATGAAAAGAAAAAAAGGGCTTTACCAATACTGTCAAAGAGGTGCTTCAAATCAAAGGGTGACTACCCTTGCACTTTTGAATCAGGAGGTTGGACTAGGCCAAAAGATAATTGAAATTGAGATTAAATGAAAATGATTTGGACAATAAGAGTACTAAAATTTTCCAAGAATGTAGCTAACAATCTTAGAGATGAACCTTGGCACCAAGAATGATCTTCTAACTTGACAATTATTTCAAGGTGATTTCGTAAATCAAATGATGCTATCCCGGAGGACTAAAACCAGAAATTTAGAGTCAAGACAGGTCTCAAACGTCAGGGTGAGAAGCCTACTCTAAGACCTAGCTTGATTAACAGCAACTGAAACTGACCAAAATGTAAGCATGACAAAAATTAACCAGGCGATATACTCCAGGCTACTGGGGCGATATACCTATAACCACATGATACTTCACATGACACCAGGTGATATACCTCAGCACTGGCAGGCGATATACTCTAGGCGGGTCAGGCGATAGTCTGTCAGGGGTGAACTATCGCACGATATTTCTCTTCAAAGCAGGCGATATTTCTAGCAAGCGTGAAGTATCGCACGATATTTCACTTTACAGTGTGCGATACTGTTGCAGATTTGTTTAACTCTTGACCAGAATTGTGTAAAATTTGCATTTTTGAGTCTGTTTGGTCAAAATTTTCAGTCTAAGGGTTGATGTTTTCGATTTCAGTCACAATATCAATAGAATTTTGGCAGGTTTGCAAACAGTAAGGGATCAAAACATGGTCTCAAACACTTGAAACAAGGGCAAAAGCAACCTTGCCAAGACAAACACTTGTGATATCAGAATTGAAAAAGCACCCTATGAATGCTACCGATTGTTTGTATATAAAAACATTTGCATTGGTATCACACAACCGAAGACAATTCAAGCAAATCTATCCTAAAAATTCAAGGCTCAATACTTACCAACTTTGCCCACAACTTGATGCCCCCTCGCCTCACACCAAGTGGTTACCCACAAGAGATTTTGGCTTTGTCATGGAAATGTCAAATGACACAACCAAAGGGACACATATGGTGAGTATCTTAAGGTGATCCAGGTAAACCACTTGGATCAATCCTTGCACTAAGAAGATAAGTGGCTAAAATAAGGTGGCTTCTATCTAATGGTTCTTAATAAGGATTTCCGTTCACAACACCCCTCTTGCTCCTCATAAAGGACTAGGACCTTGCGGCCTCAAGAGTACCTTAAGCATTCTTGTTCAATGTTTTCCCCATGGTCGCAATCCCATGAGCTACTCACATCAAACGAAGACAAGTGTTATGTCTACCAAGGTTTTTGGTGTCCTTGATAGCCTTGAGATTATAGTGAGTTGGAATCACTTGCCACCAAGAAAAATGATGACAAGGTTGTCCCCACTTGAGTCGTTCCTCTTGATTGCTCAAGAGTAGGCCCGCTAAAGGATCCTAAACTAAACAAAGAATAGATCAACTCTTGAGGTTCAAGGTTTTTGGTTCACCACAAGGGTGAAGAGCATACTCCCCTATCTCAAGAATCTCTCCCAAACACACCAAGCAAAGAGGTTCAATTACTCCCTTGCTTCCAAAACCTTAAGATGGGTCAAGATTTTCTAGTTCACCTAAAGGTGAAGAGCATACTTCTCCTACCACCTCAAGATCCCTTTCACAAGGTATTAAGATTCCTAATATAATTAGTGAATGCCACACTTGAAAGGAAAGCAAATCAACAAGCAAGAAATTTTTTATTTTATTTTTATGCTTGGGCAGCCCTGCAAAAACTGTTAGTAGCCCTCTTTGACATGTGTTTTCAGCAATTTTTAAGCAATGAGAGCACCTACAAACACAACTTGTTAGACCCACAAGGTTAGCAAAATCCAAATCTAAATGTAGACATGCAATAACTGATAGATTTAAGCTAAAAGATGCAGGTTAGACCTATCTAAACATAGCAAAATAAAACAGCAAACTAAAATGATCAAATTCGGATGAGAAAACTAAAAATGCAAGTCTCTGTCAGATCAGGCGATATACCTTAGACTTCACCAGTATCGCGCGACATAGTTTCCTATAGTCACGCGATATACCTCAGTCTGGGTGATACTTCGCACTATGGGCGGGTGATACTTTGCCCGATGCCAAGCGATATACCTCAATACTGGTGGGCGATCCTTCTGTCATGCGAAGTGTCACACCACTATACAAAGGTATATCACGTGATATTTTTGAGAAGTATCACGCGATACTCTGAGATAGAAAACTAAAACTGTAAAATTTCCAAAAAATAATCCGAAAAATGATGAAAATGCAAAGAAACAAAGGACAAAGCCTATCTACTCTGCCTCACGGTGGGCGCCAAAAATGTACACACTAAAATGGTGCACTTCTATGAACCATTACATGCAAGGTTGCTCAAGAATGAGGCCTCACAAAGCGGCTCATAGCTCTTTATGCATGGAGTTGCAAGGGACTATGAAGTATTTGCTCTCAGCTAGAGCTACAAGCTTGTGAACTTGCTAGTCAACCACACAATGAGAGATTCAAAAGAGGACAAGGGCAAGAGTGCCAATATCCTCAAGAATCACTATGAAAATGCAATGCAAGCTATATGAAAATGCAATCTAAACTATGAAAGGAAAGTACAATGCAACTAATCTATGAAAGGAAATAGCAATGGATTACAATGCCTCCTATTTAGACTATGTGAGCTTATTCTATTGCATAAAAGGAAATCTACACTAAGAATGCCATTATCATGCAACTAATATGAACTAGATGATGCAATGAAGCAAGTCTTCAATGTCTTCAAAAGCTCCAAATGCACCTAAAACCTGCAGCATAACATTAGCATAAAACAAGTGGATATGTAAATGGAGAGAGCTCTCCTTTTATAAGAAATAAGGTGAAATGGACCATTGAGATTAAGAGGCAAAAGGTCTTAATCAGCGGTGGAGCTTGAAAGAGGAGCAATCCATGTGCACAAGTATCCTCCAATGAGAGTGAAGTGTTGACTTTTGAGCCTCATGTGAGATAAAAAGTGCTTTTCTCCTTTTTATAAAATATGAATAATATTTTATTTGTGCAACTTAGGATAAGAGGAAAGTGGGGGCTTTTTATTTAATTAAAAGGGGAGGAAATATTCCTTCTAATCAAATAAAGACTTAGGATAAATGGTTAGCCCAAGGATAAAAATCCAATATATGATCGAAATTAGGATTTGATCAAGAGATTGATATTGTTGAAAATATTGATTATTGATAAAATTGATTAAGGATTGATAAATCAAATAAATGGGGCCCAAAGTCTAGGCGACCATTTTTGGGTGCATACACTAATGTCAAAAGAAGGAGACTACATATTTATCGCATGAACAAGCTTCATGTATGCCTGATCAAACTAGTTAAGGAGAACCGAATTGTAGAGTTTACCGAGCGTCAAAAAGCTATTACCGAGCGACAGTAAGTCATTGATTATTGTTGATACAAAATTGATATATTGATCAGAGGATTTAAATGAGCATAATATAGATATGAACATTTGCAATTGAATTTGTATTGTAATCAGATCACCTACTATTACATTTTAACCATTGTATACAAACAAATCTCTTAACAGAGTGGATTAGGAAAGTTTTATATGTATCATTCATAGAATGAACATTGTTATCCCGCCAACCCCATAGTGAATGCTGGTTGGATGATAACGATTGGTCTAAAATCCTCTAACAAGGTCACACCTCATAGTGTGTTTGTAACCTTTAATAGGGTTGGGTCTTCACCGACCTCACTTTAGAAGAGTGAACAATTTTTGGGTTGACGGTCCCAGGTGGTTTTTCCCTTCATAGGGTTTCCACGTTAAATATTTTGTGTTATGTGTTCATTGTGGTGATTTTTTGTTATCATACTTTACATATTACATGTTAGATTTGATCGGTAATCATTATATGTTATTGATTGGTAATCGGTAAAAGTACAAACAGTATAGTATTTTATGTTACCAAGCTGTAGAAGTTTAAGTAAATTATTTTGGATTATACATTTTGATTTGTGACTGTGGATAACTGATTCACCCCCCTCTTAGTTATTCTAACAAAAGAGAGTAGACTTATATATAGGAAGAGTAGATTAAGACAAAGAGATCAAGATTTTAGAGAATAAAAAAAGAGTAGACACCATGTCTTATCTCCATATCCAACGCCTTTTCTCTAAATTTTTTGGGAGATCATCATAGAAACACCCTAAGTTAGAATCCATTCATGATATCTACATAAGACATATTGGGACTATGTCACCCAGCCAAAAACTCTTGCATTTTTAGGCCTGAATTTATATGACATATTCCTCTCTTACTCATCTTTCTACATCTATACTCAAAGTTTGCATATATGATTTTTATCTTTTTTATTTTAATGTTGATTATGACCAATTTTATATCTTTAGACCTAGTTCTTTCTCCATCGTATCCAATCACACCACTAAGATTATAACCAAGAATAATTAAATACATCAATGTTGATGTCTCACTAATTCAATTAGTTTGATGTTGGGATAAATAGATTATTCTTTAATGAGGAGCTGATGGGAATTGTTTTCTATTCGTAGTCTACATGTGTAGGCTAGTGATCTCTATTTGACAACTCATTATTTTGGTGATATTGACATAACATGCTCTATATTTCTTAATTGGATGTTTGAATATCTTAGCATAATTGTATTTCTTGTGTGGTTTCATTGCTTAAATAGGTGGTTAATTAATCATTCTATTGCTAAATCACAATACTTGATCACTTATTTAATTATCATAAGTTCTTAAAATTATTCTAAGAGAATAAATCACTTCCCTAAGCCTTATCTTTCTTATGTATCATTTTCATTACTTGTTGTTCTGAATCTAATATCTAGGTGAGAAGAAGTTATAAAATTATAATTTTACAAGGTTCTAATGCTTAGGGTATTGTGCCTGAGTTGAATAATCTATTTCATTAGAGCAAGGATAAATATTATTCTCTTAATATAGCACCTACCATGCCTAAAATTATTGATAATCCTTCCCCCAATACTTCTCATGAGAAGGATAACTCTTCTACTTAAGTATCAAATGACCAATTTGGGAGTCCTTACAAGAAATAAGAAATTCCTTAACAATTTGTGAGTCAATAATACTTGGGTGGAGAGAAAATCCCCTTGATTGAAGGTTTAAGAAGGCTGATTCAAACAAATAAACATGATATAGAATACTTGTGTGGTATTGCTCACATAGTGGATGAAAACACCATGAAAATTTCTAGTTGCGCTAGTGTTAGTGAACAGATTTTGTCTTTGTTTCTACCTTCTTTAAAACTATTACTCTATCATCGTTTCAAAGACAAACTTCTACTAATAGTTGGGAAGTGTTGAATATGAGTCACTTCCCTCTCAATTTTAGTCTAGGTACAGCTCCCTAAATAGATTTTCAATGAATTTCTCTAAAAAAAATTGTCAATTTAGCTTTTAACCTGAAAGCTTAAAGGCCACTATATCGTTCTTCAGACGACTAGCACTTTTCACAACTATTCAAAAGGAAAACTACATATACGAAAATAGAAAATCATAGTTTTCTTCCTTCTATTCCTATTTGAGATAGTATAATAATAAAATGAATCAAAGGAATATGAATCTGAATGCAACCACTGATATCTTCAAGATACTGACAAAGATCTATTGTAGAAACAAAGAATGAATAAAATATCACCACAGGACATATATCCATTCACTTCAAATTTCACAGATTTGAAAAAAAGTGTGATTGATATATTAACTTTTCATGCAACACATGCAAAAACATGGAAAATATATATATAAGGTCTTTAATAGTAAACTTGATATATTAGAAATGTTTTTTTTTCTAAGACTGAAAGAAACTTTAAAAGAAAAATACCAATTTTCTTCCAAAATTTTTTAACCCTTTCTACTACGCAGCTAAAATACTTATAGTTTTTGCAAAGCCGAGAGGTCTCCCGAAAAACCCGACCTCTTGGTTAGAATAGTTAACAAGTAACCAAAGTAAAAGAGGACACATATCCCTTAGACTTTCAAGATAGTTAAACCTAACTAAATTTCCAGATCAACCTCCTTATCGATAGCACGCTCCTCATCTACTGCGAGATTCCCTCCTTTAGCTGTGATGGATTGAGTCACCTCCCATTGTTTGTGTGCCTGAACCAATTATTTTGTGAGCTGCATATGAGGAACCTTCATATTCAATATCCATGTCATCACATCTTTTGTCCACCTGGATTTCTTGACCTTCTCAATCGTTAAAGGGAATTGATCCACACAGAGATACAACATTGATTCAATCTTGGCCACTTGAGTAAAATCTGAAGGCTTAGGATTGGCCTTTTCTTTAATCTTTTTAGAGGTATTTTCAAACACTGCAAGAGCTATCTTCTAATCTTCTTCCCCATGATTAACTATGTAGGTATGAGAAAAATTTATCACCTTCAATTTAGTCATCATTATTTTCTACAACTACTTGATCTCATTTTCACTATCCTTATTTTCAGTGATTGTACTCCTGATGGTGTTGAGATGCCAACTTATATTCTTTCTAAGAACAAAGAAGGTGGCTTCATCATGTGACTTTACAGCCTTTTTTGTACAAAACTTTACATACCCATATTTTTCTATCTCCAGGATCTTAGACATGGCTCCATACCATTTCACCTCTTCTCTCTCCCACACCTGCCTCTATGTTTGTAATTCACCTATCAAGACCTCTATATCATGAAAAACTTCCTAAGCATCCTTGAGGTACCTAAGATCACCTTTGACAATTTCACTGATCCATTCATCTATAGAGGTCACCAACGTTCAACCTCTCTGCACTTGACTCAAGAAATGTTTACTCTTAGCAAATTCTAGATCAAAAATTTGAGGAGACTGGACTAATGGAGTGGCATCAAAACTATAGAACGTATTGATAAACTAGGAAAGAGTTACAATCATCTGCTTCAATTCTTTCTTTGCTTTTCTGTCCTGCCTAGACAAATTCAACATTTGTTGTGTTGTTTCTTTGAACAAATTATTTTTACCAACGCAGTCCATAGTACCCAATTCCACCTTAGTGATTTCAAAATCCTCTCCCTTAACTTCGTTATCCCCCTCTTTAGGTCTATAAGTCACCACTTCAGTAGTCCATTTTCTGATCTTCGCATCTGTGAACATTCGAGCTATACTTTTTACCTTTTTAGCCTTGGGAGTCTTCTGAACATACTTGCTCACTATATCTTTAATGGGCATAGACACAGGAACTAGATTGTGTTTTTTACTCATTGTGGATATCAACCATGGGGGTGTAATTCTAGAACCAGTGGGTTTCTTAGGTGTTTTTGCTAGTGTACCAATCACCTCTAGTGTGGCATCTTCTAAGTCAAAGAGATCTTTATCCACTTGTTCATTTTCAGATATGTGGAAACTCATATCTTCTATCTTGTCTTCATCCAAATTAATCATTAGAATGTCCTCCTGAGCCATGCTTTTCTTAGTCTTTAGCCTAGTCTTGGATCTTGTAATCCTTTATGAAGGAGTAGCTAGGAGGGATTCAGCTACAGTTTTCTTTCTCATGTTTTTGGCTTGTGGTTTCTTAGAAGATCCTGCATTTTGAATTTGAGTAGGTAAATTAGAAACAAAAATAAGAGAATGTAAAGAAGTACATGCAACTTCTTCTTTTTCTACTCTAGGTTCTTTTTGCTTCCTTCTTCTTTGGAGCCACTCATTAGTCAACTGGATAACAGATAAAGTTCCTTTTCAATATCATCTTCTTCCTCTTTCGACTAGTCTATAACAAGATCACTTTTCTCAACTAGTTTTTTGTAACTAGGTTCAATCAAATTGGATCCATCATCGGTTACCCCATCTACATTAATCTATAGTCTCATGGATTGGATTTGACATACACACATCATGTTGTGTGCCCTCTCCTCTACTTGTGATTCATCATAGCGGTCTTCCCAAAAATCTTCCAGGTGAGGTACAGGAAACATGTGTGATCTACGCCCTAAACTGCCATTGGCATAGTTCTTGTTATTAAACCCCACCCTTTTAGTATAGTATTTGAAATCAAAATGATGGATGTCACTCCCAATACTGATGGCATCAGCCAAGGTTTTACATGAAAATTTACCTAGTGTTATAGAAAAAGCTTTGTCCAACTCTTCTTCAGGAAGAAATCTTTTTAAAACTGTAGTAAGCTGTCGACAAATCTCAGCTAAGATAAAAAAATCAAATGCATACCTAGGTAACCTCAGCGGTTGGTCTTCAAAACCCCCAACCCTAATATTTGTAAACCTAGGAAATTGAATATAATAGCTCCCATACTTAGTTACCAATCCTTGGGCTTCCAAATTAATCCTTTTATCAGTGACACCAGTGAGTTCAAAACATAATTTTCCCATGAATGTGTCGTACAGTCTCCTGTAATTTTCAACAACCTTATCCTTCTGTAGAAATGGATAATATTCATACACACACGTATTTGCAACCCAAGGTTCATGTGGCATTCTGTACCATTATCTACTACAGGCTAAACAATACATGAGATAGGAAGACATGAAGAAACCGCTAACAGTCAATTTAGAGGTATTGAGTTGTTCTCTCAAGGAGCTAGCAATTAACTTGGCCCAATCTAGGAGTTGGGTTCCTTCTAGAATGATTTGAACATAAAAATACATCCATTCAAAAAATAGATAAGCAACATGAGACCCTCTTACTCTATGTAACATCGCCATTGGGTCGCTAATGTAAGGGAAGACATGGGTTCTGTTAAATTTCTTAGGAAAATGTGAACCCCCTCTTTGTGGGTTTAGCAACCAGTTCTTAGCTATTAAGGTACAGTTTGCATCTTTATTTTCATTGAATTTTACAATGGACTGCATGGGAGAAAAAGTGGAGAATGCCTTTTCTGGGATTTGCAAAGCTTGTGTCACTATTTCCCTATTAACTAGCATGAGGACACTACTATCTTTCTTTTTAATTGACTCAGTTTGTGCATCATAACTTTGTATGCATTCAAGAATCAGCTCTGGGCACACAACAACTAGAGGAAAAGTCACCATAGAACACAACCCACTATGTAGGATTTCCAAAGCTGGGGTACCGTCTAAGGAATTCAAAAGACAAGATGAAAAATCCTCAATATCATAATCTTCTAGGTTAGTGTCTGATACTACAGGTCATCACATGCTAAACTCATAGTATTCCCAAACATATGAAAAACTGATCTCATACTGTAGAAATTAATCCTCTATTCACACTGCAGACTATTGAGTTTTGAAAATATCACAGGAGTAATAACCAAACTCACCTCTTTTCTTTAGAAGATTTTGATTACAAGAGCTCCCAAATCCTACCTCCGTGCACCAGCTTCTTAAAAACACTTAGGCATTTGAAAAGAAAGATGAAAGGATATAACTTAAATAGAACTGTGAGAGCACCTGAATTAATTGCAAATCCTTCACAATGAATACCGTGGGGATTTGATTTGACATTTTGTACAAGAGATCCATAATTACCATTAAAAAAATCCCAAGGGCATTTAAACATAATGATTATTCCACACCTTTAGGGCATACTTAAAAAATTCAGACCATAATAAGCTTTTAATGCCACTCCCTAGTGGACCCCACTGCTTAGCTGTCATTAAATTCTCTCTCCTTTCCTGAATTCCTGGATTCTTCTGAACAAGAAAGAACATAGTTCAAGGGAGTTTAACATTGGTCAAATCTGTTAAAGACTGTTCAACATTTTCCAACTTTAGAGTTAGCTCCATTGACAATTCACATGCCTGGGAACATTCATGATTAAAGAACCATTTTGATCTGATCTTCTTCAGTGCCAGCGGTGGAAGAATTTATTTCTTTATTAACTTGTCATGAACTCACAAAAGATGCAAATTGTGTGTACATCCTTGAATGGGTATGAACATCATTCGATGTTGTTCAAATGTGTTCAAAGGTGTTTCAAGGTGTTCAATAAAAACAAAGCTTGCAAAATTCTAAGAGACTAAAGACACCAACAGGAACTCAAAGAAATAACGAATGTATATGACACATGCTTAGGGGAGGAAAATCTGATAAAAGACAAGGTTTTAACATGAAGTCATAATCAAAGAATAAAAGGGTGAGACTCAAACTGGGACTAACATCGTCTCCGACTAGGGACTACTTTTCGACAAAAAGGCAGAGAACTCAGAACTCTGGTTACACAAAAATGAAAGGGCAAGACCGAAAAAAAAAATGCAAACATAGGAAAGGGAAACTAACCTAATATGTACAAGACAAAACTCTAAAGGATAAACTTACAATTTCACCAACTTCAAATCTTTCCCATTGTAGGAATAAGGCAAGATTGATCCATCTGGGTAAGATAATTTGAAAGCATTAGATCCCAATTCTTTTGCAATGAGAAAAGGTCCTTTCCACCATTATTCAAACTTACTATGGGCTCCCTTTGGTTCCTTCCTTTTGTCCCACAGCAGTACTTCATCTCCTTTCATAAACTTCCTGGGCTGAGCCTTCTTATCAAAGATATTCTTGATTTTAAGCTGATGTCTTATAATTCTATCTACCCATGCTTCCCTTTTAGCTTCTAGCTTCTGTAAGTACTTTATTCTTTTCTCAAGGGAACTTTTGAAAGCTTGATCTTCAATCACAGCTTGAAGTTTAATAGCAAACAACTCTAAAGGAAGAGATACCTGCGCCCCTACACCATATACCAGTTCAAATGGTGCCATGCTGATCGCCCTTTTGGGAGTTATCATGTCTACCTAGAGAGCTTCAAAAAGCTTTTTGTGCCAGTTCTTGCCATTATCATCCATCAACTTCTTCATAATAGCCACTAGATTCTTATTACTCGATTTTGCCTGTCCATTCCCTTGAGGAAAATAATCAGATGAATGAGACAGGGAAATACTATGGTCATAACAGAACAAAATCAACTCCTGAGATGAAAAATAAGTGGCATTATCCATCACAATCTTCTGTGGCACTCCAAAATGGACCAGAATATTATTTTTCAAAAACTCACACACCACCTGAGAATTGGCTTTCTTGGTTGGAATGACATCCACCCACTTAGTGAAGTAGTCAGTGGCCGTCAAAATGAAAACATCACCAGCACTAGAATTAGGATTAACTAGGCCTATAAAATCTAGTCCCCACTACTTAAAAGGTTCATCTACCACAATAGGTTTTAGAGGTAACGCAACTAGCTGAGGTTTTCCAGTAAACAACTGGCATTTTTCACACCTTCGGATGAATGCATAAGCATCTTTAAACATGCTCAGCCAGTAGAAACAATTACGGAGAATTTTGAAAGTAGTAATTGAAGAGGAAAAGTGACCCCCACAAGCTTCTTTGTGAAAGGCTTTTAAAAGTTGCATCTGTTGCTCCTTATCAACGCACCTGAGGAAAGTTCCATCCACTCCTCTTTTAAATAGTGAACCCTACCATATCACATATTTATCTTCTTGAAGCCTAAGGTTTCATCTTTCTTTTGGTGTTAATCGGGAAGGACATTCATTGTAAGTCAAGTAATAGGCTATATCGCAGAACCAAGGATCTGTTAAGCTTACTAATAGTGGATGTGATATTTCATTCCCAGGCTCCTCTTCTTGATTCGGGCTTTCAGGTATAAATTTACACAAACCTTTCCCCCTAACCAACTTTGTTGGTTTTATTGTTAGATCATATTCTTGTATCTTAGTTACCCAAGCTACTCTCTTATTCATTGCTATTTCTTGCTGCATGAGCAAACTTTTTACAGTAGAATCAAGAACAAAAACCACAGAATGTGAATGGAGAATATAAAACCTGAACTGCTTTACAGCTTTAACAACTATGAAATATTTCTTTTCAACAATTGAGTACTTGAGTTCATGCTTCTTTAGGGGAGTACTCATGAAAGCAATTGGTGCTTCATTTTCTGTCTCATTCTTTTGAGTAAGTATTGTAGATAAGGAATGATCAGAAGCATAGTAGTAGATAATAAAATCTTTTTTATAATCAGGATGAACTAAAGAAGGAGCATTAGCTACAACATTTTTGACTTCATTAAAATCCTTCTTACCAGCCTCGATCTATTTGAAGGATTGTTTCTCACTCATCATCCCCACAATGTGTCTAGTTAACTCAGAAAAATCTCGTACAAAAGCTCACAAAAAGTTTATCTACCCAAAGAATGACTTTACACCAGTTCTAGTTGATGGAAGACTTAGTTGTTGAATGGCTTTAACTCTTTCAAGGTCTATCCTTATCCCTTCCTTAGAGACTATGTGACCTAGTAACTTTCCTTCTGTTACACAAAAGATAGATTTCTTGGGATTGAGAGAAATACCGTGATCACAACACCTTTGGAGAACTAGTTGAAGATCTCTGAGATGATGTTTTCATCTTCATGAATAGACTATCAAATCATCAAGGTAGATAACAATAATTTTATTCTTCATATCAGCAAAAGATGAGTCCATAGCCCTCTGGAAGGTTTCTCCAGCATTTATTAGACCAAAAGGCATTCTATTGTATGCAAATGTTCCCCAAGGTGTAGTAAAAGCGGTTTTATGCTTATCATTCTCTGCCACACTTGGTTATACCCTAAAAATCCATCAAGCATTAACATAATCTCAGATTTGGCCACAGTCTGCAAAACATGCTGCTTTTTAGTATAGTGTGGATACTGATCAGTCACCAAGTGGGAGATTGTTAGCTTGTGGTGACTAATCAGGAAAGTACTATCCAGGAAAGTACTGTACACTTTTCCTCCCGACCTCACCAGGGTTTGGGGCTGGGCCGGGCCCCGAGCGGGGGTTTGGGGGCGGTAGCCCCCAAGAGCAGGGGTTTGGGGGCGCAGCCCCCGAGGAAATTTTTTTTGAGACCGACTACTTTTTTCGGTTTTTTGGGCCGACTACTTATAACTCATTCTAACTCTAAAGTGGGAAAATATTGTATAATATGGCTTAGGGTTAGGGATTTTGCATTATGTATGATTTTAGTACTTGTGGCAGAATTGGGCTGTAAGGGATTACAGATTGTAATCAGGTTGTAATCACTGGATAATAATAATATTGGACTCGCTGTTGGTGGACATAGCCCAGGGATTGGGTGAACCACGTTAAATCTGTGTGTCTTGTGTTCTATTCTGTGTGGTTTATTATTTTCTGATATTAGTTATATTTGCACATAATTGTTATTTCTGCCTTGTTAATCCTAACAAGTGGTATCAAAGCGAGGTTATTTCATTTGTTCTTTCATCTATTCTCTGAAGCAGGTCTCATGAGTTAGTGGGAGAGTCTCTCGGTTAAGTGGGAGAAATGGCAGACGAGGGTAGGCTGAAGGTTGATAAGTTTAATGGGCAGAACTTCCAATTATGGAAGATGCAAATGGAGGATTATCTCTATCAGAAGGATCTATGGCGGCCATTAGAGGGAGTAGCCAAGAAAGAGCAATCAATGTCTCAGGAAGATTGGGATATTTTGGATAGGAAGGCACTGGGGAGTATTCATCTATGCCTGGCACAATCGGTGGCATTCAATATTACTAAAGCAAAGACAGCTAAAGATCTGATGGAAACCCTAGCGAAGTTGTATGAAAAGCCTTCAGCTTCAAACAAGGTATTTCTTATGAAGCGTTTATTTAATATGAAAATGGTAGAAGGTGGATCAGTTACTGATCATTTGAATGAGTTTAATACAGTTACAAGTCAATTAACCTCAGTTAAAATTACTTTTGATGAAGAGGTTAGGGCTCTCTTGATTTTGTGTTCTTTGCCAGAAAGCTGGAATGGCTTGGTAATGGCTGTTAGTAATTCTATTTCTGGTTCTAATACCCTAAAGTATAATGATGTTATTGGTGTTATATTGAGTGAGGAAATTCGTAGGAAAAGCTTAGGGGCATCCACATCGGGTAGTGTATTGAACACAGAAAGCAGAGGCAGAACAAGAGATAAAGGAAACAACTCTGGAAATCATGGGAAATCAAGAGGAAAATCAAAGGGAAAGAGGTCCGAATCTAAAGGGCCAAATGATTGCTGGTACTGTGGAAAACCAGGTCATAAGAAGAAAGATTGTTGGTCTCAGAAGAAAGATCAAGGAGACAAAAATGATGGAAACAAGGAGGCAAATGTGGTAAGTAACAAATCCGAGGAGGATGCTTTGCTCTTGTCCTTAGAAAGTATTGATGATTCATGGGTTTTAGATTCTGGGGCTTCATTTCATGCTACACCCCATAGAAGTTATTTTGTTGATTATGTCCAAGGGGATTTTGGGCTAGTTTATTTGGGAGATAATGAACCCTGTCAGATTGTTGGAAAGGGAAAAATTAAAATTAAGTTGCAGAATGGGAATCATTGGCTACTACAAGAGGTAAGACATGTTCCAAGGCTGAGTAGGAATTTAATTTCAGCAGGGCAACTGGGTGATGAGGGTTGCACAGTTACTTTTAATGATAAAAATTGGAAGGTTTCAAAAGGTTCCTTAGTAGTAGCAAAAGGTGTGAAAGTAGGCACGTTATATCTTTGTACAGGTCATACTGTTCCTTCTACTTTAATTGTTTCAGAAGATAATGAATGTTCAGGAACAGTGGCTGCAGTTGAGCAGGAAGAACATCAAACTGTTGCTGTAGATTCTGACACAGCACTATGGCACAACAGACTCGGGCACATGAGTGAAAAAGGTATGAAATTACTTCATTCAAAGAAAGTTTTACCTGGTCTGAAATGTGTCAATATGGATTTCTGTGAAAGTTGTGTTTATGGAAAACAAAAGAGAGTTCGTTTTGTGAAGAGTGGGAAGGAAAAGAAAAATGAGAGATTAGAGCTTGTGCATACGGATGTATGGGGACCAGCTCAGGTATCTTCCCTTGGTGGCTCTCTGTATTATGTTACATTTATAGATGATGCAACAAGAAAAGTATGGATTTATTTCCTTAGACAGAAATCTGATGTATTTCAAACTTTTAAGAAATGGAAATGCTTGGTTGAGAATGAGACTGGTAAAAAGTTAAAATGTCTCAGATCTGATAATGGTGGTGAGTATTACAGCATAGAATTTGAAGAATATTGTTCCTCTAATGGTATTCGTAGGCAGAAAACTATACCAAGGACTCCACAAGAAAATGGAGTGGCTGAATGCATGAACAGGACAATAATGGAGCATGCAAGGAGTATGAGGTTGCATGCTAGGCTGCCCAAAAATATGTGGGCAGAGGCAGTGAACACTACTATTTATTTAATCAATAGAGGCCCCTCTACTCCTTTGGACTGTGGTATTCTAGAGGAAGCATGGAGTGGTAAGAAGGTGAGTTATTCTTTTCTCAAAACCTTTGGTTGTGAAGCTTTTGCACTTATAGATTCTGAAAATAGAACCAAGCTGGAAGCTAAGTCAAAGAAATGTGTATTTGTTGGGTATGGCATTGATGAATTTGGTTATAGGCTTTGAGATTTTGAAAATCATAAAATTGTAAGAAGTAGGGATGTCATATTCAATGAGAAAGTATTGTACAAAGATCTGTTGCTGCAGCATGAGAAGAAAGAAAATGACTATGTAGTACTGGATGATACTCCACAAGTTCATGTTCCAGTAGTTCCTTATGCTCTGCAACAACAGCAACAACAAATACCACACACCCCAGTGAGTGTTAGACGGTCAACAAGGCTAAGTAGACCTCCAGAAAGATTTTCTCCATCTTTGTATTCTATTCTGTTAACAGATGCTGGCGAACCTGAATGTTATAATGAAGCTTTGCAGGTGGATACAAAGCTTCAGTGGGAGTCTGCAATGACAGATGAAATGGACTCTTTGCTGAAAAATCAGACATGGGATCTATGTAAGTTACCTGTAGGTAAAAGGGCTTTACAGAATAAATGGGTTTATAGGATCAAAGAAGAGGATGGAGGTACGAAAAGATTTAAAGCCAGAGTAGTCATAAAAGGATTTGCACAGAAACATGGTATTGATTTTGATGAGATATTTTCTCCAGTTGTTAAAATGACTTCTATTCGTACTGTTTTAAGTATTGTGGCTACTGAAGATTTGCATTTAGAGCAACTTGATGTTAAAACAACCTTTCTTCATGGTGATTTGGATGAAGAAATATATATGGTTCAGCCACAAGGATTTAAGGTCAAGGGTAAGGAGAATTTGGTGTGCAGATTGCAGAAAAGTTTATATGGCTTGAAGCAAGCACCTCGGCAATGGTATATTAAATTTGACACTTTTATGAATGGGCATGGATATAGTCGGTGTCATTCTGACCATTGTGTTTATTTTAAGAGGTTGGATGATGACAGCTACATTATTTTATGTTTATATGTTGATGATATGCTTGTAGCTGGGTCTAACATGGATCACATTAAAGGGTTGAAACAAAAGTTAGCAAAATCTTTTGCTATGAAGGATTTGGGGGCAGCAAAACAAATCCTTGGTATGAAAATTTGTAGAGATAGGAAAAATAGAAAATTGTCTCTATCTCAGGCTGATTATATTGAGAAGGTGTTGCAACGTTTCTCTATGGAAAATGCCAAAGCTGTCAGCACACCTTTGCCTGGTCATTTGAAATTGACTAAGGATATGTGTCCCAAGACACCAGAAGAAGAGACTAAAATGTCTAAGGTACCTTATGCTTCAGCTGTAGGGAGCTTAATGTATGCTATGGTATGTACTAGGCCAGATATTGCACATGCAGTGGGAGTTGTTAGCTGTTATATGAGTAACCCTAGTATTGAGCATTGGAATGCAGTCAAATGGATTCTCAGATATTTGAGAGGCACATCCAGTAAGTGTTTACACTTTGGGGGTTCTACTACTACTGTACAAGGCTATGTTGACTCAGATTTGGTAGGAGATATAGATAGCAGGCGGAGTACTACAGGTTATATATTTACTGTTGGTGGGACAGCAGTGAGTTGGATTTCTCAACTACAAAAGGTGGTTGCTTTATCCACTACAGAGGCAGAGTATGTTGTTGCTACAGAGGCAGCCAAGGAGATGATATGGCTTCAATTCTTCATGGAAGAATTGGGACATCCACAAAAGGATAATTTTCTACATACAGATAGCCAAAGTGCCATTCATCTTGCAAAGAATTCTGCTTTGCACTCAAAGACAAAACACATACAGTTGCGGTACCATTTCATTCGATCAGTTTTGGATGATGGACAGTTAAGGTTGGAAAAGATTCATACTGATGATAATCCAGCAGATATGTTTACAAAGGTAGTAACAAAGGAGAAGTTGAACTCATGTTCAGCTTCAGTTGGTCTTCTAGACTGAACAAAATAAAGGAACAACTGAGTCCAAGGTGGTTCAATCCAGTGGGAGCCTCATGTGGGTAGCGGTATTGCTACAGGATCAGTCTCCAAGTGGGAGGTTTTTTAGTATAGTGTGGATACTGATCAGTCACCAAGTGGGAGATTGTTAGCTTGTGGTGACTAATCAGGAAAGTACTATCCAGGAAAGTACTATACACTTTTCCTCAAATTTTTTTGAGGCCGACTACTTTTTTTGGTTTTTTGGTCCGACTACTTATAACTCATTCTAACCCTAAAGCGAGAAAATATTGTATAATATGGCTTAGGGTTAGGGATTTTGCATTATGTATGATTTTAGTACTTGCGGTAGAATTGGGCTGTAAGGGATTACGGATTGTAATCAGGTTGTAATCACTGGATAATAATAATATTGGACTCGCTGTTGGTGGACGTAGCCCAGGGATTGGGTGAACCATGTTAAATCTGTGTGTCTTGTGTTCTATTCTGTGTGGTTTATTATTTTCTGATATTAGTTATATTTGCACATAATTGTTATTTCTACCTTGTTAATCCTAACAGCTCCATCTTTGGTAAGGCATAATTATCCTTCAGGCTTGCTTGGTTCAAGTTCTGAAAGTCCACGTAGATTCTTATTTCTCCATTCTTTTTCCTTATTGGGACAATATTCACAATCCAAGTAGAGTGGTGAATTAGGTATATTATCCTTGCTTTCATCATTTTATCCACCTCCCAAAATATAGCCTCTGACACTTTGGGATTATAACTACGCAACTTTTGCCTGAAAGGTTTACATTCTAGTTTGAGGGGTATATTATGACTAAATGTTCCACCTCTGAAATCCTTCAGGTCATCATAATTCCAAGAGAAAACATCTGAATAAGATGTCAGCAATGATTGAAGTCTTCCTTTTTCCTATGAGGAAAGAGTAGTTCCTACAGATATCCATTTAGACTGTTTCTCATCCCCAATGTTAATCTTATCATACTCTTTAAGTGCTTCAGGATGAGGATTTGCTTTTCCTGAAGCAAAGCTATCATCCCTTCTAGAAAACAAATTTTCAAGTGCAACCAAGCCCTTTGGAATTTTATTACCTTTTAACTGCACTATTTCATCTGATGGTTGTTCTTTAGAAATAAGCTCTTCACATGTCTCACTTGACCCTTCAAAATAAGTGGATGCAAAAACCTCCACACAGGCCATGAAGTCTTTAATACTAGAATCATTTTCAAACACTTGTAAATGATCGACATTGTCTGGAACTGCTGGCCTATAAATCATTTCTATCTTGTAAGTGTCTGTTCTGAAATCAGGATGGGGAAGCAATAGAGAAGCTGAAATAGCTAAAGAGTCCACCCTTGAGTTTAAACTTCTTGGAATAGCTTCTATATAAAAAGTGTTGAAAGCTTCAATCTCTTTCCAAATCAAATCTCTATAGTGCTTCAACCATTCATTTTTCAGCGTGAATTGACCTTTCACTTGTTTAACAATTAGCTCAGCATCCCCTCTAGCAATAAGGATTGTGGTTCTATGAGCTTTTTCTTCCTGTAAGCCTAACAACAAGGCTTCATACTCTGTAGTATTATTAGTGCTCTTAAAATATAACTTAAAAGAAAAGGGAAAACATTCTCCACTAGGACCTTAAAGAACTACCCCTGCTCCAAATCTAGCATTCACACAACTACCGTCAAACTCCATTGACCAGATTTGAGCTGCCTCATCCCGATCTTTTGAAATAGGAGAGACTTCATTTGCCATAATTAGGTAATTTCCAAATTCACACTCTTGATATAAAATCTGAGCTTTTGGGTTATCTGAAGGAAAAACCATGTACGTATTCTTTGCTTCTGGTTCCAACTTAACTTTTTTCTTACCCACAGGAATGACTACTTCAGACCAATCCATCTTAATCTCTCCTCCCATGTCTCTGCAAAAATTCCTACTTAAAAGCATCCCATAACTTGCTGGAATATCAACTACAAGAATTATTAATTTTAATCTCTTATCTAGAAGGGCAGCTAGGAAAGCTTGGGCATCTTTCACTTGACCTATCAGAGGTACTTGGTTTCCATCCATTGAATAGCATCTCCCAAAAGTCTTCGTCAAAGTCAGGCCAAGCACTTTTGCAATAGAGGACGAAATGATATTATCTGATGCCCCTGAGTCAATTATACAATTGCTCAATTTAAAACCATTACGGAGCAGAGAAATATAGAAAGGCTCAGGTTTTTTGGTTTCATGAATATCACACTCAACTTCTGAAGTGGAGGTTTTGGATGAATTAATCTGGTTACTATCTGTAGGGGGAACTACTAAAGGAGGCTGGAAAAAAGAATCAGATTGATTAGCTGTACACTGATCAGCGCGAGAGGAATCAGGAGTTTCACCCTTAACATATTTAACCAGCTTGTCAAGTTCTTTTGGGTTTAATCTTAAATATTTGATGGGTGAAATTTGGATAGCAGAAGATTTACAAAACTCAACTATGTCAAAAGAAGGGGCTCATGTATCTTTTTGCAAAATTTTAAATTCTGAAGACTTTACACTTGAAATGGGTGGATTACTTACAGGATCTTTACTTTTGTTGTTAGTATTTGATGTTGAAGGACTATATTTAGGAGACTTCTAATTACGAGTGAGCATACCATAGGTTGAATCTTCAAGAGTGACCAAAATTTCTCCTATTTCAGAGTCTAATTCATATTCTAGGTAAAATGAGTCGGAGTCACCAGGTCGCTCTTGAGCCATTTCTTCAACCTTCACCTCTCCTAATACATCTGGGGTTACCTTCATTTTCATATGTCTCATCATGTTTGAACATGTATCACCATCATGATCTATTGTTAAATGAAAAGAACACATAACTCCTTCCCTGGAGGGTGTTTCAATGGCCAATATGGGCTGAGTTGAGGGTGGAAAGGAATTTTTACCATGCCATTGACTAGGTTGTTTTCTGCTGGCATCTTGATATGGAGAAGAATAAGTAGATCCTTGTTTGGGTAGTTGCCTTTTCAATGCTATTACATCATTCATTATTCTTTGAACTACTAGATCTAAGGAAGAAGTAGAAGCTTGAGAATGTGGAGCTTGAAGATCTTTCTTCTGCTTCCCCACTATAATCAAGTCATCCTCTAACTCTGTCGCCTGGCTTTGAACTGCTGCCAGGTCTGCTGGCCTACTTCTTCTGAGATGAAAACCAATATTTGGGGGCATGGAGTTAACAAAGAAACATTGTTGGTTTTCAGGGGTGGGTCTTTTGTCAGTAGGAATCTTATGAACAACTTTATTATACCAAGCCACATAGTCTCTCATAGGCTCATGAATTTCCTTCTTCATCTGTGTAAGTTGCACCAATAGAGAATGCTCATCATCAATGCTCTTGAAATGCCCTTCAAAGGTAGTTTTCTTGGAGTTCCAGTCAGTTATGGATCCTACAGGTAGGTGTCCAAACCACTCAACCACTCTTTCAGTGAGAGTTTTCATGAACAATTTGACTACTACATCCTCAGTCTGCACCCCCAGAATACTGGTAGCTACATTGAAAGCATTAAAATGCTCTTCTACAATTTTGGAAGAACATCTTTAGCTCTTTTTGGAAGAGCATGGTGAGCATTCAGAGCTAAAGGCCCCACTGCATTACCCCATGGTTGAGCCATGATAACTGCCATGAAGATAGTTTGGAGAGGAGGAGCTTGTATGTCTGACAAGGTTAAGGCTTGCCAATCATAGGTCTTAGGAGATGACCTAAAAGTTTCTCTAGGAGGAGAAGATGGTCTGCTATGAGCCTTTATCTTGGAGGGGTGGACTTTTGAGGTTTCAAGATTTCTCAATTCTTCAAAGATACCAACCTCTCTCTGAGACCTGGTATAAGGTCTGGAATCCAGTTTTGTAATTTTATGGTCTTGGAATGGCTCTGTCAACTACTGTAGCTTCCCAAGTAACAAGGAGACCTCTCAACCACTCACCAATTTCTTCCTCCTCTTCTAATACTAACTAAACTTGGTGATATTGTTGACCACTTGTTCATACTTTCCAAGCCAAGTTATTTAGGTCTGCAATAATATCCTCTTGGGTGTCATGGAAATCTAAACTAGGTTGTAAAACTGGGGGCTGTTCAACTTGACCAGGTATTATGTCAGCAGGTAATACCATGATTATACATTTAACAAAAAGCAAAGACACTGGTTTATTATTTTCGATCCCCAGTAGAGTTGCCAAAAATTTGTTAGTGAATAGATTTTGTCTTTGTTTCTACCTTCTTTAAAACTATTACTCTATCACCCTTTCAAAGACAAACTTCTACTAATAGTTGGGTAAGTGTTGAATATGAGTCACTTCCCTTTGAATTTTAGTCTAGGTATAGCTCCCTAAATAGATTTTCAATGAATTTCTCTAATTGAAATTGTCGATTTAGCTTTTAACCTGAAAGCTTAAAGGCCACTATATCATTCTTCAGATGACTAGCACTTTTCACAACTATTCAAAAGGAAAACTAGATATACGAAAATAGAAAATCATAGTTTTCTTCCTTCTATACCTATTTGAGATAGTATAATAATAAAATGAATCAAAGGAATATGAATCTAAATGCAACCACTGATATCTTCAAGATACCGACAAAGATCTATTGTAGAAACAAAGAATGAATAAAATATCACCACAGGACATATATCCATTCACTTAAAATTTCACAGATCTGAAACAAAGTATGATTGATAAATTAACTTTTCTTGCAACACAGGCAAAAACATGGAATATATATATATAAGGTCTTTAACAGTAAACTTGATATATCGAAAATGTTTTTTTTCTAAGACTGAAAGAAACTTTAAAAGCAAAATACCAATTTTCTTCCAAAAATTTCTAACCATTTCTACTATATAGCTAAACTACTTATAGTTTTTGCAAAGCCGAGAGGTCTCCTGAAAAACCCAACCTCTCAATTAGAACAGTTAACAAGTAACCAAAGTAAAAGAGGACACATATCCCTTAGAGTTTCAAGACAGTTAAACCTAACTAAATTTCCAGATCAGCCTCCTTATCGATAGCACGCTCCTCATCTACTCTGAGATTCCCTCCTTCAGCTACGGTGGATTGAGTCACCTCCCATTGTTTGTGTGCTTGAACCAATTCTTTTGTGAGCTACATATGAGGAACCTTTATAATCAATATCCTTGTCATCACTGCTTCTTTTGTCCACTTAGATTTCTTAACCTTCTCGATCGTTAAAGGGAATTGATCCACATAGAGATACAACATTGATTCAATCCTGGCCACTTGAGTAAAATCTGAAGGCTTAGGATTGGCCTTTTCTTTAATCTTTTTCAAGGTATTTTCAAACACTGCAAGAGTTATCTTCTGGTCTTGTTCCCCATGATTAACTGTGTAGGTATGAGCAAAATTTATCACCTTCAGTTCAGTCATCATTGTTTTCTGCAACTGCTTGATCTCATTTTCACTATCCTTATTTTTAGCGATAGTACTCCTAATGGTGCTGAGATGCCCACTTATATTCTTTCTAAGAACAAAGAAGGTGGCTTCATCATGTGACTTTACAACCTTTTCTATACAAAACTTTACATACCCATATTTTTCTATCTCCAGGAACTTAGACATGGCTCCAAACCATTTCTCCTCTTCTCTCTCCCACACCTGCCTCTATGTTTGTAATTCACCTATCAAGACCTCTGTATCATGTAAAACTTCCTGAGCATCCTTGAGGTACCTAAGACCACCTTTGACAATTTCACTGATCCATTCATCTACAAAGGTCACTAGGGTTCAGCCTCTCTGCACTTGACTCAAGAAATGTTTACTCTCAACAGATTCTGCATCAAAAATCTAAGGAGACTAGACTAATGGAGTGGCATCAAAACTGTAGAATATATTGATAAACTAGGATAGAGTTACAATCATTTGCTTCAATTCTTTCTTTTCTTTTTTGTCCTACCAAGACAAATTCAACATTTGTTGCACTGTTTCTTTGAACAAATTATTTTTACTAGCCCGTTCCATAGTACCCAATTCCACCTTGGTGATTTCAAAATCCTCTGCCTTAACTTCTTTTCCCCCCTCTTTAGGTCTATAAGTCACCACTTCAGTAGTCCATTTTCCGATCTTCTCATTTGTTAACATTCAGGCTGTACTTTTTACCTTTTCAGCCTTGGGAGTCTTCCAAACATACTTGCTCACTATATCTTTAACGGGCACAGACACAGGAACCAGATTGCATTTTTTACTCACCATGGATATCAACCATGGGGGTGTAATTCCAGAACCAATGGGTTTCTCAAGTTTTTTTTTGGTGTACCAATCACCTCCAACGTGGCATTTTCTAAGTCAAAGAGATCTTTATCCACTTGTTCATTTTCAGATATGTGAAAACTCATATCTTTTATCTTGTCTTCATCTAGATTAATAGTTGGAACGTCCTCCTGAGCCATACTTTTCTTATTCTTTAACCTAGTCTTGGATCTTGTAATCCTTTGTGAAGGAGCATCTAGGAGGGATTCAGCTATAGTTTTCTTTCTCACATTTTTGGCCCGTGGTTTCTCAGAAGATCCTGCATTTTCAATTTGGGTAGGTAAATTAGAAATAGAAATAGGAGAATGTAAAGAAGTACATGCAACTTCTTCTTTTTCTACTCTAGGTTCTTTCTGCTTCCTTCTTCTTTGGAACCACTCATTAGTCAACTAGATAACACATAATGTTCTTTTTTTCAATATCATCTTCTTCCTCTTTCGACTAGTCTATAACAAGATCACTTTTCTCAACTAGTTTTTTGTAAGTAGGTTCAATCAAATTGGATCCATCATCGGTTACCCCATCTACATTAATCTATAGTCTCATGGATTGGATTTGAGATACACATAGCCTACTGTGTGCCCTCTCCTCTACTTGTTATTCATCACAACAGTCTTCCCAGAAATCTTCCAGGTGAGGTATAGGAAACATGTGTGATCTAAGCCCTAAACTGCCACTGGCATAGTTCTTGTTGTCAAACCCGACCCTTTTAGTATAGTATTTGAAATCGAAATGACAGATGTCACACCCAATACTGATGGCGTCAGCCATGGTTTTACATGAAAATTTACCTAGTGTTATAGGAATAGCTTTGTCCAACTCTTCTTCAGGAAGAAATCTTTTTAAAACTGTAGTAAGTTGTTGACAAATCTCAGCTAAGATAAAACAATCAAATGCATACCTAGGTTACCTCAGCGGTTGGTCTTCAAAACCCCCAACCCTGATATATGTAAACCTAGGAAATTGAATATAATAGCTCCCATACTTAGTTACCAATCCTTGGGCTTCCAAACTAATCCTTTTATCAATGACGCTAGTCAATTCAAAACATAGTTTTCCCATGAATGTGTCGTGCAGTCTCCTATAATTTTCAACAACCTTATCCTTCTGTAGAATTGGATAATATTCATACACACACATATCTGCAACCCAGGGTTCATGTGGCATTCTATACCATTGTCTACTATAGGCTAAACAATACATGAGATAAGAAGACACGAAGAAATTGCTACCAGTCAATTTAGAGGTATTGAGCTATTCTCTCAGGGAACTAGCAATTAACTCGGCCCAATCTAGGATTTGCGTTCCTTCTAGAATGATTTGAACATAAAAATACATCCAGTCAGAAAATAGATAAGCAACATGAGACCCTCTTACTCTATGCAGCATCACCATCAAGTTGCTAATGTAAGGGCAGACATGGGTTCTGTTAAATTTCTTAGGCAAATGTGAACCCCCTCTTTGTGGGTTCAGCAACTAGCTCTTAGCTATTGAGGTATGGTTTGCATCTTTATTTTCATTGAATTTTACAATGGACTACATGGGAGAAAAAGTAGAGAATGCCTTTTCTAGGATTTGCAGAGCTTGTGTCACTATTTCCCTATTAACTGGCATGAGGACACTACCATGTTTCTTTTTTATTGACTTAGTTCATGCATCATAACTTTGTATGCATTCAAGAATTAGCTCTAGGCACACAACAACGGGAGGAAATGTCACTGTAGAACACAACCCACTATGTAGGATTTCCAAAGCTGGAGTACCATCTAAGGAATTCAAAAGATGAGATGACAAAATCCTCAATATCATAGTCTTCTAGGTCAGTGTCTGATACTACAGGACCATCACACGCTAAACTCATAGTATTCCCAAACATATGAAAAACTAACCTCATACTGTAGAAATTAATCCTCTACTCATGCTGCAGACTATTGATATTTGAAAATATCACAGGAGTAACAACCAAACTCACCTCTTTTCTGCAGAATATTTTGATTACAAGAGCTCCCAAATCCTACCTCCGCACACCAGCTTCTTAAAAACACTTAGGCATTTGAAAAGAAAGATGAAAGGATATAACTTAAATAGAATTGTGAGAGCACCTGAATTAATTGCAAATCCTTCACAATGAATACCGCGGGGATTTGATTTGACATTTTGTACAAGCGATCCATAATTACCATTAAACAAATCCCAAGGGTATTTAAAGATAATGATTATTCTGCACGTCTAGGGTGTACTTAACAAATTCAGACCATAATAAGCTTTTAATGCCACTCCCTAGTGGGCCCCGCTGCTTAGCTGTCATTAAATTCTCTCTCCTTTCCTGACTTCCTAGATTCTTCTGAACAAGAAAGAACATAGTTCAAGGGAGTTTGACATTGTTCAAATCTATTCAAGACTGTTCAACATTTTCCAACTTTAGAGTTAGCTCCATTGATAATTCACATGCCTGGGGACATTCACGATTAAAGGACCATTTTGATCCGATCTTCTTCAGTGCTAGTGGCAGAGGAATTTATTTCTTTATTAACCTGTCATGAACTCACAAAAGATGTAAATTGTGTGTACATCCTTGAACGAGTATGAACATAGTTTGAGGCTGTTCAAATGTGTTCAAAGGTGTTCCAAGTTGTTCAAGAAAAACAAAGCTCCCAAAATTCTAAGAGACTAAAGACACCAATAGGAACTCAAAGAAATGATGAATGTATATGACACGCACTTAGGGGAGGAAACTTTGATAAAATACAATGTTTTAACATGAAGTCATAATCAAAGAATAAAAGGGCTAGACTCAAACTGGGACTAACAGCTAGGTTCTTGGATATGTGAATCCTCGAAACCAAGCTGAGATGCTCATCCCTATTCCAACATCTCTTCCTAATGTTCCTACAATATTTATGCTACACATATTATTAGTGGAGGGAATCATATAGATCAACACGCTTACGTTCCACCTTCAACACACCTTTTTATCTTTTTCTCAACCATCATCTTTACCCACCTACCATAATTACAGACCTTTAAATATGTCATCATACTCATTTTTTTTTAAACTAATTCCTCCACTGAATCCACCATTAACCATTTATTTCAAAATTTCTCATCTTTACAATAATAATTGTCTACCATGACCCAATCCAAATCGAGTATTCCTACATATTCTTCCTATAACACACTTTCCTTTGAGATCATTCATACACCTCTAGCACAATGCATTGAGTTTCCCTACTTGGAAAAGTATAATTAAAAATTTGACCCCCACACTTTCATTGTGAAACAAAAAGTATAATTAAAAAGTATACCAAATTTCATTGTGAAACAAAGCTTTATGTAAAAGTTTTCCCTCATTCCTTGAATGATAAGCTTTGAAATAGTTTTTCTCTCTACCTGGTTTTTAAATTACAACTTCAAAAATTGGTTAATGTTTTCATTCAAAAATTCAAAAATAATATTTGTCTACAAGGTACTTTGGTTGATTTGGTACATTGTAATCAAGGTGTTAAATAAAAACTAACTGATCTCATTAGTATATGTATAATGAAGGAAAAGGGAAGCAATACAAAAGATAGGTAAATCACCTCCCTTTTCAATAATTACACATTTAGAAGGAATATGCCCCACTAGGTTCAAGAGGAGACTCAAATGTTAAGTGGGAAAATGGATTCCTTCCTAAAATAATGTGATTGATGAAAATGAAATAATGTATTAATGTTGTTAAAGTACTCAATCAAACAAGATGTAGAAAACTAGGAATAATTAATAGAAACAAACTAATATTGAGAAAAAAAGTACAAATTTGGAAAGTAGAACTTAGAACTAACTTGTTGGTAAAATTTGAGCTAAGAGTGCTAGGTAAAAATCAAAACTCATCTTGTACCTAGGGATAGATCACTAATGGCATTCTATGTCTGACAATTTTGGTTGAATTTTTCTGAGGACTTCCAAGTATATTTGATTTGTCTGATCTATATCTAGTGGCTCTATAACCTATTCCTGCATACAAAAAAAATGGGGGAAAAGGTTTTCTAAATGGTTTTTCCTTGGTCAAACCATTTTTTAGTAATCAACCTTGAAAATAGAAAGAAATTGTATAAAGAAAAGTATGTAAAAAGGCAAATGATAAATTCACCTTGCATAAACCCTCATTGACGGATGTAGAAATCACTCATACCCATGAAGATTCTTTAATGTGATTTAAATCTAAATATTTTACCTTTAAATATGATGTAGAATCAAGTATTACCTTAAAAATTGATGGATCTATGAATTCCACTCCTACTCTTGAATGTTGATATACTTGAAAACACTTGTAAAGAAGGAGAGAGAAGGAAGGAATGATGAATATTCTTGCTTGATTTAGAATCCCCCTACTTGGCCATAATGGGAGAAAAAATTGGTTTAATTTTATAATATTTTCTTTGACTTGAGTGATCGTGAAGAAATGGAGACTTGGAGATCTTGAACTTGGATGCAACTTGCTTTCAAATCTTGAATTGAAATGCTCAATTTCTCTTGATTACTTGAAAATATCGATAGCTTAATTATCAAAATACTTTCACATGTTTCCATATAAAAAATAAGGAGAGGTAATGTCTTTTTATACTTTAATCCATCATTTTGGGATTCAAAAAGGATCCAAGCTGTCCAAAAATTCAAAAATTCTACTAAACCCCCACATTAGGCCCCAAGAAAAGTTTGGGCCCCAAATGCCTGGGATAGAATGCCATTGTCATTCTTTACCATGAGAAATGAGCCTAAATTTTTAGGCAATGTTGGGATCGATCAAAAGAGATGAGAAGAGAAAATATGAGTTGCTAGGATCAAACATAATAGGCATTTAGACCTCAAATTGCCAAAATGGGGTCTAATAGGTCCTAGTAAAGTATCCCATAATGGGTGCTAACTGTCTAGGACTACATACAATATATATATAAATAATTTTATTCACAAATTTCTTATTCCATTGGTGATGTTCAAATGATTTCCATTAATAATCTTCAAAATTACATTAGATATAAGATTTTTTTTTTCTAATTTCACATCCTTCACACAGTCATGCACAACACTTCATAATCATTAGCTTAAAGTGAGTAGATATGAACCTTCTTCACTATTGACTTAGGTTGATAAGAATGAATAATATCACTTATAAAAAGGATTTACAAAAAGAACTTCATCAAGATCAAAACCAATAATTCGTCCAATTATATTGATTCTCAAGTGGCAAACAAAACACCCATTTTAGCTCACTTTTCATCTAAATGAAAACCTTGTAATTTCACCTCTCTCTAGATATTTTCATAGCATCATGGTTTTATTAATTAATATTAATAATAATATGACAAGGCTTCATCATATTCATCCTATAGATACCTCTAAGCCTTTTACATTGTCTATTGATAAAAAATCCTTTTGCCAATTTCATTTGCAACTCGGGCATGATACAAATAAATATATCTATTATAAACATGAAATTCAAGACCTTATTTATTCCAATTATATAGTGGTGGATGATGTGAATGATAAAGAAAAAAAATTATAGCATCTCCTAATAAAATTTTGATAAAACTTACCAATCGTTTTCCTTCACATACTACAAATGTTGTTGAGCATAATGATCCAATATTTTTAGCCATTGATGATACATCTATCAAATCCAACACTATTGTGAACTTTATTAAAAAAGCTAAGATTTAGCATGAAACTTGCATGAAATTTTACGTAAGGGATATCATTAATGCACTCAATGGAACATTATACATTACTGTAAAGATTAAAGACAAGGTTTCCCATGGAGTACTCATTGATCTAATATGTACGGTGAATTTTATTATAGATTAACATATCTATAAATAAAATTCTCATCAATATGCATATGATGGATATGATGTTGTGATTAAGATGGATTATGGTTTTATTGTCCCACAATATATTCCATCACCATTTCCATCAAAATTATTACTAAATCCTTAGATGTTACATTGTCATTATCCCTATCTTAGATCTATTTCATGTGAAGTTAGGATATCCTTGGCTAACTTCCATTAAATTTATCCATTTTTCTATCCGTAAGTGTTTGGCATTTCCCCACAATGGGAAAGTCTTAACGATCAATTAAGTCTTTATCAATCCTTAGCTAATTGTGAAAACTTTACCCTTGATTACATTTGGCCTAAGAAACCTTAACCTTTTAATTTTTTTTAATGTATCCTCCAATATTTTCAAATTTCAAAGCTAATAGAATCTCTAATTTGTAGTTAGGTAATCCTTTGGGGCCTTCTTCAACTAATTTTTCATTAATGGATATGGATGTATTTTTTCTACCTCCACATCCTAGAATATGACACCTTCCTACACTTTCTATTCCTCCCATATATGTTACATTTCCATCTCCAAAATCCTATAAAGGAAAAAGAGAAAAGCATCCAACATATTCCATCTCTTAATTTAGCATGGTTTCTCTTTCTGCTTCCAAAGAAAAGGAAGAAAATGAACAAATGTTGGGTGATCCCAAACCTTCATTCACATAAGCTTCAAGTCATAAAAATAGATATTTTAGTGTAAGAGAATAGTGATGAATATGATGGCCCAAGGCTCATAATATTTCTTCCCAAAGTTTTTTCTCTCCCACACATTCAAATTTTGATTTGATTCCATTTTCACACCCTTTCCTAATCCTAGAGGGGAGCTTTATCTTGATCCACCTTGTCAAAGTTTGAATTTTTCTATGCATTGTGGTTTTTCTTCGTCAATATTATGATTAATTTGGATGATGATGTTCAAAATAGAGAGTACTAATTATTTTTATGATAAATAAGAAGATGTTTAGATTAATAATGAGCTGTATTCAATGTTTCCAAAATATTTTAACCTAGCTCCTAGCGACACACCTATTGATTCATCAATAGATCACTGTCTTTGTTTGGAACTTGTCATAGCTCCATATATTATACTTTTTATGGCTCCTCTATCATATTTTTCACAATCTCAAAAAGATGTTAAGAAAGATTTGGGCTGGGGGGATTTTCTAGACTAGCTCACTTGTATAGTTGATTATTTTGTGTGTTTTCTTGCATGTAATGTAATTCTCTGTGTGTCTTTGTATTTTTTTAGCTCTATTTATATGAATTTTGTCACAACATTAGGACAAGGAAACAAAGGGACTAACCCTATTGTGATATTCCTCTATTTGTACCATCACTCTTCTATATGTTATATATATATATATATGTTGTGTTGTAAATTTCCACTTGTTTTAAATGTTCTTTTGTGTTGTCTACTTAGGGATGATATAGAGAATTGAAATTTTTTTGTTCTCTCGCATGTTGAGCCAAAAAGACTTGTGATTTTTATCTTATGTGCCCTTCTTCCATTGTTCTTGTAGTTCCACTACCTTTAGATGTGGCAAATGCATAGACCAACCCTTCGCATGATGTAATTCAAACAACTTCCATTACGGTTAAGTTTGTGTTTGACATAGTTCCTGCAAGATGCTTCTGTAATAGAAACCATCTAAGTGTCGAGAAGGCCACATCAAGAGAAGAGAAAGAGAAAAAAATGAAAGGTAAAGAAGCCATTACTGATAAAGGGAATGTAGTAGTTGAGGATAAAATAACTGAAGAAGAAAGGGAGATATGTGAGTCAAGTGATGAAAAATCTCTTGCATAATATGAAGAGAGCATTTAGATTCTAGCTTAGCTACATGGAGCACAATTTATTTCAAATCCAATTGTTTTAAATTATTTTATTTTGTTTTATTTTCTTGGATTGGTCCAACTAGAGTTTCTTCCCTACTGATAAAATATGAATCAAACAATATTTAAGAAACTCTTTTTGAGTAATGTCAAGAATTAGATTGGAAAACTTCTGGTCATATGCCATCCTTCGAGTTGTTTCCAAAGAAAGTAACTATTTTTCATTACAAAAAACTTCTTGAATTGATTCCTAATTATACTAACTATGCATTTACTAATCCCTTTGGATATTAATATTATTGTAGTTTATTTGTTTGATTTTCAATTTGCTAGCGTAATTATCAATTGAACATGCTCTTACAAAGATTATATAATTATATTTGAAACTAATTTGCATGAAGATGATTTATTTCAATACTTTTCAAATGTTTTTATTGATTTTAGGTCAACTTTACATAAATTGTTTAAGTATTTGGCATTAGATGTTACATTCTAAAGGATGATAGAGATGGAAAGTTTGATCATAAAAGGTACAATGAAAGAATATTCTTAGGATATTATACAAAGAGAAACAATTACAAGTGCTTAAACAAGTCTACTAACAAAATTGTAGAAAGTGCAAATGTAACCTGATTGATGAATTTGTAGAGAAAAATGACGAAGACAATCTGAAGTTCCCGATACCTTACCTACAGTAAAAATTGAGGAGGAAGCCAAACAAAGAGAGCCACCACCGAATGCTGAAAATGAAGAACTTGCATAGCATATTGAGCCGGTCATAGCCAATTATGTGCAAAGACACCATTCACCGAGTAGGCTTATTGGAGACAAGACTGCTGGAGTTGACAAGAAGTAAGTTAAGAGATAATATATGTTTAATCTCTAAATTTGACCCAAGAATAGTAAAAGGTGCATTGGAGATTGAAGATTGGGTTAAAGCTATGAAAAAAGAGATAGATCAAATTGAAAAGAAAAACACATGGACTTTGGTATTGAGACCTAAAGAAAAAAAAATTATTGGTACTAAGTAGATTTTTAGAGACAAACTTAATGAACATGGAGATATGACTAGAAATAAAGCTAGACTAGTTTGTGAAGGGTATGCACAAGAAGAAGGCATTGATTATGGTGAGACTTTTTCACATGTTGCTAGATTAGGAGTTAGAATTCTACTAGCATATGCAGCTTATAAAGGATTTCAAGTTTATCAAATGGATGTTAAGTCTACATTTCTTAATGGTATTCTTGAATAAGATGTCTATGTTGAACAACATGAACTATTTGTTGAGTATACTAACAAGGACCTGGTATGTAAACTGTACAAGGAACCATATGGTTTGAAACAAGCACCCTGAGCATGGTATGAAAGGTTACATTCATATTTAATCAAGATTGGATCTCAAAGAATAAGTGACAAAAATAATGTGTATCTGAAATGTGATAGTAATGATAGGATTTTGATTTATGAAATATTTTTTGATGACATTATTTTTGGAGGAAATAACACATTATGTGGATCTTTTGATGAGGAGACGAGAAATGAATTTGAGATGTCCATGATAGGAGAAATAAAATTATTTATTGGACTACAGATTCAACAAGTCAAAGATGGGATTTGTAATCACCCAAAAATGGTCATCTAGACTATTAGCCCCTTGCTAGCATTATTTGCTAAAATGATCAATTGCTTATTCTTGATCAAATCCTATTTTATCATTTATTTGATTATATTCTATGGGCTAACCATTTTATCCTAAAGTCTTTATTTATTTAAAAGGAATTTCCTCCCCTTTTATTAAATAAAAAGCCCCCTACTTTTCCTCTTATCCTAAGCTGCACAAATAAAGCATTATTCTTATTTTATAAAAATAAGAAAAGACCTTTTTGTCTCATATGGGGCACAAAAGTCAACACTTATTTCTCATTGGAGGAAACTTGTGCACATGGATTGCTCCTGTTTCAAGCTCCACCCTTGATTAAATATTTTGTCTCTTAATCTCCATGGTCCATTCCTTTTCAATTCCTTTAAAAGAAGAGCTCTCTTCTCATTCTAGGAATCCAACTTTTTATGCTAATCTTATGCTACAGGATTTCTTGGAGACTTTGGAGCTTTTGAAGACTTTGGAGCTTTTTTGGAGATTTTATTGGATATAGCCTTCATTCTTGCATTCTTAGCTTAGCTTCATGTTTATGCTTTCTTAGCTTAGTTTCCTTTCATGCTCTAGTTTAGTTCACATAGCTTAATTAGTAAGGATTTGTAATACTTATATCTTTCATTTCCATAGCTTAGCTTGCATTTTCATTCTTAGCATAGCTTGCATTGCATCTCCATTTGGATTCTTGAGGATATTGGCATTCTTTCCCTTGTCTCATTGAATCTCCCATTGCATGGTTTACTAGCAAGGTTATTGGCTTAATAGCTCTAGCTGAGAGCATTCTTAAGACCCTTGCACTCCATGCCTAGGGAGCTCTAGGTCGCCTTCCCAAGGTTTCCCATTCATAGATTCTCTTGGAAGTAATGGCTTAGAGAAGTGCACATCTTAGTGTGTACATTTTTGGCACCCAGCATGGGGCAAAACAACTCTATTTTGTCCTTTTCTTGCATTTTCACTGCAGGTTTCGGCTATTTTTTATTTTTTTACAATTTTTGTATGCTGTCTGTACTTCTGTGCATCACTGTTATAGAATCTCGCATGAGGTTTCTCACCATATCATGTGAAGATTTGTTGTTTCTAGCACTTCTGCATGCGATGAAGTGTTTTATCACGCGAGGCTGTGTATTTTCTCATGCGAGCCCTTGTACTTTCTTGCGTGAGCCTTCGTATGTTCTCGCATGGGCTTGTGCTTTCTCACGCATAGTTTGGTACTTTCTCGCGTGGCCCTGAGTACTATCTCATGTGAAATTTCATGACAAAAAGAGACCCAAAATTCTAGATTTTCTAGTTTTGCTTGTTGTGTGATATATCGTTGGAAAGCTCTTTTCGAGCCTGATCCAACCATGCTGGTTTCATTTTCAAATTTTGTCATTTGATTGGCTATTTTACTTGTAGATTATCTAATTTTTGATGTGCTAACCATTATGGAGCTAACAAGTTGTGCTTGTAGGTGCTCTCATTGCTTGAAATATTTTCTTAAAAGAACACATGTCAAAGCTCCAAATGTAGAAGGGCTACTAATGTTTTTTGAAAGGCTGCCCAAAGCATAAAGACCAATCAAGTGCTTGTTTAATTGCTTTCATTTTGAGTGTGGCATATACTAGTTGCTTCATTTCTTAGGTAGTTGATATCTTGTTGTACGAGTCTTTTGGTGGTAGGAGAATATTCTCTTCACCCTTGTGGTGAACTAGAAATCTTGACCCACTTCTAGATTTTGAAAGCAAGAGGGTAATTAAACTTTTCTTGGTGTGTTTGGGAGAGATTTTTGAGCTAGGAGAGTATGCTCTTCACCCTTGAGGTGAACCAAAAATCTTGAACCTCAAAGATTAATCCATTCTTTGTTTAGTTCTAGAATCCTTTAGCGGGCCTACTCTTGAGCAATCAAGAGGAACGACCCAAGTGGGGACAAGCTAATACTGAGCTATTTCGACCCACTATAAACTCAAGGCTATCAAGGACACAAAACCTTGGTAGACATAGTACTTGTCTTTGCTTAATGTGAGTACTTGTGGGATTGTGACCATGAGGAAAATGTTGAGCAAGAATGCTTAAGGTACTCTTGTGGTCGCGAGGTCCATTACTTGCCACAAGGTAAGGAGTCCCTTTGGGGAGCAAGAGGAGTATTACAAGAAGAAGCCCTTACTAAGAACCATAGATAGAAGCTACCCCATTTTTTTGCTTAACATCTTGGTGCAAGGATTGATCCTAGTGGACTAACCTAGATCACCCCAAGATTACTCACCATTTGTACTCCTTTGGTTGTGTCATTGGCACTTCCATGACAAAGCCAACATCTATTGTGGGAAACCACTTTGTGTGAGGTGATGGGACATCAAGTGTGGGACAAGTTGTTAAGTATTGAGCCTTTGTCCTTCTAGGCTAGTAAGTTCTTGAAGTGTTCTCACTATGCTATACCCGTGCAAACGTTCTCGAACATAAAACATCACGGAAGTGCTCATATAATTTTTCATTTTGATATCACAATTTCTTGTCTTGGCAAGGTTTCTTTTGCCCTTGTGCAAGTGTTCTATGACATGTTTGATCACCTACTATTTGCAAACTTGTCTATTTCCTAATATTACTGTGCTTGAAACCAAGGAATTGTACTTGTCAACTTACAACATTGACCAAATTGCTTTCAAAACTAAGTTTTTCATGTTCATTGGTCAAGAGTCACACTACTTTCCTGGAAACTATCACACAAACTTATTTTGTTGTCTCATAGTTGTTTGCAATCTAAAGCCATTTCTTGCCATTCCCAGTCTTCCTTGGTTGGTCCAGGTTGGATCTTAGGTGCCGTGACATGTTGCTCAATCTCCAAATGAACTCAAATGGTATCAAATTGCACAAAATGACTCTTGGTCACCTTTCTTCCACATCTCCCATGTCTTCCTAGTCTCCCATTTCCATCCTTTCTCTTCTTCCTTCATGCTTCTTCCTCTTCTTCCTAAATTCTTCATGTCTTTTTGATGCTTTTCCTCTTATTTTCTAGTCTACCTTCTTCTATTCATCAATTCTTTCACTTTCATGCTTGATTCCTCCTCTTCTAGAACCATGAATTTAAACTATCTTGTTATGGAACCTCTCTTGAGAATAGATGATCTTGAACTCATTGCTCAATTCGAAGAGTATTATTCTTCCAATAGTCCTTCTAGATATTGCATGGATGATAAACTTAAGACAAGAATAAAAGAAAAGATGATTGAATCAGACGCCTTTGCTAGGATCATAGACATGATCCTGTCATGACCTCCTTCTTCCAAAATTTTATCATCTTCTAAGTATTCTCATTCTTCCTCATCTTCCAAGTCTTACCATGATTATTCTAGACATTATTTGCATTCCTCATTATCCAAGTCTTCTTCCTCCACTAGGTCTTCCCTTTCCTCTTCTTCACGATCTAGTTCCTCTTCTACTTCTCCCAAGATTCTTACTTCTCTTATCAAGACATACCATGATGAACAATATGATAGTCCTTATGATACCTCTATTCCTAAGAGTCCTCCTAGTCATGTACTTGTGCTTACTCGAAATGGGTCATCACATTTGATAGATTATGATGGTGATCCATATGATTCTGATTTTGAACAAGACTTTAATGATTTCTATCAACAATACCTAGATGATGCATCCACTTCTGCTAAGGAATATAAAATGTACCACGCTGATATGAAATGTCAATATTATAAGAATCCTTCCTTTAAGAACTCTCATGTTGAAGATAAAGATTACACTCTCAAGCAAGATTATGTTAATGATGGACCTTTGTCTTGTGATGGTTCCCTTCCATCATCTACTTCCTCCAATGCCCATACATTTCCTAAAGCTTCTGAGTCTTCCAAATATTTCACAAATCCTTCATCCAACAAAGATCCTAATACTTTTCATACGGTTCCCTATAGTTATCCTCAAGGGCTATCTCTTAAAGAAACTCAAGCTAACCTTCACTTGGTTGAAAATACTTTACATAATGCTAAACCTAAAGAGCCTAAGCCTTTATGCACTATAATGCCTACTTCAACTAGTCCTTCACTATCTCTTCCAAATTCTTCCATAAAATTCCAACATGCTTCCTTGTCCTTAGAAGTGGCTCCATGTCAAGAGGACTCTAAAAATGATAAAGAAAAAAATATAAGGATAGATCAAGATCAAGAACCTTCCATGTCATCTGATTATTTTCATGATGTCTCTCTTCTGTATCATGGTTCTTTTGATCCTGCACACTCTTTCACATTCATTCCACCATGTCTTAAGTCTTCTCCTAAGCAAGATCAAGCTACTACTTACACCATTGGGCTTATTGACAATAAAAATAACTTTACTACACTTGCACTTTCCAAAGATGATACTTCCATTAAGATTATTAAAAATAGTGTTAAGCCTATTAAAATCAAGGAAAAAATCATGTGCTTATGCTATCCAAATCAACTTGTCAAGATCAAAGCCTTCCATCTTCTTATTCTACCACTCCATGTTCACTTCCACTTTCTACTCTTCCTAAGTCTTTGCAAGTTTTGAACACTCCTATCAAAGAAGTTTCCCCTATTCAAGATGTTCATGATCCTACTGCAAATCTTAATGCTCACTCTAAAGATTTTGATGTCTTTGGTTGTCATATAGATGTTGATGAAATTATTGATTATCCTTTTGCATCTTCCACTTCCATCCTTGGACCTCTTCCACCACCACTAAGGGCTTCATGTCTTCCTTCCATCTTGGGCCCTTATGTCCCTTCACTTTCCCCTCCCAAATCTCCTAATTCATCATCCATCTTGGGTCCTTACGTCCCTCCATCTCCTATCTTTCCTCAAGATCAACATAGATGCATACCCTTGAATCCTTTTCATCCATCCACCCATCTAAAACAGTCATATCCTCCTTCTTCCACAAGTCCCAAGTCTTTTGGAAGTAACTTGAATGTTCACTACAAAAAAAAGAAGCAATACAAGAATCCATCAAAAAAAGAAGATCACCATGTCTCCTCTAATCGACATGGAAACATAAAGTCAAAAGAGATATCTAAGAAGAAAACTACAAGACAAGTATGGGTTCTAAAATCCATCGTTGAAGATATTCTCTCTAAATCATCAAAAATAAATGAAAATCCTAAGGCTATATGGATTCCAAAGTCTCTCTTGAAAGATTCTGATGTTGAGCAACAAGTGAAGTTGACATTCAAACATTCAAACTTGTTGATGTTGAGCAACAAGTGAAGTTGACATTCAAACCTCATCTTTTTCCAAAAACATTCTTCCATTCCATGCACCTGAACGGCAACCTCTACTTAACATTCACCATATTCCTTCTCATATTCCTTCATAAACATTTCCTCCATCCTCTCCCCACCCTTCAAGGTGTGTGTTGACATTGATCTTGCCTTCCTTTCCATCTACCCTTTCACATTCCTTCCATTCATTATCATTCTACCTTCTATCCTTTTTCCTCATTTGCCTATTCCTCCTATCTTCCAACCTCACTCGCTTTACATAAAACCTTATCCTCCCTTTTTCTCTTCCATCTACCTTTCCCTATCAGCATCTTTGAGCATATCATTTTGAATCCTTGGCATATCATGGTTTATCCTTTCAAGGAGCATTGTCTAAAAAGCTTGCCTTCTTCCAAAAAAAAAAAATGATGAAAAAATTGAAAATGTGCCTTGGTGAAAACTCAGAAACAGGCACCTTGGTAGAAAAAGTAAAGAGAAATAAATTCATCCTATGGTGAAAACCACTCCCTTGCGGTGCCTTGGATAAGTATCATGATGAAAACCTGACAATCAGGCATCATGCATAGTTCTTCTACATATTTCCTCCGTTTCATCTTCTCTCTTTGATCTTGACAATGTTGACTTATACATGAACATTTGGCTATCTTGTGATCTATCTTACGATGATCTTTCTTTCATTCCATTCATGTTTAGCCTTCATATTTATTTTCCTCCATTCATTCTAGCCTTTCGCTATCCTTTTCCCCTTTGGTCTTGATCTAATAAAAAAGAGTAAAACACGATGCTATGAAGCCTCTTGACATGTCTACTCCTTTGGACTGCATCCTTTCCTTCTTTTGCATTACACTTTTGTGACTTATCCTATGCTAGCCTTTGATTGCTTGTCCAAATGTGCTTTACATAACAAATTTTTCCCTAGCTTGGGTACTCTTGAGGAGTTTTCCCTTGAAGATTTCTTCCCTTCATCCTCCTTCATTCTCTTGTCTTCCATCTCTTCCACCAACTTGCTAATCCCTCTTGTTCTCCACCTTGCTAGACATTGAGACTACATGATGTGATCTTGCTTGGGAGTTTGATGCCCATTCTGTCTGGGGGCACCCTTTGTATATATTTTTATTGATCTTGAAAAAATGCAAAAAAAATCATATATGATGCTGAAAAAATCCTAAAAAGCATAAAAAGTACTGAAAAAATGAGCATCCTAGTGAAAACCTCGCAATGGGCACTTTGATGTCTCACCAAAAAAATAAAAAAATTCAAAAATTCAATAAAAATAGAAAAAGTGCCTTGGTGAAAACTTGGAAATAGGTGCCTTGGTAGCAAAATACAAAAAAAATTGAAAAAGTCCTAAAAAAATCTATCAAGTGGTGAAAACCTAGAAATAGGTGCTACTTGCGACCCTTACACCTATGTCTATCAATCTTGCGTGGCGCTCCTTCACTCCACTTCTCGTTTTACCTCTCCTAGCTTGGAATTGACTCTTGTCTTAGTCTTGGGGGACATATGTTGTTCTAGCTTATCTTGGGTCTCTTTGTGCGTCGCGGGTTTCTTGGGCAACTTGGTTCCAATGGTGTTTTTCAACACCACCCCAACTATGTTTTTAAACACTACCCTAGTGTCAAGTGTTTATCAACACTTATCATATATCTTACCCATAGTCTAGTATGACATGATATTCTCTCATTGGCAGATGTGATACTCAAAGTTTGACTCTATGACCTACACACACGCACTTAAACACTCGACTCACTGAGATTTGTTTGACTTTATTTCTTTGTGTGTTGTCTATGATGATTTCTTTGATGAGTGTTCTCTCCCTAATAGTTTTCGATGATGCCGAGCTAGAAGATTGGGGGCATGAGGACATATTTTATTGCTTTGTCTGCTTGTGGGTATATTTTTGGTCCTAACTATCATTAGCATTTATGCTTGTTCCACTTGACATTAGGGTCTAAAAGGTATTATCCTTGATTGTTTTTACAAGTGCATACTTATAGCCATCTTGAATTTCCTTGTGTCTTGATGCGAGTATAATCTTTCCATATTAAACTTAGGCAATCTCACTACACTAGTCATCTTGACCTACATGTCTTTGGTGCGTAGGTGGGATTCCCACATATCTATCTGATATAGATCATATTCAGATTCACATAGTCATACTAGTGTGTATTGTATGATCTTGTGATGCTACCAATAACACTCAATGATGAATATTAGAGACTAATGGCTTTGTAACCTTGCAAATAAACCACTTTTCATAATAGCTTGCATTCTTAAGTTCATGATAGTTAGTTTTGCATCTTGCATATGGAGAGAGCTCTCCTTTCATCTTTCACAGACTTATTAGTCAAACTGCACTCACCTTTTGCTTCTTCCCGATCATGTCTTTCCCTTCTTTTCTTTCATATTGCATCATTTTCTATTCATTTTGGGATCGAAACAGAAATCCGAGTTCACCTTCATCATCAAAATCACATTTCTCCTTCTTCCATGCAGTTGGCTAACCTTTTGAGGCTTGATCCTTCGATCTTCATTGGGGCATCCTTTCCTTCTTCATCTCCATCTCTCTCACCTTTCTAGTCTTTCATTCATTTCATTCATCTCTCTCTCTAAGGCCTTGACTGGGGCATATCTTCACTGCTTGATAGTTATTCTGTCATTTTTCATCTTTGATTGTGATTTCTAGTGATTTGATCATGTTGCTCTTGCTTTTGCCTTCCCTCTACCTGATTTTGCTTTCGATCCTGAGGGGGAAAACACATCATATCCTATTGGCTATTCTCCGAAGCATATGCTTGACCATTCCATTTTATCTTATTGATCTATCTTTGCACTTGACATGTTGGTTCTTGTCTCGAGTCCTGATACTATCCATCTCTTTCCTAAGCATTCAGTACTATCACTACCAGGCTGACCATGCAAGATTTGCTATCTCTCTGCACTTCATTCTTTGGGGTCAGATCTCTATCTATTACCTTCTTGGCTGATCTATTCTTTGACGTAATGTGTTCCCAGATCAATCACACATTAGTCAAAGAGGGGCAAATGTAATCACCCAAAAATGGTCATCTAGACTATTAGCCCCTTGCTAGCATTATTTTCTAAAATTATCAATTGCTTATTCTTGATCAAATCCTATTTTATCATTTATTCGATTATATTCTATGGGCTAACCATTTTATCCTAAAGTCTTTATTTATTTAAAAGGAATTTCCTCCCCTTTTATTAAATAAAAAGCCTCCACTTTTCCTCTTATCCTAAGTTGCACAAATAAAGCATTATTCTTATTTTATAAAAATAAGAAAAGGCATTTTTGTCTCATATGGGGCACAAAAGCCAAAACTTATTTCTCATTGGAGGAAACTTGTGCACATGGATTTATCCTCTTTGAAGCTCCACCCTTGATTAAATATTTTGCCTCTTAATCTCCATGCTCCATTCCTTTTCAATTCCTTTAAAAGAAGAGCTCTCTTCTCATTCTAGGAATCCAACTTTTTATACTAATCTTATGCTGCAGGATTTCTTGGAGAATTTGGAGATTTTATTGGATATAGCCTTCATTCTTGCATTCTTAGCTTAGCTTCATGTTTATGCTTTCTTAGCTTAGTTTCCTTTCATGCTCTAGTTTAGTTCACATAGCTTAATTAGTAAGGATTTGTAATACTTATATCTTTCATTTCCATAGCTTAGCTTGCATTTTCATTCTTACCATAGCTTGCATTGCATCTCCATTTGGATTCTTGAGGATATTGGCATTCTTTCCCTTGTCTCATTGAATCTCCCATTGAATGGTTTACTAGCAAGGTTATTGGCTTAATAGCTCTAGCTGAGAGCATTCTTAAGACCCTTGCACTCCATGCCTAGGGAGCTCTAGGTCACCTTCCCAAGGTTTCCCATTTATGGATTCTCTTGGAAGCAATGGCTTAGAGAAGTGCACATCTTAGTGTGTACATGATCTACATTAGATAGTCAAAGTACATCAAGGAGATCCTAAAGACATTTGGTATGTAAGATTCAAGACCAATTGGAACACCAATGACTACTAGTTGTAAATTGTCAAAAGAAGATGAATCAAAGGAAGTGAATGAGACACTCTAATGATCAATGATTGGTAAGATACAATATGTTGTACATAGAAGACCAAATATTGATCATGCAGTAGGTCATGTTGCAAGATTTTCTACCAATCCAAAGGAATCACATATGTCTATAGTCAAAAGAATATTTAGATATCGAAAAGGTACTAAAGACTTCGGTCTACTATTCAAGAAAAGAGAAGGTTTTTATTTGAAGGTTTGCATTGATGCTTATTGGGCTAGAAACATTGATGATAGGAAAAGTACAAGTGGAGGAGCTTTCTTTTTAGGAGAAATATTAGTGACATGGTTGAGTAAGAAATAGGGTTGTATATCACAATCTACAACTGAAGCAAAGTATGTAGCAACAACTATGAATTGTGCAAACATTGTATGGATCAAACAACTACTTGAAGGAATGCAAGAGGAGATTACCAATATAGTTATTATTTACTATGATAATACAAGTTCTATCAACATATAAAATAACTCAGTGATGCAGTCCAAGACCAAACACATTTCTATCAAGTATCATTACTTGAGAGAACAAGATCAAGACAAGCATGTGATATTGGAGTATGTAAATTCAAGGGAGAAGATAGTACATATATTCACCAAGCCACTACCAAAAGATGCTTTTGAGTATCTTAGAGATAAATTATAGGTCCATACCTATCCAATATTCACTAAAGAAAGATGCATGCTGCATCAATTCAAGGATTCATTAGAATATCTATTTTGTGAGTCGATGCTAGTGTTCACTCTTTAGGTGATGCCCAAAGTTGTCAAAAATGATTATGTATGTGCAATCAGATATCAGTACATGATAGGTATGATCCATTGTCTGAACAAAGTTTTCAAGAGTATGTATCTTTGATATTGTTGTCAAAGAGGGAGAATAAGCTATTGATGATTACAAGGAACTGAAGATTGTTGATGAAAGGGAGAAGATGGAGAATTAATGATCAAAAGAAAAGAAATATGATATTTTTCAGAGGGAGAAATAATAGAACAAAGATATCAGAGTATTGCCATCATTAATTGACAATGTTACCATTAATGCCAAAGAGGGAGATTGCTAACCCCAACTGATGGTGATTATGATGAAGACCGAGATCAGAGGTTTATGAGACTATAGAAGGAATAGATTAGTTGTGATTTTATCATTGATGTAAAGAAATTGATTTATAGTTTATATTGAGTTTCCATATCATTCAGAGTATGATATAATTTGATTGATTTAAGGAAAAATAGGAAGTGAAAAGTTGTGAAGGAGTTAGTGAAGTTCAAAAACTTAATTGGGTAGCTAATATAGATCAGAAAATGATAAGGTAATAATGGATTAATTATTTTCTACTTTATATTTGATGATATAAAGTTGGTAAAGGAGATTGGACAAGTGAGCAAGGTTAGAAAGTTGACAAGGAAAAGAAAACAATTTAGTTACTGAGATGGAAGAAGTCATTTGGTAAAAATAAAGTAATTTTTTATAAAGAGAAAAGAATCCAAGACACCGAGTGCAAGGAGTTAGTTACCGAGCGAAGAAAATATAATTTTAGTTGAAGGAAAAGGAAGGGAATGGAGCATGAAACAAAAATTAAATACAAGGATCATAACAAAATTTAATAAAGAGTCACAGTGATCTGGAAGATTCCAAGGATGAAGAAGAGTTAGTTAAAGAGATCTACGATTAGGAAAATTCAAGGTGATGATCCATGGTAAAGATTTAAGAGGAAAAAAGTGAAGGTACAAGTTCCAAGAAAATTTCAAGTTCTGAGGTGATGATAATGAGTTTTACCAACTGCCAAGTTCATTGAATTAGTTCAAGAGGATGGTTTGACAATTTAGAATAAATAGATGAAAACCTAATCAAGTAGATTAAGAGGAAAAATAGAGTCTATATAAAGGATGAAATTGAATGAAAAACAAGCTGGCTAGTTGAAGTGTTGATGAGTAACTGAGTGATGTAGTAAAGAAGAAAAAGGTGGAAATCTGAGTATACAACAAATATTGATGAACTGTTGAGGCCAGTGAATAGTGAAGGAATGAAGTGAAGACAAAGAGTGCATAAGGGATTTGACTAAGCAAGAGGTAGTTGCAAATTTACAGATCAAATTTTATACTGTTTCTTATTAAAATTTGTAGTAGGAAAAACTCTTAAACGAGTGGACTTAGCAGTCTTATTATAAATCCTTGAGAGAGGTGACATTCTAGAAGAGTGTTCAAAGAACTTTTACTAGGACACTCCTAATAAGGTGAAGATCCTAATAGATCTGAGGGAAATATCCTAACAGGGTCACATTTAACAATGTGCATTGTAATATTTAATGGGATTTATTCTTAACTAAGTATACTTTAGAAGAGTATTTTGATTGGTGGGTGAAAATTCCCATAGTGGTTTTCCCAAATTAGGTTTCCATGTTAAATACTAGTATCAAATGTATTGAATGTTTATTGTGCATGCTATTTGTTGATTACTTAAAGTTGCTATTGTTATCAATTTCTATTGAAGTTTGTCTTACCAAGTTGAATTAGAGTTAAAGTTTTTAAGGTTTAAAGAATCACTGATTACTAATTCACCCCTTCTCAGTAATCCAACAATTAGTTCCATCAAATTTTGGTTTTTCCTTAAAAGATGCCATCATAGATCTCCTCAAGTGGTTAAACTCACAAAAGAGGACCAAGATATGATACCAATTCTTAGGAACAATGCAACTCACACAACTAAAAGGGGTGGGGGTTGAATCAATTGTGTCCAAAACTTTAAAACTTTACCAAAATTAAGAACTTCAACATTTAGAACTGAAAGATCAGCAATAGAGCATAGGAATAAAGAATGCCACAACACATAACACCTAATTTTTTGTCATGCAAACCTTGTTAGGGGAAAAAATACGACGGGGATTAAAACCATAAGATATTGTACTAGCAGAAGAACCTTGTTAAAGGTACAAAGGGAATGCAGATGTATACAGGCTCAGTTCCTAGAGATTACTGCTCAATTACCAAAAGGGAAAAAACCCTAAGATTACAACAAGGGAAATGATGGACAAGGTGGACTACAATCCATCGTGGACAACAATCCACTGAATCAGGAACTGACATATAGCATTTTAGATATACCAATATAGTTACAATGAAGTACACCACTATTCTGATACTATTTAGATTCCACTCATGTACCTCTTCACACATTTACTAATACCTAGCATCTCTCATACCATTCTCCACCCATATCATCACAATCACAAATGAATTTATTCTTATATACCTTACACCATCATATTACAACAAGGTTAGAAAGAGACCTAATTATAAAAATTTAATAAGAGTAATACACATTCCTCAATTAGATCCAAGACATGTTTTCTAAGACATAGCTATGACCTAAATGAACATCCTTGAACATGTCATGATCTATAAATCACACCACAAATCTTTACAACATGATGTCTCATCGGGTTAGCCAAGGACAATAGAGAACACCAACACATTATAAGAAAATCACCAAATATGATCACATAACTCAAAGAGATCCTTAAAAAGGAATAGGAAATGATCTAGAAACATCATAAAGCAACATGAAAGATCACAACAACAACAAAAAAAACATCTCTGCCTTATAATTCTACATTGTTCACCAAGAATATTACTGAACAAAAACCTATGTCATTAAAGAAAAATATCATGCTAGAAACTAGATCAAAAACCACTTGCTCTGAGGACACACGTCCATGTGTAGAATACTTCACTAGGTTAGCAACCAAGAATATTGTAAAACCTATCCACACCAATTGAAATAAAAAAATATTATCTCTGCCAGAACACCAAAAACTATCTCTGATAAATCACATGTAATTCACTTCAAACATACAGAGAACCTATACAACTTAACCAAGATTAATTAAAGACATTCCTAAACATCTCTGTAACATTACAACTTTTTATACTTTGTACAACTCTCTATCCAACCACAACACTTTACTGCATACACCATGAACACTATCCAAATAAATGTAATATGTTGACATCAATGTTAGAACATATATGAAATATATCTTAACATGATGACATACTTTAAATTAATAAGGGAATTTTATTATGATGAACATAGTTTTATAAATAAAGAAGAGGTTGTGATCAAGGATAAAAAAAAATAATGTCACATGATAAAAAAAATGTCACTATGCTAAGGAAAGTAGATGCTTAGAAAATAGAGAGAGAGAAAAAGATGAAACCTTTCCCCCAAAAGTGTGATGGAAAGATAAGATATGTGATGCATCTCTAATGATAGTTACATCATAATAGACATATAATTCAAAGAAAAACAAGCTACAAACCAAACAAAAATCCTAGCATATTTACGCTAGAAAAGACATCACATTATAAAGTAAGAAAGTCATAGAGGGAAGAGATGAATGATATGGATGAGATGAAAGATTGTTTATGATATAAATTCCCTTTGATGCATGAAAAATATTGTTATGAAAATATGTGAGTATCTTTTGTGAAACAAAGTATATCATATTGAAAAGGATGTACCATCATGAAATAATATGAATCCATGAGGAGATGAATGAAAGAAAGAAGGATGCCACATTATATCTACTTAGCGGTCAACCCAATTATACAAGATATTCACTTCCAAGAATGTAAGAAGTTGCAAGGAGGATGCTAATATGATTAAGGAGAAAGATCATGATCAACAAGTCTGTATGTGGGAGGGCATCATTGTATAAAAGAGATTACTAGAAAAGAGATCATGCATCGTTTGGAGGAAGAAATAAATGGAAGATAATGATACATTGCCCCAAACTAAAGGAGAATATTCCTATAATGATGCTCTTAATGAACAATACACAAAGAGATTTTCATAATAGAGAGAAACATAATAGGAAAAGGATATCCTAAGGTACTTCTTTGATATCAAAAAAATATAAAAGATACAACGTTAAATGAAGAAGACATCTATCAACCAAATCTTGAATAAATTGTCTAAACTCAACACAATCAGAAAGATGATGTTTGTTACTATGATGAAAGAAACACAAACACTCACCATTGATAGATCTTTGGTTCTTTGAAAAATGTGTATAAGGGAATCAAATTCTAGAGTTATACTTGATACTCCAATAGACTCATTTGGCCAAGGCTAGGTGATTACCAAAGGGTTGTAGAACAATAGACGACTTTGGAAAAATAATATCAAGTGGTGGCTTTGGTTGAGATGGGGAAGGTAAAGCATTAAATTGAGATATGAAACCAAGACCACTTTTAGTATTCTATGAAGGAGGTTCACTAGGGATTTCAATACCTTATTAACTAATACCAAGTGCTAAGCCACTATATCCTTGTTTAGTAGAGATATCAAGTCTTGTATTGTAACTAGCTTCAAGTGTAGAGGGAGAAGGAGATTCATCTTGAGGTTTATGGGAGTGTGTTGTATAAGTAGGAATAGGAGGAGGAAAATTATCTTTAAGATATGCTCCATCTCTATTCTCATTGTCTTTAGTTGGTGAAGAAGAAGAATTATCCAAATTCTCTCGGTTATTATATTCTTGGAGAAAAGTCATCAAGAAAATGTCTAGAAAATGGATCATGGATAATTTCTTATAAATGTTGAATTTTCTAGGTTTATCAAATGAATTAGTTGTTTTGAGATTATCCACTAAAGTAGGTTGAATAACATGAGATTTAGGCCTCACTGTAATGGGATCATTAGGAGCTAGATCTCTATCATCAAGATTAGTAGGAAATATGGGAATAGGATTAGGATGATTATGAGAATCCACCAAGACCCTTATGTCATCCATATAATCCATGCATTTAGTTAATATTTAAAGAATAAACATGCATACAACATTGATAAAGGTCTTGAAATATGCTTTATAAGAAAGAATTTTTTTTACATCTCATAATGCTATATGTAAGGATATCATGGACTACTACAAGAAAAGTGAAATGAAAGAAACCATGATTCACAACATAAGTTATCACACACCAATCCAACTTAGAAAGTTCCATTATTAATGATAATGTAAGAAGAACAGAATGAGATGTAGACATAAAATAAGAATGAAAATTTAATGTGTCAAGCTCACCAAAATGTATAGTGGGTGAACCTATATATCTAGATGAATATAATGTAGTAAATCTATTATCCAATATAATACATACAAGGATATCTAGAAACCAAATTAGAATGGAAATATAATGTGTTGGGTTCACCGAAATGTATAGTGGAAAATGATGAGCAATGATAGGATGTAGATAACTCACCAAATTCTATGACTAATATATATTATAATACAAACCCGCCCTTAAACAAATCTGATTAGCACAACCTAGAGGAAAATAGGTGCTAATACAAGATCTATGTTAAGGAGGATTTGGTATTTTTAAAGAGAGATGGAATGATAGTATAAAAGAAAATCTGATCTATGATTAGTAAGTGCAAAAAAAATGGAATAATGAATGTACCTTGAAACAAGAAGAGGAGATTTGAACTTTGAATTTGAATCTGACCGTCGCTAGAATATTGAAATTAGTTATAACTCTGGATCTTGGAAAATGAGACCTGTAACTATCTTCTCTATAATTTTCAGCCAAAAGGTGTAGGGATAAGTTGAGAAGTCAACTTGTACCCAGGAACAAGTCAAGAATTTGACTTGTTCCCAGTAGTGCCAAATCTGATGAAACTTTTTGGGATCTTGTGTCTACACCTATACTTCTTAGATCTAAAACTGTGACTTCACAACATGTTCCTACACATAAAAATAGGGAAGAAGGTTAAATAAAGGGGTTTACTTCAGTAAAACCCTTTTTAAGGAATCAACCTTGAAATAAAATTAAATACATGAGAAGTATGTTTTCATGTAGTAGAGATTAGATCTAAATAATGAATTATATCATACCTTGTAGATGCAATTATCTCTTTGAATGTGATCAATAATATTGATGCAATAGCTTTTGACTAAATGTGAAACCCAAAAGGAAATCATGCAAGACAAAACCTCATGAAGTAGATGTTTTATTTTGCCACAATGTTTGATTGTGGAAGAGAGAGAATAATGGATGAATGAGAATATCCTTCCTTGATAGAAAACTCCTTTTCTTTTCTTTTAATGGGGGAAAGAAGCTAGATCTATGGAAGAGAACACATTGATTGCATGAGAAGAATGAAGAATTGGATGCTTGATGGCTCATGATGGCTTATTTGCACTTGAATGCTTGATTGTTTGAATTCTTGGATGCTTGAACTTGATGATAGCTTGCATATGAATATTTGATAACAATAATAGATTATGGATTCCAAAATGAGGGGAGAGGATGTCCTTTTATACTCATTTCAAATCTCAAATTGAATCTAGGCTGACCATACATCTAACCCTTAGAGGAAAATCTTGACATCAGGCCCTAGGCTAGATCTGGGATAAAAAAATTAGGGACAATTTGACTATCCACTTGTACCCTAAGAAAAAGTCAAGAAATTGACTTGTACCCTAGGGACACGTTGACCAATCAACTTGTCCTAGGTAGAACCAACCCAAAATCCTAGGAAATTTCAAGAAATGTGAGGAGTGAGGGGAGAAAATGCAGGTTACCATGGGGTTAGGATAGATCCTGAAATCCAAAAATAAATGGATGATTCCTAGGTGAGGAAATGAATTATTAGATTGGATGAAAAAGGGGAAATCATGCCTAGAAGAGAGATCCAACCTCAAGTTAAAGCAAGATTGAAGGAGGAGGAATCATATTTGGACTAGGTATGTATTAAGGTGCAATATGAGATCCTACCATAAGAAACACTCTAAAGTAGGCCCAAAATGAGCACAAGTTAGGTGCTTACTTTTTAGGATGACACACATACATAAATTCAAAGCCGCATCCATAAGGATTTCATGCAGAATGAAAATGGGAGAGGCAATACAGTGAGTCAAAATTAATTTACATTATCTTCATCAGACATACTAGGTTTATGTTGCCTAGCCATATAGTCCAAAATTTTTAGGTCTAAATTTCTATGATGTGTTCCTCTCCGATCTATCTTTCCCAATCTACACTTAGAGCTTGCATATTTGATATGTAGCTTATTGTTTATGTGTATTATATTCACTTTTATATCTTTAGACCTAGTTCTTGCTCTATCTTATCCAATCACATCAATATAGACTAAAAAAAGGCACATTTCAACACATAAATCCACTTGTGCCCAACTCTAACTAATTCAGGTGATTTAAAGTTGGGTCAATTGGATTATTATTTAATGTGTAGTTGATGGGAACAACTTTTGATCCCTAGTTTGCATATTTAGGCTAGTGATCCCTATTTCCCAAATCATCAACCATAACCCACATTATTTCCATTAAAATATTGATACTAGGGTTTTTAATTTTATTATCTAAGACTATCATGAAACCCACCACCTCCTCCTCCCAAATACTTACCTCTACTATTTATCAGAAGAAAGTCCATCATAACACCCTTCCCCTTGGAATTTTTTTCTCCCTTTCTACCAACACCTCTTTCTCTATTCAGTGAACACCATTACTAGTGTTTGAACCTGAAAAATATAAATAAGATGATAATAAATGAGAAAAATAATCTAGCAACTAAATAAAGTACCTCACCTAGCATTAAATTTATTATTTCTACTTCACTCTACTACTAGGACATCCCATTATCTAGACATATCAATATGCTATAATTAAAATGATATTTTACTTATATAAATTGCAAAAGTTATACACACATAAAAACCTTAATAATATTATATATCTCATTATATGAATTATTTAGATATATCCAATAATATAGTTATATTGAGTACATGTGAATTATTTGGTTGTTTTCGTGCCTAAAATTTTGACTCTACTATTATAATACAAAAATACATAAATTATTAAATAAAATATTTTCCCATTTCTTCTTAAACTAAATGAAAGAGAAAGAAAAAGAGAGTTGTATTAAAAAATTTACAAAAGAAAATGCATAAGTCTAAAGTATAAAAAAAAACTTTGTATATATATGAAGCTAGAGCATTTTGTTCATGAAATTTTGTAATGTGCAAGGACCTATGCTATGCATTGTAATCTAAGTTACACATCATAGTCTAAGTTACACATCATTGTGTTAAACTAATGTATAACATGATTTTTCAGTTAATCTTATAGAATTTTGTTCACAAAGAATAAAATATAAAATCAAAAGCACTTCAAAACGTACAAAATTATACATCTTTATTTTGGTCAAGAAAGTTTAATTTTATTATTATAAATTATAGTTTTAAAAATACATAAACTACTAAACCTGAAACTAAGACCAACAAGCTTCCCCATACACACTATAGTTTACCACCCCTGTACATGCATCAACATATGATTGTATGTCCATACCAAATTGAATTCACTAAAATTCCCCCTCCTCTACAAACTATGACCACTATACATGCACCAAGATTGGATTGTGTGTCCATGCAATCAATACACCATCCTATAATAATAAAAAAATAGAGCCCATTCATCATCAACAATGGTATACTAATTTGGCACAATTCACAAAAATTGGGCTAAACACAACAAAATTTGGGGGAAAAAATGAAAACCAAACCTACGTAATATGTTGCAAGTTTGATCTTTCATAGGATGGAACCCACCCTTCCTCATTGTTGTCCACCACACCCATGATCATGCGCACTGCATCACCTTCCAGCTACCACTGGTGGCACCCCCTCCAGTTATTGACAAGCGAAAAATTGAGCCTTTGTGCTCCTTCGACACGCCCAATACCAAGAAAACCTCCTACTCATGAACAGAGTCCGCAATAAAATCTCAAGTGTTTTTTGGCCTCCCCCTTCCTTGCATTATTGTGTTCCATAAGATAAACAAATGGACATGAGGTGGATACCTCAACATGGCCACCCAGGCCCCTTGGCAGCTACTTCTGCTAAGTCCAGAATTGACTCCATCCCCAACCTCTATTTAGGCCTGACCCACCTATCCATCAATCTTCTCACCTCATCTCACTCACCAAACTCCAAATCCCTTAAACAAAACATGTATCTGAGATTTTGTTTTTAGTCATGTACTTAATTTTTGAAAGCATCAAATCATCACCAAGCAAAGAGCGAATGAGGAGGAGAGAAAATGGGTCATTGGTCATGAAATTTATCTTTAAACGATCTTGAGAAACCTCCCCCCATAACTACATCTACTATTCTACTATTCAGGTACTTTTAGACTGAAGGTGCCTTTCATTTTCACACCACAATTCATTCTTCGAACACCACAAAATGTCAGCCCAACACGAGTACACAGCCTTTTCACACATTATAAGTGTGATGTGGTGTGCGCGGAGTGACTTCTCTGATTGTCAGCGTACATCAATGTTCCAAGCCATCGTTGCAGTCCCATCTATTGACTCTGAATAATTCTCTGCTAGATTGGAACCAACCTTGTCTCAAAAGACACTGCTATTTTTGACAAGGAGCCCACCAAAACATTACCCTGTCTAAAAATGTGGGGAATCTTAAAGTCTTTGAAATTTGTCAACTTATTGTGAATATTGATAATCTTGTCAATCTGCCCCACATACACAAGTCCATTAGCAATTGCATTTACAGTGATTTGGAATCACCTTACAATTGTTTTTTTTTCCATTCTAATTGTAGACACTAGATCAACCACAACTAAATTTTCTTGAACCTCTCCATTATTATTGCTTCCATCTTCAGGTTTCTTCATTTTGATTTCTAGGATATTACCTTCCCAATCTCTCACCCCACCCTCTATCCTTATTGACCTTAGATTTCCTTTGGAAGCACCATCAAAATTTACCTTAACCCATCCTATATCAGACTTCATCCATTGCACTTGATCTTTGCGGCTTGAAATATGATCAACTCTAGAATGCCCATTAAAAGCATAAAACTATACATTTTAATGATGTTAAATGGTTGGGAAAAATAAAATGACAAGGGAAATCAAAATGATGAAACCGAATTTCAATGTGGTTGTAAACTCAATTTACCTATATCTAGGAAATGGAGAAAGTATTTGGGTTGTTTGAGAGCTTCCCATGAATGTTCAAGCCCCTATTTTAGTCTTTCAAGCTCTGTGGATAATCAATTATATAAGTAAATGCATACTTAGCCCATATGTGTCAAAAACTAGAGTAACGACTATAACTGTTATATAATAAAAAAAGCTTACAAGAAGCAACACTCTAGTATATATTATTAAAAAATAGGAATGAAAATGCCAACAAATACCAAGAAGATAGAAATGTGTTGACAAATGCTATTATCACAAGAAATAAAACTAAAGCTTGAACATTATGACCTCACACCATGGATGGAAATGGAACCTTTAAGAATCACAAGCTAGATATTCCCAAATCTGAAAAATAATGTGAAAGAAACCATATTAGATAACAAGGTATTCAAGAACCTTCAATATATAGGCAATATTGCTAGTATTAAATTACATTCGAACAAGAGAGCTTGATCAATTGAGACTTTCAAGAGAGAGATAGAGATTCAAAAGGTCCTTTCAAAAATTAGTAGGAGGAAATGTAAAGCTCAACTAGGTACCTAAATTGGTTGCTAAGATTAAACTTAGGTTGATTATCTATTTTAGACATGAAAATAAAGTTGGCAAAAAACAATCAAAATGATTGTTATATTTGATAAGTATCTATAAACACTAACATGTCATGAAAATGTTTGTATGTGCACTAGTGTTTGAGTATAATAAGTATCTTAAAAATTCAAAAGCTATAAAATATGAGATGAACACAAAAATATAAAACATAACATAGTTCTAAGTGTAGAAATGCTAAGGTATGATCTAAATGTGTGTAAAACACATTAGGGTTACAATCTCTAAAGAAAGTGCAAATCATAATGTAAAAATTGGAAAGAATATAATTTATGACATTAGAATTTGGTATTTATAATTTTCTTTTGATATTAGAAGTAGCAAAAAATAGGGTGTTGGTATGTATAATTTGTTGAATCTTGATAGCAATATCACAATTTGACTTGCTGCGAAAAATATCTCCTACTTATCAAGTGCATAATGCTATTAAGATATATGTGATAGTGACAACAATGAGTTTATATCATGAACACATATATAAAACCCCATTAACTTAAATTTGACTAGCATTCACAAATCAAATAATTAATGTTTGATAATAAACACATTATTAAAGATACCTTATTTAAATCAAAAGTAAATAAAATAAAATAATTAATATATATATTAAATTTACATAGTTAGAATTATTTCCATTTACTTGTTTGGATATGTTGTATTATTTTCTATATTATACTAGAAAAATAAGAAAGCTAAGTAAATAATTTGTTTTCAACTTCTTAAAAATTTGGGCATGGTTCTATAATTTATTGTGTAATTTTGAAGAATAAAATGAGACTTCAATTACAATAAAGTAAATTTATGTACAATAAGATAATTTTTAGTTCAAGATTAAAATATTAAATTTAATATAAAAATCTTTCAATGTATTTTACTATATTTAAGATATTCATACTAATTTAAATGTTGACATATTACATATTAATTAAATATTATATCTAATTATTAATTTTATACGTATATCAATAGGTTCTTATTTTACTAGTAAAGTTGAATGATTCTAAATGAGTCCAAGTTTTAAGTGTTAGACCTCATCATCATAATGAATTAGTCCAGGATTGTGCCCTAAACAACTTTGATAGTATAAACATAACACAATCCTTGATTTCGGTTGAATAAGCATGCGACTTAAGGCTCATACTTCTATATCAAATAGTTAATATTTTTTTGTGAAAATTATTGAAGTCTTTTGATAAACAATTTGGTAGTATAAATACATATTGATCCTTAACTCTCAATCAAATGATCCTTCAACTTAAGTCTTATACTCCTATATCAAATAGTTAAATAATTTTGTGAATTTGATATAAAAACTCTCAAAAATTGTAAATCATAATTTGAAAAATTGCAAACATAGAATTTTTGATATTATAATTTAGTATGTTAAAAATTTCAAAATAAATATAATTTATAGTGTATAATGCTATCGAGATGTATGTTATAATGACAACAATGAGTTTTATGCGTGACCATATATATAAAACCCATTAAATTAGATTTGACAACTATCCACACATCAAATAATTAATATTTAGAAATAAACACAATATTAATGATGCCTTATTTAATATGAAAAATAAATAAGTAACAAAATAAAATAATTAATACATATTAAAATTATGTAGTTTGATTTATTTATTTTTCATTTAGTTGTTTACCTATGTTGTATTATTATTATAGAAAAGTAAAAAAAATAATTAAGTCATTTTTTTTCATCATTTTAAAAATTTGGAAATGTTTTATATTTATTACATTATTCAAGAAAGATAAAATAAATATTCAATTCAAATAAAGTAATTTTTTTAAAAATAAAAGTGACCGAAGCTACTAAATATTTTTAATATAGAAAAAAGGTGTACATTAGAAGTCATCCTACTAACCAAAATCAAGATAAATATCAAAATTTGAATGAGTTTAAGTCCCAACCAAAGAGGCTAATCCAAGATAGATAATCAAGATTAATCTATGGTCTTGATTATCTATTGTCGTGATTAATCTAGGACCCATTGTTGGTTTAACCAACATAGTTAATTTACATATTAAAAAAAGATCTATGGCCAGAAATAGTAGAAAAATGGAAAGCATATACATGCATTAGAATATAAAGCTAAGGCCAAAAAAACATCAAAATGACCAACTGATATAAGAGGGATAAAAAATGCATCGAAGAAGTGTCAAGATTAGTAAAGAGGAAAGAAAATGTCTTCCTTCGAATAAACCCCAAGGTCATCATCAGGTAAGTGCACAAAGATGGGGGACCAAAAAGATGTTACTTATTTTTTTGGTCACCCCCAAAAAATAGGGTGCACATCGTATAGTGTGCACACCCTATAGTGCACATGCCCTATGGCTTGACATGCCCAAGCCTTAGGCTTGAGAATGTCAATCCATAGGGTATGCGCCTATGGGAAAGTAAAAATATAAATAGATTTCAAAAACTCAAAATGCCCAAATTTTCATTTGAGACACGAGCAAAGGGAGGGTTTTTAGTTCCAGAACTATGCACACCATTCTTGGAACACAGTTTCCTTTGTGGGTGCATTGGATTGCATAAAAATATCTCCACCATGTTGAGGAGGTTGAAAAGGTGGAAGAAGTAAGTTAATTTACAGCCAAAGCCTCTTTTTTATTAAAATTTAAGTTTAATTTGGGTTTTAAATCAATTTTTTTCTCATAGCCTCTTTTATTAAAATTTAAGTTTAATTCACATAAAATGTACCCCAACCTCCTCCATCAATCCAGAGACCTCCACCTGGAATGCAAGATCACTTGATTAACCAAATAGAAAGTGGCAAAAATGAATTAGAAGCTTTGATTGGGAGGTTGAAACAATCTATATACACAAATAATGGAAGGGAAACACTTATAAAATCATTGGAATCAATGTTGACCCACATAGGCTCAGTTAGTGCACAACTTAATCTATTGTCAAACAAATGAAATAAGAAAAAATAATACTATATGGATAAATTATCATATGAGGATGTAAAAAAGAAAAAAATAACCAAAGATGACATTTTCAAACTCTTTGTAAATCCTAAAAAGAATGAAACTCTTAAAACTACTTGTAGGAGGTTTATAATTCATTAGTGCTAGCACAAAGAAATAAAAATAACTTTTGGGACAGATGGTAGATGATTTTTTATAGCCCTCCTTGTAACAATCACAAGGTTCCATTATATTTTTTGAGGAAACTCTATTGTAATTTTTTCCTCAAGGGGGCCCCAAATTATTTTGACTTTCTAGAATGCCAAGGTAGAGGTGAGGGGTCATCATATGATAGACCGGGGACACCATGTAACCATGATGTAGTTAGGGTTCCCACTAGTAAACCACATGTCAAGCACGTTAGTGTTCCTTCCATTATGAAGGAACATGTGGAAATGGACACACTAGGAATGATTAGTGCTCTCACACAAACTCTCATACAGTGTGCCCATCCTTTAGTCAAGAGTGAGAATGGTCAGTCTTCGAGGGCCTATATTTTTCAATCATGTGGATCCCTATGAACATATAGTAATGCTAACAAATAGGGAGATGTCGATGGAATGATGACTAATGATTTTCTCAATGCGACATTTGCCATTGATACACATGTAAATATTTGCAAGTTCATTTAATTATATTTAATTTATAAATGAATGAATAACTAAATTAGTATCTAATGATTATGATCAAAATTCATAGTCAGAGTGTCGGTGGCAATGGATATGTTCCCCCAACCCCCTTTTACATGATGCCATAAATTCCACATGTATGTATCTAATATATAATTACAATTATTACATGTGTGAGTAGTATGTAATTATATGAATGGTTGTCTCATAAATTATCATGCATGTGCATTAGTTTACTGTTACACCCTTGACATTCACACAACACAATGAAGGACATCATTGCACTTTCATGGAGGTATTTTTATTTGTATGTTTTTGAATAAGGTAAAAATAGGTTTTGAATGGAACCCGAAACCATTTACATCATAGCAAAAAGATAAAGCATTAAAGTTTTCCAAAATGAAACGCCTGCTGGAAAGAATAGAGCTAGACCCAAAAAAACACTAGAAATGACAACAAAAGAAAAGAAAATAGATCTAGCAACACTACCAGCAGCACCCAACAATGAATAGGACAAAACTAATTGCTTATCATTTTGTCTGCCTTCATCTTTAGCTCCTCCATCTTCTGGATTTCTTTTTTCAGGTCCTTTAGCTCCTTCGGCTTCTCAGGGATCTTCCTCTAAGTATGCCCTCTGGTTCTAGTACTTGGACCTACACTCCCAGCATCGTCATCAATAGTTATGGTCGTATTTTCCAACTGGCTTTTCTCCAGGTAGTTGTGAAGCATATTCGGGTTGATGACAATATGTTGATGACAACTGCATTGAGTCCTTCATTGCTGTGGCTTAGGAATTCATTAATCATTTTCCCATTGTTGCTAACTTTGACCTTAATTTCCTTCACCTTGTTGTCAATGATTTTGTTGATTTTGGTAGTTATCTCCTCCTTCCAGCTTTTATTGTTTACCTTATCTAGAATCTTGTTCTCCAACTTCTCCAGCTTCATATTCTGGGTTTTCATAGTTTTCTCCAGAGAATGAAGGTGGAGCTTAATCTCCTTTATCTCCTGATTGATCCAATCCTAATCAATACTCTGACCTTCATCTTTATTAACCTTGTCCAGGTTCATAACATCCTCTAGGGGAGCGGTGAAATCATCTTTTTGACTTTTTTCCTCCTCAGTGGCATTCTGATCAGTACTAGCACCCATATCCTTTTTTTTCCTCCTCTTTTTCATCAATGACAGGGGAGTACTGACCAGTTTCAATTTCCTCTTCATCTTGGCCCTCCAGAAAGCCCAAAGAGTCCTCCTTAAGGGGTTCCCCATCATATTTACTAGCTAGGTCAAAACCTTTGTCATTATCCAAGTGAGCATTAGTTTTTTCCTCTTCAATGGGGAGGTCCAGTGCTTCATTCTTATCATCCTCAGTAGGGGAGACCTATGCCTCTTCTTCCTCCTCTTCAGCCCTTTCCTCATCTTTTTCATCCACCTCTTCTTCTTGCTCCTCTTCAGCCCCTTCCTCATCTTTTTCATCATCATGGTAGTCCCCATCTTTCCCATCTTCCTCTTCCTCCTTCTCATCCTCAGTTATGCCAATCCTATCCTCTTCCTGCTCAGTGCTACCAGGATCCATCTCCACATTTTCTTCCTCGTCATTTCCAATTTGCAAAGGATTAAGGATTTTTTCCTTAGATTCATCTTCGCTGCTGTCAGAACTTTTTACTTTCTTTTTCTTCCTCTTTTTACCATCTTCTTTACTGCAGTCAGAAACTTTTTCCTTGTTTTTCTTTCTTTTTTTGCTAGATTCGGCCTTTCTATCCCCCTCAATAGTCTCTGAAGTTTTACCTTTGACCCTTTTAGGAATAGGGTCTGGGATAATATCTCTGGCATAGTCAAAAATAAGGAGGATCAACCCCTCATATAATACAGGGTTATTCAGCCTCTTCCTATGCTCAATGATGCTACTACTCAGGGAGCTCAAAAGAAAATACAGGAAGGAAATCCTCTTGTTATGTCTGAAGTGGTTAACCAGGACGAAATGCAGGTTGAAGATTTTGGAATAGCACCCATCAAGCATAAAATACTCGATCATTACTTTCAACATTTTAGCCCAAAAATCCTTAATCTTAGTGATATCTACATAATCCCCCTTCCCTTTAGTCATGAGGGCCCTTTCATCAACATTTTTAGGAAACAGGTTAAAAGCTTCAGTACCAAGCCTATGGTTACCTCTATGGATTAACATTTTTATTTGTATGTTAATTTGATTTACTTAATATATTTAATTAATAAATGAATGAGTAACTAAATTAGTAGAAAAACTATGATCAAAATTCAAAGTCAAAGTGTTCATGGTAGTGGTCATATTCCTTCACCCACCTTTTTCATGACATCATCGAGTCCACAAGTATATATCTAATAAAGCATTATAATTATTACACATGAGTAGTACATTATTTAGAAGGTGATTCAATGTACATAAATATATGACTCTCCAACATAATATACATTTCTTTTTTGGTTTTGTAGTTCATTATTTGGTAAGAAAATTGTTGGACAATCTTGTGGTTGATGTAGTTCCATAGTAATCATTTAATAATAAATTATTTTTAGCATGTCTTTAATGAACTTTTAAATCATCAAAGGCATGAAATTAACCTTTCAAAAAAAAATTTAGACCAACCAAGACCTAGGTGGATTATTTTGACCTAGAGCAGAAAAATATGCAACATGTACCTTGAGGGACACACTAGTATAGTGTGGTCCATAACATTTGAATGAGTTATGAATCCTAACAATGTTATTCCTAGTTTTACTTGCCAACAAAAAGGTGTTGGTGCAAAAGGTTTGAGGCCATGATAAACTTTTTCAAAGAAAAGGAAATGTAGCAACTTTCTTCTGAGTGACATTGTAAGATTTGGAAAGAAATGACATGTGGTTGCCACTTTTAAATGAGGTAGAGTCTTGTGAAATTGAGAGAGAATTTTGTGGGCATTGGTAACATGATCTCATAGCATTAGGTAGATCATTTATATGTTTCATGAGCTCCAAGAAATGCTTCGTCAAAGTTTGACAATTTTGGCACTATTTGCACCTTAAGGGACACATTGATACAATGTATTTTGGAATATTTGAGTGAGTTGGAGATTCAAACAAGGTTGTTCCTAGTGTTTACTCACCCAATAAAATGTGTTGGCACAAATGGTTTGAGGCCATGATGAATCATTTCAAAGATACACAATGTTGTAACTTTCAACTAAGACACATTACAAGATTTGGAAACAACTGATATTGGGTTGTCAATTTCAAATGAGGTCAAATCTCCCAAAAATAAATATTTTTTTGTGGGAAGCTGAAACATCATCATGTAGCACCTAATGTATCATTGGTATGTCACATGAGCTTTGAGAAATGGCCTGCCAAAGATCAATGACTTTCGTGCTTAGTGCACCTTAAGGGACACTTCAGTCCCGAGTGGTTCAGAATGTTCAAGTGACTTGGACAGTGAAAATGTTTTTTTTGTATTGTTTACCAAACCAACTAGAGCTATTGGTATAGACAATTCAAGGCTATGAAAAACTAATTCAAAGATACACAATGCTACAACTTTCAACTAAGGCACATTGCATGATTTGGCAACAACTAAGATTGGGTTTCCGATTTCAAATGAGGTCAAATCTCCCAAAAATAAGATACATTTTTGTGGTCAAAGGAAACAATATCATGCAGTACCTGATAGATCATTGATACCTTGCATGAGCTTCGATAAATGAACCACAAAAGATCATTGATTTTCATTCTTAGTGCACCTTAAGGGACACTTCAGTCTGAAGTAGTCTGGAACGTTCAAGCGACTTGGGGAGAAAAAAGAGGTCATTCCTGGTGTGTACCCAACCAAATTAAGCTATTGGCATAAATTTTTTGAGGCCATGAAAAACTGTTTCAAAGATATGTAATATTTTAACTTTCAACCGAGGCACATTGCAAGATTTGGCAACACAGAGATTTGGTTGCCAGTTTCAAATGAGGTCGAATCTCCCAAAACTGAGATAGGTTTTTGTGGGAAGAAGCAATAACATCATGTACCACCTAATGGATCATTAATTCATCACACTAGTAGCTCTGGGTAAAGGTCCACCAAAGATTGCTAACTTTCATACTTAGTGTAGCTTAAGGGACACTTTGGTCTAGAATGTTTGAGTGACTTGGGGAGAAAAAAAATTATTACTAGAATTTACTTGGCCAACTAAAGCTATTGATGCAAATAGTTAAGACCATGAAAAATTATTTAAAAGATATGCAATGTTGTAACTTTCAAACAAGGCATATTTCAAGATTTGGCAACAATCGAGATTAGGTTGCCAATTTCAAATGAGATTAAATCTCCCAAAAATGAGATAGTTTTTTGTGGGAAGTAGCAAAAGATTCCTATAACATCTCATGAATAGTTTATACATCACATGAGCTCTAATAAATGGCCTGCCAAAGATCACTGACTTTCGTGCTTAGTGCACCCTAAGGGACACTTCAATTTGGAGTGGTCAAGAATGTTTGAGTGAATTGGGGAGTGAAACAAGGTTGTTCCTATTATTTACCACCCCAACTATAGCTATTGGTGCAAATTATTTGAGGCTATGATGAACCGTCTCAAAGATATACAATATTGCAACTTTTAACTGAGGCACATTACAAGATTCGACAACAATAGAGATTGGGTTGCCAATTTCAAATGAGGTCTAATCTCCCAAAATCAAGATAGGTTTTTGTGGGTAGTGGAAATATTGTATCATAGCACATGATAGATCATTGATGCATTGCATAATCTCTGAGAAACAACCTACCAAATATTGTTGACTTTTGTTCTTAATGCACTTTAAGGGACACTTCAATCTGGAGTGGTGTGGAATGTTCGAGTGACTTGGGGAGTGAAAAATGGTTGTTCATAGCATTTTCCAAGCCAAATAGAGCTATTTCCATAGAAGGTTTGAGGCCATAATGAACCATTTCAAAGATATGAAATGTTGCAACTTTCAATTGAGGCACATTGCAAGATTTGGCAACAACCGAGATTGGGTTGTCAATATCAAATGATGTTGAATCTCCCCAAACCGAGATAGGTTTTTGTAAGAATAAAAAAAACCATCTTGTAGAACCTAATAGATTTTTGATACACTACATGAGCTCTGAGAAACAAGCTTCCAAAGATTATTGACTTTTGTGCTTAGTGCACTTTAAGGGATACTCCAGTCTGGAGCGGTCCAAAACATTTGAGTGACTTGGGGATTGAAACAAGGTTTTATAGATCTATTAAAATATATGTTTCAAGGCTATAATGAAATATTTCAAAGATACACAATGTTGCAACTTTTAACTGAGGCACATTACAAGATTTGGCAACAAATGAGATTGGGTTACCAATTTCAAATGATGTTTAATCTCCAAAAATCCAGATAGGTTTTTGTGGGAAGCATTAAAACCATCTTGAAGAACCTAATATATCATTGATATGTCCATGATCTCTGAGAAACGGCCCAAAAAAGATCGCTAACTTTCATGTTTAGTGCACCTTAAGGGACATTTCGTTCTAGACTGCTCTGAAATGTTCAAGTGACATGGGAAGTGAAACAAGGTTGTTCTAGGTGTTTACCTTTCCAATAGAAGATATTGGCATAGAAAATTAAATTTCATGATGAACCCTTTGAAAGATACACAATCTTACAACTTTCAACTAAGGAACATTGCAAGATTTGGCAACAACAAAGATTGGGTTTCCAATTTTAAACAAGGTCAAATCCCCCAAAATTGAGATAGGTTTTTGTGGAAAATAGAAACACCATCTTGGAGAACCAAATAGATTATTGATGCCTCACATGAGCTCTAAGAAATGACCTACCAAAGATCATTGACCTTCGTGCTTAATGCACCTTAAGAGACACTTCAGCCTGGAATGGTCCAAAAAATTTGAGCGACTTGGGGAGAAAAACAAGGTTGTTCTTAGCATTTACCTAGAAAATTAGAGCTATTGGAACAAATGGTTTGAGTCCATAATGAATTATTTCAAAGATACACAATGTTGCAACTTTCAATTGAGGCACATAGCAATATTTGTCAACAACCGAGATTGGGTTGCCAATTTCAAATGAGGTCAAATATCCCAAAAATGAGATAGGTTTTTTGGGGCAGAAGAAACACCATCCTATAGCACCTGACGGATTATTGATATGTTACAAAAGCTTCAAGAAATGGCCCACCAAATATTACTAATTTTTGTGTTATGTGCACCTTAAGGGATACTTCCGTTTGGAGTGGTGAAACTTGGTCATCATGTGAAGGAAAAAGTTTCTTTCATGGAATTATATAATGTGATAAGGTCAACTTAGCCTATTTTAGGAATATATAAGTTTTTTTACATTGTTTAGAGGTGTTGTGTGCAGAGCGAGAAAATTGATTCCTTAGTCTACTATGTTATGGAATTTGTCTTAGAAAAGAAAAATTAGAAATTTTTCATCAAGTTGTTCCAAAACACCATATAGTGGGTATGTGATATGTTTTACATCTCTCAAATGGGTATCTAAATTTGTTATTATTTGTGGTACAATCCCACTTTGTATGAAGTTATGGTTCAAAAACCCCATATAGAGGGCTATTAGCATATAGGTTGTTTGTGAGGCAAATTTGATTTGGTCACATTATCGATGATTCTTGAGGGGTCATATATGTTGTTTGACTTCATTGGACATGTTTTAGTGTTTAGGAGTCATGTAAGGTCAAAAAATGCAAAAGACGCATAAAGATTCACAAGTTTTCAAAAGTTGTCAAGTGTAAAATAATGCAAAAATCAACAAATTAGACACAAATATTAATCTTTGTATAGTAATGATATTAATGTAACTTTGATTTTTACAAATATATATGTTTTTTTTGTTTTTTTCTAGGAAATAGGTTGGAGCCAAATAATTTTATTAATAATGAAAAAACTATTTACAGCTCAGATCACTAGGGGCACTGGTAGGAAAGAGATGAGTGGAGAAAAACTTTGGTATTTCCCAAAAAAATATAAGATAAACATAGTCATTAAAACTTACAAACTTCCCATTATACATACAGGGTAATGTATGAGAAATTTACACTCCACCCAAAGTGGATGATGGAATTTATTCCTATACAAATATACATATTATATGTACATGCATTCAAATAAATTTGATATTACAACATTTTGTGTTGACATTCAGTCCAATGAACTAGTTGGATCTTCCATACCCTTTATTGTCTCAACTATTTCCTTGTGGTTCGACTCAAAAACATTCCAAAGAGTCTTATTGTGTGGTTTACCTCTATTTTTTATCAAATGGACATTTGATGCAATAAAAAGGTTGGAATAATGAAGAATATTCTTCTTGTGTGTGTCCCAATCCTCAAACAACCAAAACCTTGGGTTCTTCATATAATACCATCTAATTCATGTACCAATTACAACCACTGCTCCTATAGCATATTATAATTCTTCACCATCTATAGCCAAATGATCCAATTTATTTTTCTCCTAAACACAATGAGACAAATAATAATATGTCCCTTCTTCATTGTCTTCAGGTGCAATAATAGCAAAAACATGTCCTGCAATGATAGAAGCATAATGAGGAGATTAATTTATTGAATAGTTAGGATAAAGTACTAAATTTGATATTATTTTTACATGGACAATTTACTTGGTTGCACTGGATCAAACAAGCAGTCAAAGTCAATGGGTGATTCTATTTGTATCAATTGTAGTGTTGTTGAGGGACGATATGAGTTAAGTGGGCTCAAAACTCATGTACACCATTTGTCGACCCACTCCTTTAACTCACACTCATCTCAATCTTCATCTACACATGATGAACAAAAGTACACCATATGTCATGTATGTATACTCCATGAACCTAAATTAGGGCTTATAAAAGAGTGTATCTCACTCGATCTTGTTAGTGTACAACAATCCTCATATGGTGCAATTCTACTTTCATCCATCAACTAGGAAAGTCTAAGAATGTCTATAGAATCAACAACATTACCCTAACACTCTTTTGATACATGCACCTGCACCATCGTGCTCTTGCTTTCCATGACTAGTCTCTATCAAATTCTACATATATTGAATACCAGTGATATTAGGCATCCTACTGAAATAAAAAAAATTCTAATAATTCTTGAATTGCAATGCGCAATTGTATAACCCTATGATGTGTCAACGATATGATATGGCCCTATTATCCAAATCATTATAAAATAGATCAAAGTAACCATGTACAAAATCTATAGAATGTGAGTGATTATTACTAATTTAAAAATGATACTTCCTCAGTATCTTCTTGTTCTCCTCTATACTATTAGGTGAATGCATGAATGTTATATAGATAAATATATCAACCTATTGAGAGCTATAATACTTTGTTGGCACCTCATTTGTGGTTGTAGTATGTATTTCTCTGGGAAGTCCACAATTAAAACAATGGTCTCAAGTGGGAATGTGTCCTTACACAACTTGAATTGAAAATCCAACCATCAAGCTCTATGTGTATGTATTGCATACTCATAAATAATTTTTTCACAAAAAATGTCCATGAACTGATACACTGGAATCTTTTCAATTACTAAATCACATCTTTTAGATTGTATTCTACGGTCTTATATTATTTTTGTATATTTATAATGCATTTAATATGTTTAATCACTACATTATCTTGTTGAATGGTGTTGGAATCATACTATTGTCAAGTCATGTTTTGTCATTGATGTCAACATATGTTTCTATAAAGAAAGAAGACTAGTTATTACAGTGTACGGATATTGTACGGTTGATTCATAATGAGCGACCAAAGATTTGTGTAGATGGAAGTGTTTTGATCTTATATCCAAGATCACATGCTATAATTTAATTCATATTGGTTGAGCTATAGAAGATTTAGTGAAGATTGGTTACTAGACTGTGATAGTGGAAATTGACATCTAGTAAGTCTCTGTGTTTGAAGTATATCTTACAATCAATGTGGATCCAGTGTATGTGAGTTTAAGGGATGTCAGATAGCATACTAAGGATTTTTCATTGATCTTAGCAAGTCATAGAGAGCATGATGACATCAATTGTGGCATGTGTTCTGGAGGATACCTATTTGGGGATGACTTCATAATTGAAGCGTGTATTATGAATAGTGAGCATAAATTACAAATGCAAGACCTTAATTGTTGAAATTTAATTGTTTTATACTTTTTCTAGATACCATGTGTATCTTAGCAAGGGGTTATGTAATTATTTTTATATTAGGAAAGCCTAATTGGCTGACCTTATCATTTATTTGTAATAGGGTATATATGAAAGTAAGATGTAAAAGGGGAATGTGAAAGCTCCAAGCTTGTATCTGCTGAATGTAGAGAAGAAGATAGTTTATACTTCATTGGAACTGATCAAGCAAAGACAGCTGCTATCAGAAAGTTCAAGGATTGTGTGTTTCCTTACATACACTTGTGTTGCGTACAGTGAGTTCTGAAGGTGGACATAATTTTCTTTGGGAAGTAAGCCTAGGTAGTGAGCCTAGGTCCATAAATTCAACTCTAGGTCCCACTACTTCTATATAAGTAAAATTTGTGTCAACTAGAAAACATAAATCATCCTTGTACTTCTCAACCATAGAGGGTGGAATTCTTGATCTTTTTCTCATTTCATTATGGAATGTCTTAATAACCAGTGTTGCACTCTCATTAACTTTGTCAATGGGGGTGTCTTATATATACTTTATTGATTCTTTCCATAGTGCATCTCTCATCATTCCAATCTTCTCCAATTGTGCAGGGAAATCTTCTCAAAAGATGGAAAACGTGTAGATTATCAAAGATGAAAATCAGTATTCAGAGTTTCTTGTTTTCTTGATCTTTTCAAGGTTTTCATTAAGTTGTATCCTTAGAATTTCACACATATCAACTTGAACTTTCTCAATGCACATCAAGTAGGCTGCATGCACCATTCTTGTTTCTATGCCATCTTCTCTAGAACTAGCACATAGTTTAGTAGCCATTATCTTACAAACATATCTCACATCATTCTGCTCAATCTTACTTATCACAATTCCTCTTCTGTTGTACACAAACTTGGTATTTTCTATAACTATTTTCTTCACATTTTTCTCATTTAGTGGGATTACGCCTTGGTTGGAAAAACCTGTCACTCTATCATCTAACCAAAATTTCCCATCATGAATTTTTCTTAGTATGATCTTGATCCATTCTTCATTCTGAAACTCATATTGAAACATATACTTCACAATGTAAATTTGACCTAAATTACTGTAACCTTCTTTGTAAGACATATCCTAATTGTAAAGTTTATCATACTCCTTAGTTATAGTGTTTTCTCCTAAAGTCTCAAACTTGCATCTTAGACAACTCTTAATATCTTCCAAATGCAAGACCCTATCTAGTGTAGATGACAAAGCCAAACTAGGGTCATCCTATGTAGGTTTGACAGGATCCCTTCTCACCTTAGGTCTAGGGGTATTCTTAATATTGTGTACTAGGGTTGCATCCATAATTATACTGAAAGTAGTAGCTTCAAAGTAAGCTCTTAGTGAAAATACCTCAATGTCATGATTTAGGGCTTCTTGCATTGATCCGATGAAATCTATCTCCAAATGCTTCAAATTTATTTCAATCTTCTTTGGCTCACTCTCTAAAACTATTGTAATCTCATAAATGGTCCAATAATATGTTTTTACTCATTAAATATTTCAAAACATTGATGTTGGATTAATTGCATAAGTGTGTTCATGTCAAAAATCTATCTTTGTCTATCAGTGAGCTTCTTTCACTTCGTGCGCTTTCATACATGCTTAGAATCATATGCTCTCTTAACCATAGCTTCTTTACATCATTTACTATTATCACATATTAACTTTGCAAGGATTTCTTCAAATTCGACTAAATCCTATGTTGTTCTGATGGTTATTCTTTCATTTAATTAATAAAATTTGATGCTTAATTAGTTTGAGATGGGTTTAGAACTGATTTCAACTTACTTTCAAATGCTTCACCTGATTGACTTCCTGATACTATGGATGTACTTGCAGGATCTGTAGCTTTAACAAATATAACTTCTTCCATGTTACTACTATTGTCTTTCTAACTGTTGTTGTTATCCCTATTTCTTCTGGTGTAGTTCATATTTCTCCTAGGATTAGGATTCCTCATATTTTTCATTCTACAATATCTTTCCATGTTTCCAATCTTACAAATCTAACAAACTATAACATTGTTTCAATATCTCAGTCTTGACTGATTGATTTGTGATCTATAATTTCAAGCAGTATGTCCAAATTTATTACATCTATAACACATAACTCCATTTCTTATATTGTTTGTTTCTCCAATAGGTCTTTTATCTATGAGGCTAGTACCTCTAAACATTCTACTATTTTCATTACTATTATTCTATCTAGGTTTCTTACAATAAATAGCTCTATGACCAAGACCATGATAATTATAACAATAACCAGAGATAGACTTGAATTTCTTACCTATACAATCCCTTTTCATGTGTCCAAATGCATTGCATGCATAACATCTACCTTTGAATTCATTTTGCATTTATTTAGGTGATTCATTTTTCTTAGGTTGTTTAGGTACATCTTCAGATTGGTTAGACTCAACTTTGTTTTGTTTTTCTTCTTCCTTTTTCTCAGGTTGGTGGATTACCGGATTTGGTTCTTTACATTCTTCTGTTTTCTTTCAGAATTTTTATTCAAGATATCCAAGACCAATTTTATCATAAGAAGGTCTCTGAAAAGAAATATGTTCATCAATCATTTCACTTTTGGAATACAATTTCTCAAGGTGTTGCTTAGATTGAGTTAGTTCTCCTTTCACAATATTATTATACTTCTCAAGTTTAGCATACTGCAACTTTGTAGTCTCAAGATCAGATGTTACTTTGGTAAGATTAGACCTTAGATCTTCATTTTCAGATTTCAGATCTGATTTAATTTTATTGTTATCATATTTCAAGCTTAAGTTTAGAGCTATAATCTTTAGTTCATGCTTTAAGATCTCATTCTCCCTTTTTAGTTTTGAAACTTCATCACTGTCCTTGATCATATTTTCAGGGTCCTTTGATTTAAGATCTTCTATCTCATCTTTCAATGTCTCAATGTAGTCATTTGCACTTTCATATTTATTCTTCAAAGTATCTCTTTCTTCAGTAAGAATATCAATCTGCTCAAGAGCTTCTTCCAGATTCTTCTACAACTGATCCATATCCATAGAGATCTTACTCTTAAGTTGTTAAACCTTCTCTGATTAACTATGCTCTGATACCAATTATTAGAAATAGGAAATACTAAGAGGGGGGGTGAATTAGTATTTCACAAAATTTTGCCCAAGTATGGATATTATTAATTAACTTCTAACTTGCATAAGAAACTAAACTGAATAAAATGAACAACAAACACAACCATAAAACAATGGAACTCATAAAACCATATTTTTTATTGAGGAAACCCTGGCCAAGGGTAAACCCTAGTGGGGATGCTACCCACAAATGATCCACTAATCAAAAGTATCTTGTGAAAGATATTGACCCGGTAGGAGTATATTACATATGTAGTATCTTGGTCCTTATTAGAGGACTTAGGCCTTGTTAGAAGCCTCAACCATATTAGGAGTTGGTATTACAAAATATGAATGTATGCAAGATGAGCCCACTGCCCAAACATGCAATATACAATGATAATATTTAATACAAAAGATAGTATACATAAACCTTTTACTGCTGCTGAATATCTTCAATATTCTAATCTGTGTTTTAAGCTTTTTACAAAACTTGTTATCAACCTGCACTGCTTTGATCATACATTAGATTTTGTATAATGCATCATAATACAATTCATCATCATACATCTTACAAGTCTTGCAACTTCATATTACGAATTACTTTCCTTTATACACGCTATCAAAAACATATATTTCCATTCATCTTACACATTTCCAAAACATAACATTACTTCTTGCTAAGTAAGGGTGAACATTGAGGATGTCATCCCTAACTAGTTAAGTCATTATTTTGAAAAAAAAAATAATCCCTTAACCCAAAATATTCATTTACTTGTCAATGATCTGTCATGTCGGCTCAATATTGTTTATGCTAAAACAATAATAACTATGTTTGTATAGGTCGTACAATATTGCACTCTTAGTTGTAGCTTCTACATACTTCATACAATATATTCTCAAATTTTCTTGTGCTCGAAATACTTATGTGAACCTCGCTGATCAAAATAGTCATTGTGCTGACATATAAATCCTGTTATACTTAGATAATTTTCTTAAGTTATCATCCCAAAACTTTATCCTTGAATCATGTTGTCTTAATACTGCATATATGTTTCCATAATGAAAACATCATGATATCCTACCTAGACAAATTGCCAACAATGAGATAGAAGTATCTCTTGAGAAGCTAAGACTAAAACTAAGAACCAAAACCAGAATCATAAAGTTTATGGCCAGGAAATATGAAGAGGTTGAAAAAGAAACAAATTACAAGGTTGGAAAGCTAGTCCTTGAGGAGCGACCTGATCTTGGAAAGTCTACCAGGACCCAAACCCCAGTTATCACCCCTACAAAGCCTAAAATTATTAAAATTGTTGAAGAGGTTGAAATTGCAAAGGAGACAAAGGTAATTGATACTACCTTACCTGACTTCTACATTGAAAATGTTGGAATCTCACTAGAAATAGAGGAGGATACATTTGATCCATTTCAACTGACTGAAACCTTGGAAAATATTGATGAAATAGTAAAGAACATTGAGCCCCCTAAGATCGCTCAAGAAGAATCAGCTGAGAAGGAGAAACAAAAAAAGAAAAACACCTAAAAAAGAACATGTATCAGAAGAAAAAAGTGAAGCAAAAGAAACAGAAAAAGAGAAGGAACAAGAAAATGTAGAGGATCAAGAAAAATGACCGCTACCTATCACCCATTTTACTACACCTAGTCTGTTGGCAAGTGGATCTTAATCACTTCCAACTATCTTAGAGGATATGGATGTCATGAATCTTATGCAGTGGTCAATACTTTATTTTTCTAAAGCCAAGGAGAAATCAGAGAAAAAGACTAATAAGACTTCAAAGATAATCCAACAAGCAACACAAGTATTGAGTAAGTTTTTTACTACTCCTCCTATAGATATTGGAGATCTTGTAACTAATTTAGATAATGTTCTAAGTATAGTAGAACAAAATTTTGACACATTAGAAGAAGCAACAAGAATAAAAGTTTTAGATGACTTTAAAAGGCTAAGGATGAAAGATACTCTTGATGGGATCAAGAGTGATCTTAATACATTGATTTCCATTGAAAAGAAATCAAATCTTGTCTTATTAATGGAAAAGACCTATATAGACTCTATACAACTTCACATAAGCATGTAAAGAGTATATCAAACATTATAGCTCATGATGAAGAAGTTTTGGAAAACCTCTCTAATAATTTTTAGAGAAGAAAATTCCAGATAGAAATAAGGAACCAAACAGGATCATGGATAAAATCCATACCCTATAGAACTGGAAAAGGATAGAGTTCAAGATGATTTTTTAGAATTAAGAAGATTTTTTACTCCAAAGATCAGTGTCTTGGAGAGTACCCATGAGGAACTTCATCTTGGCCTCAAAACATTTTGGGGATTAGTATAGGTACTAATGTAGAGGAATCAGACAAGGCCACATCTGGTCTCAGTGGACTGATTTAGGTCGCAGAGACAATCAAAGAAGCTTGGGATGCATACATGTAGATCTTGAAGAAAAATTATAGAGATGTACTGCAGACAGTTCAACTATGATTTTTTACACTTTCAATTTGGTTTTGGCAACTTCTTAAGACTTATTTTGGTACTGTTTTCCATTGATGTCAAAGGGGGAGAGATAAAAGAAAAAATGTAATGAGAAAAAGAACAAAAGTATGTAAAATGAAAATAAAGAAAATATAAATAAAGGAAAGTTTCTTCTCAAGGCTATGTGTTAAATTTCCATGTGTTGCATTTCTATCATTATATTTCCTTTTACATTTTTTCCTTGATATTGCACTTAGTCATTTTTTCACTAAGTGTTTCCATCAATGCTAAAGGGGGATATTTTTGGCAAGTGGTCAACACATGCACATAAATGGAATGTTGTCATTTATGGAAACACTTATCATTTTTATGATCGCACATATTGGATATCATGAATATGTTTGAATGCAATTGATGAAGGAAAAAATGCCTAAGTCCACAGATTGTTCTTATAACCCAGTTTGAGAGAAAAAATTAGAGAACTTCATAGGATCTTTATAAAGGCATGCAATATTAGTAGCATTCTTGTAGGAAACCAATGAGTACCTGTGTAAGGTTGTACCGGTTAATAATGAAGGATCGAAAAGATATGTTCAGTTGATTGGATGCAAAGATAGTAAACAAATCATTACTTGTTAGCGATCACTAAGGCTAACTTTGTGAATGATTGGAAATTTATTTTTAGATTATATCTTGGATCTAAGGCAGACTAAGGATGTTAATGAAACATGAAAGTGTGCTTTAATTAATATGATGTTTAGCTTGAGTAATGTCAACTAGATTTTGTAATTATACTTCTAACAGGGTATAAGTATACAAACACTTTTGTATAAGTGTGTGATGATGTTGATGATGACATAGATGGATGTTAGTTGTGAATTTTGGAGGCATCTAAGAGGCAAAGTAGAGATCAAGAGAAAGGAGAACAAGAGGAGTTCTTCAAGGAATACTTTGTTAACTCTTTATATTCAACAGAATAGATTTTTTGTAAGTGTTGTTGCACCTATTGTACACCCCTAATAGGGTTTGTTTTCCTTTAACAGGGCTAGGACCTTTAACAGGGTTGATTCCTTAACATGGATCTTATTGTATACATCCCCTAATAGGGATCTGCCTATATTGTAATAAATAGCTCCTAACAAGGCTAGAACTCCTAACAAGGTTTCAAGATTCATAGTGCAGAATTTAGTGGGTACCATCCCCACTAGGGTTTTTCCCTTAACAGGGCTTCCTCAAAAACAAATATGGTGTTATGAGTTGTTCTATATTTATCTTTTTTAAATGGTTGTTCATTTTATGTTGTCTTTATATGTTGGTTAAGGAAGATAAAGAAGTTTGAGAACTCAATAAAGTATTGTAACAATGATTTATCCCCTCTCTCAGTTTCACCAAATCCTAATAAATCCTAAACATTCCTAAGTGTTTGTAAACCAATCCAAATCAGTCCTAATCAGTTCAAGACCATTTCAAGCACATTTGATCATTATCAAATCAATTTTAGGATATTTCCCAAGATCATTGATGTACAAAAAAAAAAATTTCAAATCAATCCATCCTCATTGAATCTATGTCAATCTTACCCTCATAAAATCCAATCTTCATCAATCAAGTCAATCCCAAATCAATCCAAGGTATTGTCAAAGCTCATTGATTCCTAATCAAGTCTCTTTCATCATCAATCTGATCTCGAGTGCATTGTCAAAGTTCATTGATGCCTTGATGACATCATGCTAATCCAATTCAAATCAAATAGCATTGTCCAAGTTCATCGATACTATTTCATCATCATCAGTCTAGCCCAATAGCATTATCAAAGTTCATCGATGCTATCTTATCCTGTTGACTTTAATCATGCACATTTTCAAAGATCATCGATGTTGCGTTGATCCTTAATCAGTTTTTAATCATCAAGATTGGTTCAAAACCTAATCAATATCATTTAGGATCAATCCCCTTTTTGTCATACATTATCATTTCGGCCAATCATTTTAGTAATTCATCCCCTTGGGATAGATAACCCATAGTTTGTCACTTTTATATTAATCTATTTATTATATTAATTTCCATATCCTAAGTCTCCCACAATTAATTAATTTTGAATTAATTAATTATCTTCCCTTTTTGAATTGTGGAATTTTATAATTCCTAAATTCCTAATTAGCCTTATTGAGGGAAAAATAATTTTTTTAAATTATTAAAATGTGACTCTTACACATTCCCTTAAATCATGCTTCATGACTTCCTACTAATTAGCCTTCACATTTCTTCCACTTTCTTCATCCCTTTTTCCACTAATTTGGATTCCTAACTGCCTACTAATTAGCCTTATCCTTTCTCTTTCATTTTTTCCCTAATTATGCATTGATTTATGCATTCCCTTTTGTGCTTCCAATTTGTCATAATTATGACAAATTTCCATGTTGCACATTAACTTTCCCTTTCTTGAATTTTGGCTCTCAAACTCTATAAATTGAGCCTTTTTGCACTAATTTGGCTAACCAACTTGAATCATTAATCACTCCTAGTATTCTCATTGCTTTTAATTTGTGCATTTCATCATTTCAAGAGCTACATCCATCCTTAGTTTGGAGAAGAAAGGAGGATATGGGAACAAATGCTTGAAATGGATTTTTGATGTTTTGATTACTTTATTTCAAGTAGTTTCATGATAGGATTAGATTGGTTTACACGTATTTAAAAGTTTTTGGTTTCTTTTGATATGATTTAGAACCCTAAATCTGGTCTTATATTTGGTGAATCCGATGTGAAATACATGATAATCTAGTTGGTTTCTTTGTTTTGTGCATTGGTAGGTACTATAACACTTTCTAACACATTGTAGGTCAAACTGTGCAGTTGGTTGGAGAAGTTACGTAGTTGGTTAGAGGAACTACATAGTTGGTAGCTAGTACTACGCAATTGGTAGCTAGAGCTATGTAGTTGGTCATGGGAACTGTGCAGTTGGGGGCTTAGATTGGCAGTTTACATTTTATGTGATTTCTTCATGTTTTGTTGGTTTTTGTGTGTTTCAAATTGTTTCTAAAGGCTTAAAATGAACTTTTCTTGCATAAAATTTAGTTTTTAAAAGGATTTCATCAACTCTCACATTTGATTTGGAGCACTTAAAATGAACCTCACACTTCAATTGGCTTAATGTAATAAACTTCACCTAGCTAGGTTCTAATCAAACATTCAATTTTAGTTGGTAAATCAAATATCCTTAATGGATTTAAATTCTACAAATTAGTCTAATTAGGGATTGAAATTAATCAAGTATCTTCATAATTTACAAATTAACAGGTTCATAAACCCTAATTCTACAAATTTTACATGTTTTAAAGGTTAATTTGCAATTCATAGTTAAGAAGAAGGTCCTAAATTGCATCTTTTCTTTTTTGATTGTAGAATTGCACAGTTGGGGCCCAAAAATGCACAATTGGTGTCTAAGGTTCCGTAGTTGGTAGAACTGCACAGTTGATAAGAGAAGCTTCATATTTGGTCAAGTTGTGCAGTTGGTTCCCTCAACTATGTAGTTGGTAAGATCAGTCATTTTCACTTGCAAATCTACTTTGTTTGATCTCAATTCTCTATCTTTGTACTTAGGGTACTAGATTTTTCTATTACTAATCATCTATTTTAGGTTGTGGAAATTGTGGGATGAAGACATGATCAAAAATACTAACACACATGTGATGCAGGATGTTTGTTGAGAACTTTTTATGTTTTCCTAAACTATCATGTGTGTTTTGTAGTTAGAAAACACTTAGTTTTGTACTTTGAAATGAACCTTTTTCTTTCAAGTGTTTGATATGTGTTCTCTCTTTGTAGTCCCAAAGAATTGTATAGATGTATCCTCTACCCTTGCCTTCATGGATCTTGGGTGTAAGATAAATATATACAATTATTTTAGAGAGGCTTGTGTTGGACCAAGGAATTCACTTTGAATGTGCCAAGGGATAACCTCAAGTCGTAATAGGCCAAAGCTAGGTCTCCATCCAAACTGCTATATAAATGTGCGATTATGACTAATAAGCCAATTGACAATGTGGTGGGGTGATAACTTTCCTCTAGTACCCTTATGGCATGTAAAACCTTGGTTCTGAAGGCTGGGATACCTCCTATAGGAGTTTATCATACCATCCATTGAAATGGATGTCTTGGACTAAACACCTTCTATTCACTGACTCAAGGAGTCACCCATACCCGTGAAGACATCCCACACTTTTCATAGCTCTTGGTAGAGACTGCAGTTCCTTGGGAAGTGATGAGCTTTGGACTTTAAAGCTTGGTGTGCCTGAGAAGTGAGTGCACTATAATGGGGAGCCTGTTTCTCCAAGATTATAATTTGTCTGCCTTGAGTAGGCATGGCTGAACTTAGTTCAAGTGGGAATTCAGTGAATATTGTCCTACAAACCTAGCTTGTGATGTGTTTGTTCCATTTTAAAACAACAATTCTATTTTATGTGTCTTGTGTGAGTGAATAAAAATCTTTAAGAAGACTTTAAAAAAACTCACCCTTAATTTTACAAATTTTGCAAGAACATTCTTAAAAGTATTCATTCATCACAAATATCCCTAATTTCAAACCTTTTGAACATAATAAAAACTTCATGAATCTAAGTTTGGAACCTTATGGCATGATTAGGAGCCTTCATATTGCATATCTTAGTCCTTATTTTTCACATCCTTAGTCATCATTTTTCATATCCTTAGTCCTCATTTTGCATTTCCTAATCTTCATTTTGCATTCCCTAGTTTTCATTATCATTCTTAAGTCCTTGCATTTAAGTCCTCTTTCCAACTCTCATAATAGCCTTTTGCATATAGAACCCTTGAAAATTTTTGCAATCAACAAATCCAAAAAAATGTAAATCTTAGAGTGTTACCTTATGTTTATGAATAAATGATCTTGACTTTGTTGGCCTTCTTTCAATCGTTTGTCTTTTTGTCCTTTTTTTTAAAAATCAAATCCTACCTATGTCTTGGAGAGTTTGATTTTGTCCTTATATCATTTTGATCTTTTACCTCTTTTTCAAAGCCAAGGTCCAATATTCAACTTCCTAAGGTTATACTCCTAGGTTAGTATTTTCCAAATATTTCTATTTCAAAAATTTTCAAAGTCCTAAGTCAAGTTGCATAAACCCTAGCTTTCATACCATATCCTAAATTAAAAAATCCATAAAAAACAAAACATATTTTCACTTTGTATAATCATTTTAAAATTCCTAAAAATCCAAAAACATTTTGCATTTACATATCTCCTAGGTTACATTATCATTTTCCTTAAAATTCCTTTCATATTTAAGTTTCATTCTCATCTATTAAAGTTCAAAAAAGCCAAAAATATATTTCATTTGCATATAAATATCATGTCAGTATTTACAAGGTCCCAAATATCTAAAAAACAACAAGATAATTATACACCCATGTTCATGTCACAAGGAAATTCTCAACCACCCTTCGATCCAAGACAAGGTGTGACATTCTAGCAAGTTGACCCAATCAATATGCAATCTCCAAGAGACATGACACAAGCTCCTCATGACCCAAGACATGTCACATTTTCACAAGTCCCTACAAACACTCAAACATTTTCTAATGTAAACCAAAGAGAATAATTATGAAATATGGGGTACCTCTCCACTACTTCACCAAGTCATGGCATGATTCAATGGGGTCATCCACCAAATTTTGAACCTATCTTTGTACCTTTGCAACCTAGGTATCAAAGTGTTCCAAGAACACCTTGAGAGGAACACCATATGACATTTGATCAAGCACCTCAAGAATCCTTTCAATCAGGATTTTTCCTAGAACAAATACATAATCCTCAATATACATTTGATCCCGAGAACTCATCAGATACCTCATCAAAGTCAAAATAATCCTATGCAAGACATCTTTCATTTAAAGATTTTCCAACATAACAAATTGATGAGGTAGTTAAAAATAAGAAAATTCAAAAGACATTGGGTCCTCGTATATTATAAATCAAGATCCAAAGCATTATCTCAAAGTATTGAAGAATAAAAATCCCCAATTACTATTGGAATAACAAAAGAAAGAACAACCTGCTTTGTTAAAAACCCAACCTTTAATTGTTTTGGATGAACAAAAGGGGGAGAAAATTTTGGAAGATCCAACTACAAAGTTAATGCAAAAAAGACCACAACAAGAATTAACTATCGAAATCCCTCAACATAATACCTTTGAAAAAACTAATAACCCATTTTTTAATACAATCTCTTCTCTTAGAATAATTGGTATTCATAATTCTCCAAAGACATATCTAAAAAGGACATTAAGGCTTGACTTCAAGAAACGTATGTAGACAACTTAGCAAGAACTACCAAAAGATGCATTCTCATTTTCTTTGGAGATGCCACATATACCTTCTTTAGAAGAAAAAAATAGCATACAATGTGGTCCTTTTCTATTAACTTATCCATTAATGCAAGATAAATATTTAAGTACAAAAAAAGGCCAAACATCGATGCACCAATAATATCCAAGGTTCAAATGACAAATGTATATTGTATGATGACTACAAGCACGTCAAATGAACCTAAGAAGAAGAGAATCATTGATATTTCTCCTATTCCACCAAAGGTGATATGATAAACAAGTGCACCACAACAAATAAGTGTTCCTATATCACAAAAATTAACTGTAATGCAACAAGTGCTAGTATCACAACAATTGTCAGTATCACAACAAGTTCCAATATCACAAGTTTCAATATCAGAGAAAGAACCTGTACCACAACAAGGAACTGTATGACAACAAGAAAAAGCACAAGTTAATATGATATCTTAGAAAAAGAAGATCAAGTCAAAGCACAAAATCTTAAATCTTAGTGAGATACTTGCTTTGTTGGGATGCTATCAAGAACCAAAGAAACAACAACAACAAGTACAACAAAGGCCGCACTATAAAGTTGGTGAAGGATATCATCCTTCACAAAATGTTCAATACCTACCCTAAATGAAACAAGTATATCAACAACCACCTTTGCAACAAGTATATCATGTGGCAGTACAAGAGGATCTTGATTATTTCCCAATCGTACTCGAAGAGGTGTTTGAGGTATCTGTTGAGGATGACATTGTGCTTTTGGTTAGGGATACTCTATTTGTTTTTGATATGATTTTTGACAAATTGGAGGTACTTGCTCATGATATTGCAACACATATTGAGGGTTTTGTACAAACGGTTGTTGTTGAGGTCCTTGTATGAATTGTCGATGCTGAGATCCATGTACAAACTATTTTTGTTGTTGAGGTCTTTGTACAAATTGTTGTTGCTGAGGTCCTTGTACAAATGGTTATTTTTGTTGAGGTCCAATTGATCATGTTCAAGAATTCTATATCTTTGGTATAGAATTGAGTAATGAGAAAACATACCTCATGCATATCTTCCCTCGTAGTCTTGGTGGACAACCCATGGAATGGTACTCTAAATTGCCTAGGAATATGTTAGTAAACAGATTTGTCCTTCAATAAATATTTCTTACAAAATCACTCTATCACCCATTTGAAAGACAACCAATCACTAACAGTTGGGTAAGTGTTCTTTAATCACTTCCCTCTGAATTTTATCTTAGGTACAGCTCCCTAGGATTGATTTTCAATAAATCTTAAATACTAATTTGTGAGTTCATCTTTTAACTAGAAATCTTTAAAAGGTTTCTATATCATTCTTGGATGATAAGCTCTTCAACTTTATTTAAGAAAAGGAACTTAAGATAAAAGAGAGTAGAAAATGCACAATTTTCTACTACTAGTAACCACTTTAAGACTAAAAGATAACGATCCTTCTAAACAGTAAGAAAGATAAAGATTGTGGATGATTCAAACTACTATGAAAATTTCATATCACAATGCAGAATGAATTAAAATGTCTTCACAGAACATTCATCCATTCATTTCAAACAACACAGATTTAAAATATAAATGTATATGTAAATCACTATTACAGAACAAGAAAAAATGTATATAATGTTTCAACAATAAACTAGATTCATCAAGTTTTTAAAACCACTAATAATCTAAAACAGAAAAATTAACTAGTGTGTGTGTGAGTTATACACCTTCATGAAATAACAAGATTTAAAAGACAATTACACTATTCAAAGCAAACTAATCTAAATAATGCACAATTAATCTAAATATCTCATGGATCTCTAAAATAAAGTGGTAAATGAGGCTCTCAGCTATGATCCTCACTAGTGACACTCTAAAGATGAGAATTAAGCTATGTGATATGCAAATTTAGATCTATTCTATCAAATTCTAGCTCTATTTGATGAACAATCTACTATGATCAATGCAATTTAAGCTAATTAGCAATGACAAATGATAAGTGAGTGATGTGGATGCAAATTGACAGAGCTTTGCTGCAATTCAAAGATATGGAGTGGATGATTTATGCTTCTAAATGCCTTCAATATATAAGATTTTCCCAAGGGTAGGGGGTAGAGTGAGATAACCATGGTTATGCTTGGGTAAGGTCAATTGGCTTTGCTTTGTCCATAAATGGGGGGACAAGGAGGGGACAATCATTTAAATGGTTTCAAAAGGCTGGACCATTTCAACAAAAGTGAGTGATTTGTGTCCATTTTGTCTCCTTTTTGCTTTGTTGAGGGAAATTAGTATTTATTAATTAATTAAAGTAATTAAATTTAGCCATGAAGGGTAAGATGTTCATTTTGATTTTTGCTTTCAACAACTATGTCATTAATTGAATTTAATCAATTTCGTAGTGTTTTTCCCCTTTTCAAGCTTTATTTAATCATTTAATTGAATTTTCCTTTGATTTGAATTGCCTTTGTTCCATTTATTGATTTTTCATGCTATTTGATGATTTGTTGCACCTTTTTATTGATTTAAGCCTTTTGCCAATTTTTTGTGTCTACAAATGCCCCTCTTTGAGTCGATGTGCGAAGAACACCGATTCAAAGATTCCCTTTAGTACTGATGATCTGATATAGGTCCTGATTCTGATATGCCTCTGATCGTTCTGATTGATGTACTTCCTGATGATGATGATGTGCCTCTGATGATGGTGCTGATATAATTCTGATGCCTCTAATATGATATGGGTCCTGGTTTGATGATAGGTCTTGGGTTCACTGATAAAGGTCCTGGGTTCATTGATTGCTGATATGTTGATAGGTTTGATATGATAGCAGATTTGATATTGATTTTTCTCCTGATATGAAATTGATTTGCCTCCTGATATGATACTGATTTGCCTCCTGATATGAAATTGATATGATATGATAACTTGATATGATACGATATGATATGATATGATATGCCCCACTGATAAATGTTTTTGATGTGATGCCCATTTGATACTCTGATGCCCCCTCAGAAATAAAACATATTAATTCCTTGATTTGAAAAATTTTGATTAGTTGGAATATGTTTTAATTTCTGATACCGTTTTAAAGAAATAAGCAAGTTTTATTCATGCCCCGGCTAATGAAGATGTCATATAATAGGTCCAAAGTGCATTTTTAAGTCTTTATTAGGGCCAATTTCACCTTAAATAGGGTAAAACCCCTCATTTTACTATTCATTCTCACCGTTCCCTTTTGAGATTTTAGCTCTGATTTTAGCCCTTTTTACACAATGGTGGTCCCACATCGTGAGCATCGGTTTGAGAGAGCGCACTAGTTCGGTCAGAGAGCGAACGATGGTCCTCCGGTATGTCATTCAAATTTTCCTCGTGTTTCAAAAATTGCATTTATGACTTCATTTAATGCTTTTTAAAATTTTGATTTTGCATTTGAGAAAAGAAATGTCACCTCCGTGCAATGTAGTTACACCTGAAAAATTTAAATGTCGCCCTTGAAAAATTTATTATCGCCTTTCATTGTTCTGTTCACGCCTCTAGAAAATCCTTTATCGCCTGCGGCCAATTTAATATCGCTTAGGGTTCAAGCATTTTAATTATTTATCGCGTGAAAAACCTTAGATAATAAAATGTCGCCTAAGGTAAATATGATATCGCGTCTATAAAATTAAATCACGCGTATGTCTAATTTGATGTCACCTCTGGTAAAAGAAATTTCACGTGAAAGAAAAGTCACGTAAGTGAAATAATTTTTTTTAACGTTGTTTGAGACTTGTCTATGACATCTGATTGCTCAATTGCGTCAACTTGATTGATATGGATCACTTCAATGAATTTGATCGAATGTTCAGTTAGGGTGTTCCCCTTGTTTTGATTTCAACAACGAATTAGGACATTGGTAACTATGATATCAAAGGATAAGGTAAATCAATCTTCATCACGAATGATAGGTCATGGGTCTAATCATCCATTCATTTTATTCTCAAATGCTTAGAGACATAAAACTAGGATCATCCTTCCTCAATGCTTAGAGTTAGGATTAGTAGGTCTGATAGGTATATGTAAATTAATGACTGTGATTGATTGTTTGATTTCCTGATATTAGGTTACTCATGTGATTCCATTGTTTTTATTAAACAAGAGGATGTCCCTGTTCTGTACCTCCGAACTGTACCACATTGGGTGATGGAGCTGAGAGAGTAGTTGACTGACGCTGAGAGGTGAGTGATTAGGCGATGTGGTTTATTATGTGTATTAGAGCTTCCTCGGTTCCAGATGAACTGAGGTTTGATTACTGCTGTCGCAGAGCGTTGGCACTCTAAGACAAACACTTTTTGGTTGCCACAGGGAGAGATGACTATTACTCCTGAGGATGTATATAGGTTACTGCAGATCCCGACACATGGAGAGATAGCATATTATGATGCAGTGTATGATGGGACTTATTGTCGATGAGTATTCAGAGATCCTTCTATTGGTGATGATTGCATCCTATGGCCTCAGTTTGCTTCATTTCCTATTTTACCAGCGATGTTAGGTGCTATCATTGGTGGCATGTTACTACCTGATCGTCGGGGTCGCGGATTTTTAGTGGGTTGGGGTAGGATTATCGAGGACTTGCTTCATCAGCCTCGATGATTTGATTGGGGATCTTGTGTGCTTGCACAGCTTTACCATGATCTTCATGAGGTGGTTTATAGGAGATCAGCTGCGTTATCTGCTGGGATTCATATTTTGCAGCTTTGGATATGGGAGCACTTACCAGTTAGTCATCCTATATCAGAGCGAGATCGACCTTTAGGGTATCCTTTTGCATGGTAGTACACTGGGATGGTGACACAGCATCACTTGGGTCATTTGGAGTATTGGCGGTGACAGATTGATGATATGGATGAGGTCTATTGGAGACCATATGTTGATGTTGAGGATTGGAGAGAGGATAGCTTGGAGTTACCGTATATGTTTTCTCCTCGATGGATGATTGGCAGGATCGACTTTGTCCTTGAGAGATTTTTGGCAGGTAGAGTGCTACGGCAGTTTGGGCGGATTCAGCCTATGCCTCAGGGATCTGCAGTGTATGCTCGTTCTAGTACAAAGAGGGCTACTTGGGGACACATGCCTTCATATGATGATGCTATTGAGCAGATATCGCGGCTTGGTTTTATGGACTGGGATATGAGATTACACATTAGAGATGCCGGGGTTACTCAGGAGTATCTAGATTGGTTGATGGAGCATCCTATGCCTCGATTTATAGACCCTGCAGAGCCAGTGCCTGGGAGAGATGATGATGGTGATGGTGTTGGTGGTGGGAGGAGATGCAGAGGTAGACCATGAGGTAGGGTGGCGATTAGACTCAGAGGATAAGCGAGAGATATACAGATACAGGCACCACCTCCTCCTCCTTCTCGTCCTGCAGTAGCACAAAGACAGAGGATAGATCATCAGGACCATGTGAGGGCTGCTAGGCAGGATTCAGTGGCAGGATAGGATATTGGAGCGAGATTACCGCCGGCTACCGTGGATGGTCAGGATACAGGTGCACAACAGATGCCAGTAGCTTTTTCCCATGATTAGGGAAAAGCTCTTATAGATATAGGTGATCCTCAGAGTACCTATGAGGTTGGTGAGAGTTCGAGTACTAGCCAGTTGTGAGCAGATGTGGGAGCGTTACGGACAGAGGTATCACAGATGTCTTCTATGATTCAGCAGTTAGTGTTAGGTCTGGCTCCATTGGTTCCTCTCCTTGTTGCTATGGTTGGTCAGATGCCTCTTCAGCCACCTCAGCAGCCTCCATCACAGCCTCCTCCACAGCCTCCTCCAGGACCTCCTCCTAGTGGTGACGAGAGTTGAGCTATGAGTGCTCTTGTTGATTAGTTGTGTATTGAGGTTGAGATACTTGATATTGTATCATATTCTTGTGACCTTGGTGTCACCTTTCCAGTTGTACTTTGATACTTGTTTGACATTGATGCCCCTATTGATGGGTGATTATAGAGTTGATTTATGATATCATTGTTATACTTGATGCGTTGAGTTTTGAGTAGACGTGTGATATGAGAACATTTATGATCTTTCCTATTTTTTACTTGATGATATATGAGATTACCTTTAGATGCTGCTATATGTGTTTATCTAATGCATTTTTTTTTAATGGATGTGTCTATGGATGCAATGTATCTTATGTATGATATAGATAAATGGATGCATGTCTTTCTTCATGTATGGGTGCAAGTTTTTTGTTTTTGATATGTTATTTTCTCATGTATGCAATCTGTATCTCTGTCTAGATGTATGCACATGTAAATGATTATTTCCTTCTTTTCCTCGATAATATATCTATGTAATGATTAATGATATGGAATGAATGCAAAAAGTATAATCTCATGTTTTTATTGTAGAAAAGATGATATTGAGGTGATGTTGTCCTTGCTGATTTGACCTTGTTGATGATGTTATGTACCCCCTTTTTGATGTGAAATGAAGCCCTTGGAAAAAAATGCATGTGCAATTATTCTAACATGAGAATGCATTTTAACCTTTCTATGAATGCAATTATCTTTTCTATGAATGCAGCTAAGTGTCACTAGCTTTTAGCAAATAAATGCCTTGAGGATATATTTTCATCATTGAGCACTTGGGACCGGAAAGTCGATACAATCACCACCACCCACTGACATGATGATATGAATATCGCTTTTTATTGCTCATATGTTAACCTCCGTCTTGCTTTCCCATCAGTCTCGTCAATACGACTATCACTGATTACAAACAATCATGAGAGTACGAATACTGATTTTGTCAGATTCTATGTTGCAAGTGGATTTTGGCATTTAGATATGAAGAATCTAAATATCCAAGGTATCCGGTTGCGTAAACAAACAAAAGTTAACTCATTGTTTTATAAGATAATCCTCGATGGTTCTTTGATGACCATGTCTTTAGATGAATTCTCATAAGGCAATGAATCTTCCTCCAAACAATCACTTCATAGTCAAGAAAAATATCATGTCTCCATCATTGCCAATCTAGTCAAAACATCATTGATTAGCTAAAAAGACTTGATACAAATTGAATTAATGTAAGTAAATAGATTTTTACCCAACTTTTCAAAAGAATCTATCTAGGTGTTTTGCATTGTTTTCTGATCTTCAAATAATATTTCCAAGTGTTTTGATCATGGAATGATGTTTGATTTTTTTAATCCTGAATAATAAGTCAATTTAGGCTCAAGGATTTGTTGTGGTAGTCAACTTCTTGGTTAGTAAACAATGATATCCATCAAAGGTTTACAAAAATCTGATCTCTCTTCTGAAAATGTTGATCCCTTTCTGCTTGTGACTGAATGTTGCTCATTTGAATCCTTTTTGAGGTACCCACTTTCCAATCTATTTTATGCTGCCCCCAAGTGTTTGATGTATCAATTTTTGACAACTTTTTGGGCAATGCAAAGGATGATGCTACAAAACGTTATTATGACTATGTACAAATGACGGATGCAATGAAGGTTTGGACAAATGGGATGATGAGATGCATTATGTACATATGTGACTAGGAAATAAATGACTTAAGGAAACCAAAAGTGCTTGTTGCCAAGTTTTCACCTTTGGGTGCTTTTTTTCTTTTTTCTTTTTTTTTTTTTGTATTTTTTTTTTTTTTGTATTTTTCATTTTGTATTTTTTTTTTTGTATTTTTCCTTATCACCTTGGCGCCTATTGCTAGATTTTCACCAAGAGATAGTTTTTCAAATGTTTTTGCTTTCTTCATGCTTAATTTTCCACTATTTTTTATCTTTCTTCCGTTCCAATGTTTTTGGATTTTCCATTTTCAAATGTTTTTGTATTTTCCATTTTCAAATGTTTTTGTATTTTCAATATCCCTTTTCAACTATGTACAATAATTATGATGCTCTCTCATCTGATACTCTTTATACTCTTTCATCTGCTTTAGGTGTAGAACCTTTTCAAATGAATGCTATTTATGGGTTCTTGTAACTCTTCACCATTACAATCTGATAACTTATATGTTCTAGTTCCAAAGGATGACACTATCACAAATGGGCCTATCCAATTAGCTTCCCACTTTCCTTTCTTTTCCCTTTCAGCTTGATTTTTGGGATTTTCTCTTAATACCAAGTCTCCTACTTGAAAAGTTCTTGGTTTGATGTGTTTGTTGTAATTGCGTGAAATCCTATTTTGATAAACTCTTAAATGCTCATAAGCTTGAGTCTGGTGTTCCTCTAACAATTCCAATTGTTGCAGTCTGGCAATCCTATAATCCTCATCAGTGATCAATCCTCTTAATGAAACCCATAGAGATGGAATTTCAACTTCTAATGGTAGAACTGCTTCGGTTCCATAGACTAAAGAGAATGGGGTGGCTCCTGTAGGTGTTCTGATACTAGTTCTATAAGCCCATAGTGCGGGATTTATTTGCATGTGCCAATCTCTTCTTGATTTGTTAACTGATTTTTTTAATATTTTGAGGATATTTTTGTTCATTGCTTCAGCTTGTCCATTGCCTTGTGGATAATAAATGGATGACGAATGATGTGTAATGTGAAATGTCATGCAAATTTTGTCAATATCCTAATTTTTGAATTGTTTCCCATTATCTGTGATAATGGCATGTGGAATACCATAGCGCCAAATTATGTGGTTCAATATGAACATTGAAATTTGTTTGCCAGTTGCTGTTGTTAATGGAACTGCTTCCACCCATTTGGTGAAGTATTCTGTTGTTGTGATGATATACTTGTGTTCGTTTGAAGATGGAGGATGTATGATTCCAATCAAGTCAAAACCCCATTGATAAAAAGGCCATGGTGTAATGAATGGGTGTAATTCTTGAGCCGGTGCATGTATCATGTTACCTTGATATTGACATTTGCTGCATGTCTTCACAAATTGACAAGCATCCTTTTCTAATGTTGTCCAAAAGTACCCTAAACGAAGGATTTTCTTAGCTAGATTAAGACCGCTTGAGTGTGACCCGCAAATGCCTTCGTGGACCTCGCGTAAAGCTAACTTAGACTCTTCTTCCTCTAGACATCTAAGTAACATCCCATCAAGACCCTTACGATATAATGTGTCTGAAAGGATTAGGTAATGGGCGGGTTGGCGTATGAAGTTACATTTTTGGGCGCGAGTTTGGTCTACAGGGAGTACTTTGTCTTTAAGGTAAGTATAGATGGGTCCATACCAAGGAGAGTCATGTCCATGTAAAAGAGCAACAATTTGGGTGTCAGGAAGGTTGAATGCCGATTTTACCAACTCTTCCACCAAGAACTCATACTTCTCATTTTGATCTGGTTTTTGTAACAATGAAGCCAAGGTAGCCATGGCATCTGCTGCTCTATTCTTTTCTCTTGGAATTTGTTCAAATGTGATCAAAGCAAAGTACTTCTTCCATCCATCAATCAAGGTTTTATATTTCATCAATATTATATCTTTGGTATTGTATTCATTATTAACCTGATTGATTATGAGTTGGGAATCCCCATACACTTGTAATTCTGCAATATTCCATTCCAAAGCCATTTTGATGCCAATGACTAATGCCTCATATTCCGCTATGTTATTGGTGCATGGAAATAAGAGTTTATAGGACTTTGGAATGGTGTACCCTTGGGGGGTAACCAATAATATACCTGCTCCAGAACCTCCTTGTGTATAAGATCCATCAAAATATAATTTCCATGTCTTTGCTTCTATGTTGACAATTGTTGCATCTGGAAATTCAATTTGAATGGTTTGTGTAGACTCCGTTGGGTTATCTACTAAGTGATCTGCTATCACTTGTCCTTTAATTTCTCTTCTATCAACATATTCAATGTCGAATTCACTTAGGATCATGACCCATTTTGCTATTCTACCTGTTAAGGCAGTTTTATTTAGCAAGTATTTGAGAGGATCAATCTTGGAAATTAATTTAATCTTATGCATCAACATATAATGTCTTAGTTTTTGAGATGCAAAAACCACTAATAGACATGCTCTTTCCATGAATGAATAATTTAGTTCATATTTTATTAAGGTTCTACTAACATAGTAGATTGCCCTTTCTTTTCCTTGCTCATCTTCTTGTGCCAACAATATGCCTAGAGACCTTTCTATGGCTGATATGTATAACAACAGTTCTTTGCCCTTGATAGGTGACATAAGAATAGGTGGGTTTATCAAATAAGTCTTCAAAATAGCAAAGGCCTTATCACATTCTTTATCCCACATAAATGTAGTGTCCTTGTGTAGCAATCTGGTGTAGGAGTGACACTTTTCTGCTAATTGAGAGATAAATCTCCTTATTGATTGAATCTTTCCTTGTAGTGACCTCATTTGGCTAATATTTCTTGGAATCTCCATTTCTAGAATGGCTTGTACTTTTTCAGGATCAACTTCAATTCCTTTTGCTGACACTATATAACCCAATAACTTGCCGGATTGGACACCAAATGCACACATCTGTGGGTTTAATCTAACTTTGAATTGTTCTAACCGAATGAATATTTTTCTTAGGATTTGTAAATGTTCTTCTCTATTGTGGGACTTTGCTAGAATGTCGTCCACATAATCTTCTAAGAAAGTGTGCATCATGTCATGGAAAATAGTTGTCATGCCCTTTGATATGTAGCTCCAGCATTTTTAAGACCGAAGGGCATGACATTCCAACAAAAAGTACCCCAAGGACAAGTAAATGCTATCTTTTCTTGGTCTTCAGGAGCAATCTTTATTTGATTGTAGCCACTAAATCCATCCATTAATGAGTACATTGCATGACCTGCTGTCAGATCCACCATAGTATCAATGCTTGGCAATGGGAAGTCATCTTTGGGACATGCAAGGTTTAAATCTCTGAAATCCGTACACACACGGATAGATTTATCATGCTTAGTAACCAACACAATGTTAGAGATCCAATCAGCATATGCTATTGTTCTTATGAACCCCACCTTTAACAATTTTTCCAATTCTGCCTTGACTAGGAGAGCCACATGTGCGTGCATTTTCCTTAGTTTTTGCTTCACAGGTTTAACTCCGGGTCTAACATTTAGATGATGCATTATGAAATCAGGATCTAGTTCGGGCATATCGGCATATGACCATGCAAAATTTACTTGTTGTTCTTGGAAGAATTTGATAAAGTCCTCTCTTTCAAAAGATGTAAGTGATGTAGCCAAGTTTATGACCTTTGGATCTACTTCTGTACCAATGTTAACTTTTTCTGTTGGTTCTATAAGAATAGATGACCGTTCTTCTTCATGTTCAAGCAAAGTATCCAATCTCTCTTCTAATGGTGCCACAGTTGGGTTTTCACCAAAAGAAACATCTTTTATTTTCATTGTTTTTGGTTCTAATGGTGCCACAGTTGGGTTTTCACCAATAGAACTTCTTATTTTTTTATTTTTTTTCATTTTTTTCTTTTTTTGACTAAGAGATTGGACCCTTGCTGTTGTCATTATGTCTGCATTGAGTTCGTTGGTGAAAGAGGGTTCAACCGCATTGAGATATTGGTTTGTTTCTTGGTCATTTGGGAAGTAAAGTAAGTCATGTGGTTCAGTTTGATCCCAATCAATAAGGTCCGGGTGCATCAAAATTAAGGAATTATTGGGTAAGGTATCATCAATAGGATTAATGGACATGACTTCATTTGAGGGTTCATACATTGTATCATTTAGATCTATGATGTGTGCTTCCTCAAGATGATCCATCGAAGCAGGGTCAAAGTCCCCTTCGCTTGAATCCTCATCAACCTCTATAGGAAACAATGTGGGAAAAGCCACAAGTGGGTTAAAACTAATGTTTGAATTTCCCTCCTCTGAAGGTGTCCAAAATGTTTCTATCCATGCTCCACTATTAGATGCTTGTTCTATATTAGGCCTTTGAATAGGAGGTTCTTCATTAATTGGAGCATCTTGTTTTGGGATTTTTGCATAAGTATGTATAGCAACAACTTCTTTATCTTGACATGACTCATCTGATAAAGTATCCCATTCATAATCCTGAGAGTCATCACTATCTCCTTCGGATTCTAATGCATTTATTTGAGGATGAAAATCATGCATTGGACTTGAACTTTCTCCCTTGTATTGAAAAACTACTCCGGATTTTTCATGACTTTCCCTCCAAATAGGTTCAATAGGTTCTAATAATCCTCTATTTCTTTGGCCTAGGGGTCCTCTTCCTTTGTATCCCATCTTTTGCATAATATCAAATCCTTTCCCATATTGTTCGGTTTGTATATTGACATGCTGAATTGTTTCCATGGGAGTGTCTAAGGTATCATCCTCATCATGATAAAGCCATTGAAGGACATCATCTTCTTCCTTATCCCATGTTGCTTTGCTATCTTCCCTCACAAAATAAGAATTATACTTATGTGGAAGATGCTCTTTTGATGGTTTACCATGTGATTTGGGAGATATGGGCATGTCAAATAGAGAAACTGAATATTCTCCTACCCCTTTTGAACTAATCTTGCATTGTTTGTCAAATTGGTTCATCATCTCACGCATGTATTGGTAATGATCTTCTTTAGCTTGTTCTTTTTCTTCTTTCGTAGCTTTGTAGATCACTGTCTCCAATTTAGGTGCTAAATATGGACTTTCCATTACATTTTGACCCTCGTAGCTCACTTTTTCCTTGCCCTTAGTTGATGTAGTTGAGCTAGCTTGAAGAGGATTTTGTGCATCTTCATTGGTGATTCTTGGAACAACTCCCTCACGATTATGTGGAATGTATAATTCATGCAAGGGTTTGAGTGCATTACAATATTGGAATGGATTTGAGTCTCCTCCAACTGTGATTTCTTCACCCATGTATGGGAACTTGATGCATTGGTGGTATGTGGATGGGACAGCTTGCATCTCATGAATCCATGGTCTTCCCAATAAGATGTTATAGGTTAATTTCATGTCCAACACTTGACACTTGGTTTCCTTCTTGACTTGTCCCACTTGGATAGGCAACACAATCATGCCTTTAGAAGCTCTTTCAGCTTCGTCGTAAGCTTTTATGGTGATTTTCTTTGTAGGGTCAATGCAAGACTCAGATAGACCTAAGGATTTTACAAGACTCAATGTGCATATGTTAAGACCAGCCCCTCCATCAATAAGGGCTCTTTTGACTCTATGCCTTTCGATCAAAACCTCTATATGTAATGGAAAATTTAGAGGATGAGTTATAGACATGTCGTCTTGATCAGAAAATGAAAGACAATGAGGAGCCATGAGATGTCCTACCATATTTTGAAACTTTTCCTCCCCTAAGGTAGTAGAAACATGTGTCCCTTCTAAAGCTTTTTCTAAAATCTCTTTATGACTCGGTGACAACTTCAATAACTCTAAGATTGAGATTTGTGCTGGAGTACATTGCAATTGGTCCACCAAACTATAAGGCCTTGCTGCTGTAGGAGGTTGTTTGACCACAATGTTGGATTGTGGGATATTGGTGTTTTGAGGGACTATCCCTTGTAAAGTCATTCTAGAATTCTACCCTCTTGTAATGACATTTGTTGCTTCCTTTTGAGGTTGTTCATTAATTATTATAGCATTAACAATATGATCATATGATGGTGCAAAGTTGAGATTATTGGCACTTTGTTTCTTGCCATTTGATGACTCACCTTTATCATGTTTGTAAAAAGGTTGTTTGAAGGCCGTATGATCTTCATTATTTTGGGGTCCATCAACAGTGATTATGTTATTATCTATCAAGTCTTGCACCACATTCTTTAATTGTAGACATTCATTTGTAGTGTGCCCCCGAATCCTATGATATTCACAATGATTCTTAGCATCCCACCAGCCCGGCTTGTGGTCTGGTTCATAAGGCTTAATAGCGGGTAATGTAATAACATTGTTAGCCATGAGAGCCTTTAATGCAGTTTCAAGTGATTCTCCCAAGGGTGTAAAGTGTCTTGAAGGAGTGGGTTTCAAATACTTATCATACTTGCTATTTTGATCCTTGTTTCCTTGATTATTCTTGTTGGCATTGTTGTTATTGTTGGAAGGTGCATTATATGCTTGATTAGTATTATTCACTTGATTTGGTGTCTTTGTAAGGGAAAATGGAATCACCTTCAAGTTGCTGGATTCCACTACACCATCATTAACAATGCCTTTGTTGTTATTTTTTGCAGCATAACGGCTATTGTTATTGTACCAACTTTTATTTTGATTGTTGTTATTGTTGGTGTTGTTGTTGTTGGAGTTAGAGTTATTCTTATTTTCCTTGTACAATTTCAACTCTCCACTCTTAATCAACACTTCTTCCATTGTAATTCCGTTATCAATCAAATCTTGGAAGGTTTTAGGACATTGCATCCTTAGTCTATAATTTAATTCACTTCTTAAACTGTTAATAAAGATATCCATTTTTTCTTTTTCCGGTACACTTCTTGGATATCTAGCAAATGCAGTCCTCCATCTTTGCAAGAATGTGAGGAAGGCTTCTCCATCTTGTTCCTTCATGTTACATAACGTTATCATTGTGACCTCATGTTTGATGTTATAAGAGTAATGAGTCACGAATTTAGAAGCTAATTCTTCAAAGGATTTTATGCCGGATGGTAGTTTTGAAAACCAATCCATGGCCGTTCCTCCCAAGCTTCTTGGGAATAGTCTCATTAAATAGGTTGATTCATGCATGAATTCAAGACTCAATGCACAAAACCCCCGAAGATGATCATGTGGGTCAGATGTTCCTTCATACCTATCATATTTAGGAAATGTAACATTAATGGGAAAAGGCACCATGACCAAACTCTTATCGAATGGAAAAGGACATAATGTTTCAATAGAGAAAGGCTTAGGAGCCCCGTTTTGTTTCAAACTATCAATTTCCATTTGTAATGCATTGAATTGTTCCCTTATTGCTTCCATAGGGTCTTCTATTTCCTTGGGCTTTAGTTGTTCTATGTCAAAATCTTTAGGTAGCTTTACCCCCATTTGTATCAAGTCCATGAAGTGTTTTTCTTTATCCATAAGCATGGTCTTTTTCATTAGTTCTATGAAATAAGGGCATTGTCTTGCCTCTAACGCTCTTTCAACCGTGGCTTCTTCCGCAGTTGGGGGTAGGTTTGTATTATGAGGAGGAGGTAAGTTGTTGCCTTGTGAATTTGCCTCTTGGGAATTAGGATCTCTTCCTCCATTATTAGAATTTCCTTGATTGTTGTTAGGATCCATACCCCCATTCATGTTGTTCCCTTGGTTGTTAGGATCGGTATTTCCTAGGGTGCCACTAAACATCTTGTTGGTGTCCTTTGCCTTAGCGGGTTTTTCAATCACTCATGAAGTAATGAAAGTGTCCTTCAGAAATGGGAGCTCTTCTCCTTTGTAGGTCCTGTCTGTTTGTAATGTTTTCTTTATAGAGAGTGATCTTGTAATAACAGGCATGAACAAACTTTAAGGGTATGTTGACTTCTTCTCTTGATAAGCTGGTTTTTGGAATAAGGTAAAGGTTTTTTGATCAATTTTAAATGATTTAAAATTTTAATGATGTTTTGATCAATAACTTTGGAATATCTTGTTTGAAAATATAAAAACAATCTCAACACACACATCAATTGGGTACCATATCCCTAGAATGCTCTAATGTGTGTATTTTTGAATGTTTTCACGGGTTGAAACACAAGAATAGCTTCCACGTAATCTACCTAGCACATAATTGGTTCGTAAACATGGCTCTAATAGGTAGTTTTGCTATTTTACCATTATGTAGTAAGTTTTCCATTCAAAATAGATCTTAGCCTTTCATCCCCCAAGTATCTTAAGGAGCTTCCCACACGCATCGAAGCACGATTTTGCGCAATCTGTTAAGACTACTAGAGGAAGTTCAAAAGAGCTAAAATCCTTTTTGTCATGCACCCCATTAAGGATACACATGTTTCATTTTATAGTGGGTCAGATTCTCGCGGAAAAAGCAAGTGTATCCCACTTTGGGTTGTCCCTCTCACTGGCCCTTTTAAGGCAATCTCGGGAGGCGAGCCCACTAAGTTTTAAACATGTTCATTTGAAAGCATGAAAAGTGGATTTGGTAGAGAAAGTTTGGGAATTTGATTCACTCAAAGAGTGAAGAGCATATCCCTATTGCTTTTCCCTTATCCCAAACACTCACAATCAATTTGGTTCTTTTTCAACCCCGTGACAAAGGGGTTCTTAGAATTGAAGTGTTTATTCTTTCCCTTTTATGATTAAACTATGTTTTGAACTTTGAAATGCCACAAGCTAAGGGAATGTGCAAGCTTGATGAGAGAAATACCTCAAACGATGCTAGCAAAGGCTAGGCACATTTTTAAATAGTAAATTTCTCATTTTTCTCTCCAAATCCTTCCCTTACCTTAATGAAACGTTCTCTCCACCAGCAAGTTAGTCGGCACAATACAAACAAAGTGAGGGGAAACCAAAATCAAAGCCTAGAATGATATAGTTGATTATGCTTTTGATTCTTTTTACCAAAATACTTGCAAAATTCTTACAAACTTAAGGACTAAACTCCCAATTTAATGATACGTATTTTTGTTTGTAAGCATCTACAACAGCAATGTATTTAGCATATAATTCTACCTCCTTTTCTAAATCATTGTTGAGAACAAAAGTAGAGTGTACCCGATTTTCCTTTCTTATCCTCTTAGCGATCAATTTCTCCTCTAAGTTATGCCTTCTCTCTGGTTTTTGAACTTTCTTATGACAGACCATACTCCTGAGACAGAAAAAAAAAATGACCGTGAAATCAGAATACAGTCATCATTTTAACATTTTTGATAAAATATAGAAAATACAGCCACGCGACATTATCCAGACTATAGGCGAGATTAAATTTAACAAAGACGTGACTACTTTAACCGTGAGCATCACCTTAAGGGGCTCAAGTGAGATTAAAATAACCAGGTGCGATATCAAATTTTATCTAAGCGTGAAATCTTTACCAGACGCGACAACAGTAATTATTCTAATAAAATATAAATGCGCAGTCAGGTGACATTGTCTATACTAAACGCGAGATCTAATTTAATAAAGACGTGATTACTTTAACCGCGAGCATCACCATAAGGGGCTCAAGAAAGATTAAAATAACCAGGTGCGATATCAAATTGTAGCTACGCGTGAAATCTTTATTATACGTGACAAACTAATACTAGAAAAGTGATATTTCATTAATCAAAGGCGACATTTAAAATGAAGGAAGCGAGAAATTAAATGGATAAGGCAGAGTACTCCCTTCACACCAGACGTAAAATGATTCCTCAGCCATAGTTTTTTAATTCTGATGAAGCGACATTTAAATGACCAAAGGCATCAACAGTTTGTCCAAAACGTGAGAGTTTAATTTCTGGCCGCGTGATTTCTTTCACCAAAAGCGTGATTCTGCAGACTAACAAGCGTAAGAGTTCAGACTATAGGTGATATTTTAATTTCCATCTGCGACATTTCTTTGCTTTAGGTGTGACTTCTTTACTGGTAGGCATGATTTCTTTTCTGTAACCTGCAAACAGTAAGCAAATTTATGCAATTCTAGCCTAAATTTTGCAAATAACATGGAAATAATGATGAATTTGAGGCCTAGGGGCCCACGGTGGGTGCCATTTGTGTGTGTGAGTTATACACCTTCATGAAATAACAAGATTTAAAAGACAATTACACTATTCAAAGCAAACTAATCTAAATAATGCACAATTAATCTAAATATCTCATGGATCTCTAAAATAAAGTGGTAAATGAGGCTCTTAGCTATGATCCTCACTAGTGACACTCTAAAGATGAGAATTAAGCTATATGATATGAAAATTTAGATCTATTCTATCAAATTCTAGCTCTATTTGATGAACAATCTACTATGATCAATGCAATTTAAGCTAATTAGCAATGACAAATGATAAGTGAGTGATGTGGATGCAAATTGACAAAGCTTTGCTGCAATTCAAAGATATGGAGTGGATGATTTATGCTTCTAAATGCCTTCAATATATAAGATTTTCCCAAGGGTAGGGGGTAGAGTGAGATAACCATGGTTATGCTTGGGTAAGGTCAATTGGCTTTGCTTTGTCCATAAATGGGGGGACAAGGAGGGGACAATCATTTAAATGGTTTCAAAAGGCTGGACCATTTCAACAAAAGTGAGTGATTTGTGTCCATTTTGTCTCCTTTTTGCTTTGTTGAGGGAAATTAGTATTTATTAATTAATTAAAGTAATTAAATTTAGCCATGAAGGGTAAGATGTTCATTTTGATTTTTGCTTTCAACAACTGTCATTAATTGAATTTAATCAATTTCATAGTGTTTTTCCCCTTTTCAATCTTTATTTAATCATTTAATCATTTAATTGAATTTTTCTTTGATTTGAATTGCCTTTGTTCCATTTATTAATTTTTCGTGCTATTTGATGATTTGTTGCACCTTTTTATTGATTTAAGCCTTTTGCCAATTTTTCGTGTCTACAACTAGTTTTTCCAAATTTTTGAACCCTTTCACAGTCTTTAACTGTCCTACTTATAGTTTTAACAAAATGAGAGGTCTCCCTAAAACCCCGACCTCTCAGACAAATAGTTATTCAGATAAACCAAATTAAAAAGGATACCTTTCCTTAAGAGTTTTCATGCAATAAAGAAAAGAAACTATATTTCCAAATCAAGCTCCTTATCAACGACATGTTCTTCACTTCCAACAAGGCTTTCTTCTTCACCTACAATAGAATGAGTTGACTCACATCATTTGCATGCTTGGATGAGCTCTTTAGCGAGTGGAAAATGTGGGATTTTCATGTTTAGAATCCTAGTCATCGAGGCCTCTTTAGTCCATTTTATCTTTTTGACTTTCTCAATTGTCTCAGGAAGTTGATCAATGCACAAGTACAACAAAAACTCAATTCTAGCCATCTATGTGAAGTCTACGGCTTTTGGGTTAATCTTCTCTTTAATTTTTTTCATGGTGGATTTGAATACCTCTAGGGCTTCTTTCAGTTCCTGGTCACCATAACTTGTTGAATATGCATAAGCAAAATTGATAACTTTCAGCTCATTCAACATGGTTTTCTGAATTTGTTTAATCTCATTTTCACAATCCTTGGATTCGGCTATAGTACTCCTTATGGTGGAAATGTTCCATATAATGTTATTTCTTAAAATGAAGAAAGTGGACTCATCAGAATATTTCAAGGACTTCTCATTACAGAACTTGGTATAGCCATACCTCTCAATTTATAGGAACTTTGTCATAGCAGAAACCCAATTTTCTTCCTCTCTATCCCATACTTTTCATTGTGCCTACAATTAGACCACTAGGGCCTTAGCATCATGGAGAACAGTCTGAGAATCTTTGACATATTTGAGACCACTGCTAATCACTTCATTCATCCATTCATCTACTGTGGATACCAGTGCTTGGTCATGTTGAACTTGATTCAATAGATTTTTGCTCTCTTTCAAATTGGGATAAAAAATCTGTGGAGATTGGATTAGGAGAGTAGCATAAAAGTTGTAGAAGGTGTTTATGAATTGGGACAGCATCAGAATTATCTTCTTTAATTATTTATTTTCTTTACTGTCTTGCTAAGAGGTCAATAGAATTTGTTGGGCTATTTTCTTGAATAAGTGATTCTTCCTTGCACGGTCCATGGTTCCCAACTTAACCTTGGTGACCTCAAAATCTCCATCCTTGAGTTCATTCTCTCCTTCCTTTGGCTTATAAGTGGCTACTTTAGTAGTCCACTTCCCTATTTTTGCATGTGCAAACATTCGAGTTGTGCTCTTCACCTTTTTAGCCTTGGGGTTTTTTGAAATATAGTTACAGACAATATCTTGAACAGGAACTGAAACAGGAACCAAATTGCATCTCTTATTCACAGAAGAGGTTAACCTTTTAGGTGTTGTATCAGATACGGTTTAATGTTTAGGTGTCTTCATTGATGTGTTCATGACCTTGAGTGTCACATCATCAAGATCAAAGATATCTTTGTCCACCTACTTCTTCTTCACCTATTTGGTAGCTTATATCTTCAAGTTTATCATCATCCAAGTTGATAGTTTGTACATTTTCCTGAGCCATCTCTTTCTTTATTCTAGATCTGGTCCTTGATCTTGTGAGACTTTGACAAGGAGCTACTGGTGAACTATATGTTGTAGCTTTCTTTTGAGTAATTTTACCTCATTTCCCTAAAGATCCTACATTATCAATTGGTGTAGAAATATTAGAAATAGAGGTCAGAGAAGGCAAAGAAGTAACTCTAACTTCACCTGACTTAGATTTAGACTTCTTTTGTTTTCTTTTTTCTAACAGCCATTCTTTGGTCAGGTGAATCACATGTTGATTTCTTTGTTCAATGTTATCTTCTTCATCTTCGGTCCAGTTGATGATAAACTCATCTTGTTCAATTGATTTCTTGAACTTGGGCTCAATCAAATTAGAACCATCATCAATCACTCCTTCTACATTTATTTGTAGTCTCATGGATAGGATTTTTGATATACACAGCCTGTTGTGCCCCCTCTCTTTCACCTAAGATTTATCAATACAATCCTCCCAAAAATATTCTAAATGAGGAATAGGGAACATGTGTGACCTAAGCCCTAAACTTCCACTAGTGTAATTTTTGTTATGAAATCTTGTCCTCTCGGTGCAAAATTTGAAGTCAAAGTTTTGAAGGTCACTTCCTATACTTATTGTGTCCGCCATAGATCCGCATGAATTTACCTAATTTTATAGGGAAGGCCTTTTCCCCTTCCTCTTTAGGGAGAAATATTTTGAGAATAGTGGAAAGCTATCTACAAACTTTAGCTAGAATAAAGAAGTCAAAAGAATATCTGAGTAACCTCATAGCTAGGCGAGTCTTCAAAAACCCCAACCCTGATATAGGTAAATTTACGGAACTGGATATAAAAGATTCCATATTTGGTCACAAATTCCTAGGCTTTTGAGCTAATTCTTTTGGCAAAGATTCCAGCTAGCTCAAAATAAAGTTTTCCCATGAATGTATCATGTACCCTTCTATAAGTTTTTATTATATTATCCTTCTGTAAAATAGGGTAATATTCATAGACATGCATGTCATTAACGTAGGGTTCATGTGGCATTCCATACTATTTTCTACTGCAAGCCAGACAATACATAAGGTAATAGGACATAAAGAAACCACTACTAGTCAACTTGGACATATTAAGTTTCTGCCTCATAGAACTAGTAATCAGTTTAGCCCAATCTAAAAGTTGTTTCCCCTCTAAGATAATCTGAACATAAAAATACATCCATTCAAAGAAAAGGTAGGCTATTTGTGATCCTCTTACTCTATGTAGCATAACCATGATATCACTAATATAAGAGTGCACATGACTCTTGTTAAACTTCTTGGGTAACTGTGAACCTCCTATCTATGGATTCAGTAACCAACTTTTAGCCATAGAAGTTTGATCCCCATCCCTATTTTCATTAAACTTAACAATAGACTGTGCAGGAGAAAAGGTAGAAAAGGTATTTTCTAGGATTTGTAGAGCTAAAGACATGATTTCCCTATTAAAGGACATCAAGATGCTACCATCTTTCTTTCTAATTCTTTCAGTTGATGTATCGCAATTTTTAATACATTCTAGAATTAGCTCTAGACATATGACAACAGGAGGGAAAGTTACACCTGAGCACAACCCACAATATAAAATCTCTAAAGTTGGCGTACCCTCAAGGGAATTAAGAAGGCGGTCTGGTAAACCTTCTAAAGGGCCATCACATACAAGACTTGATACATTCCCAAATAGATGAAAAGAAGATTTCATGGCTTCAACAACTTGTATTACCTATTCAGTTTATTGTTCTACCATTAAATTTGAAAATACCATGAAAGGGAAGCCAAACTCACCTTTCTCTATAAATTTCACTGATCCCTAGAGCTCGAATATCCTTACATCCATCCACTTGTTTCTCAACAACGCTATTATTTAAAACTTTGAGTGTAAGGATCAACTTAAATAGAAGGAGCATGAGAAACTTGATTACTAATTTCAAATCTTTATGAAGGTGACAATAAAAAAGATTAGATTTGACATCTTATGCTTGCAATCCATAATTACTATTTACACAAATCCCCATGTCAGAAGAATTAATGATTATTTGGACATCTCAGACATGCCAACTTCCCCCACTATCATTAGCATTAAATGCACAACTTCTTGTGGGACCCATAGCTGAGCTGTTAAAAGATTTACCTTTTTAAACTTTGTGTCTTCTTTTGAATACCTTTGAACACGAGTGAACAAAGTTCATGATGGTTCAAGAGTGTTCAATATAGTTCAAGACCTTTGATCTCCAGGTTTACCATTTGGTGATTCAACTATGCTAACATGTCATAATTCCATGATTGATGCATCAACTTTCCACATGACTTATCAACATGTTGATCATCTTCGTTATCTTTAAACACCTGTCAGATTTCTTAAAAGTAATGAACCATCTTGAACGGCCTTGAATTGACTTGAACAAAGCTCAAGCTCGTTCAAAAGTGTTCAAGGGTGTTCAAGAAAACTTGTTAGCAAGGAACTTGACACCTTTTAAAATCATGCTAAGACCCAAAAGACTAAAGGTTTTGATAAACAGTTGGGCTCGAGAAAATAATGAAATAATAAAGGGAAAATAAGGTGATCCAACTGAAACAAGGTCAGCTTGAAAAAAGAATAAGGTACAAGTGCCAAACTTGGACTAATAGAATATACAATCTTGGAATGAATTGGTAGGAAAATTCATATCACACTTTTCTTTCAATATATCAAATTAGGTCACAATATCATAGGGTATGTGTTAGGATCATGGTATGCCAAACTAGGCCCTTAAGTGGCAATGAAAATTTAGAAAATCAGGTCTAGGCAAGTTGACATAAAAATTTGAACAAGTTATAAATATTATATCAAAAATATTTAAGAAGAGAATCTGTAGAAAATTGAATTTAGTTTGTCAGATATTAGGCTTTTTTTTAAAATTAATTATTCTATATGTTGAAAATTTCCAATTTCAATGTAGTAGTACGAAAATTTTAGGAAAAAAATAAGAAGTAGGTGTATGTCTGACCACCTTAAACACAATCAAATGATAAAAAAATTTACAAGACTCTAGATATAAGTAGTAGACTCATGTTCAGATGTGACACATTTTTTTGTAATTTTTTTCCAAGTAAATAATTAATTATGATTTTTTTTCTACAAATTTTCCAAAATACAAAAACTCTTGTGTCTAACCACGTTAACTTAGTCTAAACTTTATCAATTGAATTTATTTTTTTCGTGTAGTAGGAAAAGCATAGAATGTGACACATATTTTGGATTTCAAAAATGTTATACAATTTGAAAATTATAGCTATTTTTCAATAAATCTATATAATTCAAGACTAGAAAGACAACAAGTAGGTGTATGTCTTACCATATTAAACAAAATAAAATGATAATATTTTTTTATAAGATTCTAGTTAAAAGTAGTAGGATCGTGTTCAAATGTGATGTATATTTTTTTAGTTTTTTTCCAAGTAAATAATTAATTATGATTTTTCTGCTACAAATTTTCCTTAATATAAAAACTCTCATGTCTGACCACCTTAACTTAGTCTAAACTTCATCAAATTGAAACAATTGTTTATTATTATTGTATTAGGTGAAGCATAGAATGTGATTTATATTTCAGATTTCAAAAATGTTATATTGTTTGAAAGTTATAATTTTTTATCAAAGAGTCTATCAATCAGAACTTATTTTTCACATTGCCACTTTTTGCCATACCATGATCCTACACATACCCCATGTATTTGTACAACAAAGAAGAAAGCAAGTGAATCATTCAAAACATTTTTTCTACGTTGGAGAAGCCTGATTAGCCAATGTCCTTTTGAGATCCCAAAAGAACAACAAGTTTTCCTATTCATTGAGAACCTGGTACCTAAGATGATGTATGAGCTAAAACTCAAAAGTCCAAGTACCATTGAGATGCTAAAAATTAATAAGGATGATAATAATGTAAGTACGTCAAATTAGAGGAAAAAGTTCTTGTCTCAGAATAAAAATGTCACTAATGATGGTGTTGTTGATGCACATGTCGTTAATAGTGTACAAGGAAAGATCAGTCTTAAAGGACCCAATACTACAAGCACATAGGTAGTGACTCAGACATGCCTCAAGCATCAAATCAAACACAGAAGACTGACGAAACCCAGTAAAATTGACAACATCGACCCCTGAGGAACATAGATGGACCACAAAGGAAGTTCACACCATTGGATGAACCAATCAATTCGATGTTATGATAGTTACTCCAAAACAATTTTAATCAATTACCAGAGATCAAAAGTGAACCCATGAAGAAACTCACGTGTTGGGACAACATAAAATACTATGAATATCATCATTCTAAAGAGCACAAGATGACTTTATGCTTCCAATCAAAAAATATGGTACAAAATCTTATTGATCAAGGATTAATTGAGCTAGAGCCTCCTGCTAGCTCTTCCAATGCTGACATACTCTTTTCAAGGATCCATTGATTGACCACAAAAAAGGAAAGGCATCTAGCTCAAATTCAAATTCAAGGTCCAATTTCAATTACATTTGAACTACTCTATGACTATACCTTAAATTTCTTTTATGAGTCGGATACCCATGTGTCAACCATCACTTTCAAAGATAAGAGTCCTTAATGTGCGATCACTACTTGCCATACTAAGATCACTATACCTGGAGACCCATCAAGACCCTGTGCTCCTACTGAGTATAAACTTGTTGACCAACTTGGAAAGACCCCTGCCCAGATCTCAATCCTCAAGTTGTTGCGCATATCCCCCTTCATAAATAGACCTTAGATAAATCCTTGAAAGAGTCTATTGTCCCAAATGACATCGACGTTTCCCACTTTCAGGCCATGATAGGGTACATTTCATATCTCCGCAAGTTAATTTTTTCCTAATGATGTACCCAAAGATAGATTCAGTCACAATGACCCTTTACACCTCAAAGTTTTTGTCTATAATTGTAAGGTCAGACGAGTCATGATAGGTGGTGGAGGACTTAATATTTTATCCTTAAAAGTTGTAACTAGTCTTGGCTACACCCTAGATGATATTGATTCTTCCAAACAAATTACAATAAACGAATATGTTGACATTGAATATCCTTCTAATGGAGTCATAATGTTTCCCATCAAAATTGGTCCAGCAACACAAGATATATTACTACAAGTTTTAGATCTGGATCTTCCGTATAACATGAGTTTGGGACATCCCTGGATCCATGCTATCAAAGTATTCCCTTCTACCTATCACCAGTACCTAAAATTTTCCCATGAAGGAATGGAAGTTACTATCCCAGGAGATCCAAATCCCTTATAATTCTGTGCCAATTTAAGAGATGTCCCTGCAAAAAAAGTCCCTCTCAACAATTAAGCCACATCAAGTAATTCATCTAGATATGTTGATGCATTTACCCTCACCGAATTAAATCAATGAAAGTTGAATGTTGAAGATAAAGGCTACGGAGAATATTCTATGTACCAATCTTTCCACATTGTTAATTTACCACTTTCCCTAAAATCCTATGGAAAACTACACCTGTTATAGAAATCACAACCCAAGACTACACTATAAATTGACCAGGTATGTGCAAGATCATGAGGGGCCAAAAAGTGGTGATGTGAAAAATATTCACTTTTCACTCATCCAAAAGTGCATGAAAATGCTTGTTGACTTTTGAGTAGGCTTGGGTGTCAATACACCTGGGCAAAGCTAACACCAAAGCACAGGCCTAATCGGGTACTCGATATCATATCGGGTACTCGAAACCTATGGCATAAATCAAAACCCATGAGCCATTTTCCTCATTTTTCCTCATGTTTTGGGTTTGGAAAATGGCTTGAAATATCATATACACAATATTTTTAGGTATTTTATTTTTGCAATAACAAATTTGATCTCCGCACTATACGGTAATTACATTCTTTGTAGATTTTGATTGTTTTATTTCATTTTGATGCTAAATGTAGTTTTTTTATTGAAATAGGGTTTTGTATTTATTTTTGTAATAATATATGAAATCAAATTGAAATTTAGATTTGTTTTTTATTTAATCAGGCATGGCTGACAACAATTGAGAAAATAACCCTCCCAAACCAAATAACGATCCTCAAAACAATCCCCCATTTCAAAACCCTCCATCTTTACAAGATTTGATACAAGATAATTTGAACACAATACGGGGTTTCCAAAACACATATCAGAATATACCTACATTAGGTCCCATGCTTGCCACATTAAATACTATTGTTCAAAATATTGACACACTCATGTAGCAACATAATGTTTCTCTTCATTGGCGTGATGATATGCATGCCCAATTTGATGATGGGCTTGACCATGATGGGATTGCAGCCCTTAATATAAGTAAGGAAGATATAGCCTCTCTTTTTTGTGATTCCTAAAACTAGAATACCAGTTGACCCCAAAAAGCCCAAATTATCAATAGAATGGTGCACAAATGAAGCAATGCGCACACACTTTTGGGATCGTTGGTGGATGGTTTTTGATAAACCACCCCATAGCAATTTGGAGCTCCCTTTCTATTTCATAAAAAAATTGTATGTTGAGTTTTTGCTTGATCACAATGTTAATTATTTGAGTATGAGGCCCAACATGGGTGTAGGTGGAGGAGCTCCTCAGACTAGGACATTTGCCCAGCGCAAAAAGGCCACTACCTTTGTCCCCCCCCACTGATGTCTCACCCCATCCTCAAGTGCAGCATCTTGATATCATTATAGAGGCTGCCTCACAGACTATTAGGGCCATTCATTTGTTGAGTGATCAATTGATCATGTAGACCAGGTCAGTGTTGCCTCCTAATGTGGATGATGATGGCACATCGACATCTCACCAGAGTTCACATGTATGTGAGCCCAATATTTGGATTATATGCAAGAATATGTGCCTCAGACCACATACTGATGCTGATACATACTAGTATGTTATTGATGAGGAGGATGTAGGAGACGCAACTGTAGATGCTGCAACACCTCACGGAGCATCTACATCTCATGAGAGTGCTCAGGAGGTGTACACAGAGCCATGGACTCCTGTTGATATGGTAAGAGTAAACATTATAAATAAATTTGTCACATGACTTATTTAATTTATTTATTTATATTAGTTTTAATGATTTCATGCACTTATCTATATATATTTTTTCCATTTATGTTCAGTTGATGACACAAGAGGAGTTGAGATAGTTGGATGAGTCCACAGCTTCGGCCATTTCATTTGGCCTTGATGCCTATACGGTATATTATAAATTATGTACCCATTAGTTTTTTTTATATCATTTGGTGTACATGCTTAAATCTCTATCAATTAGAGCAATAAAGTTCATACATTTACTAATATATTGTCATCTTATTGTACTCTTGTAGGCTATAACCGATGTTAGTGGGGGGCACGAGGGGGTTCCTTCATCAGGTGTCAACAAAGGAAAGGTAATTAATTTTTTAAGATTAATTATGCATGCATATGTATGCCACTTGTGTGTAGTAATAAATATTTTACTTGAATTTATTCTATAGGGTGTGGCTATCGATGATTTTCCAACGCGGGTTCGGCAGCCTAGGCTGACAGGCATCTTGATTTGGAGTGATAGCCCAATTGTATGCAGACTTTTACATATTATTATTTATATTTTGTAACTAGGTTTGTTATGATGAAGTACATTTATATATAATTGACAATCTTTTTACTCTCATAGGTTACTCCTAGTGTGAGGGAGGGCCCATGAGAATCTTTCGTATCTTTGTTGACCCAGCCCACTATTCCAAAGGAGGGATCACTAGATGTAAGTTTTAATTTTAGTTCAAATCATGTCCTATTTTGTAGATTTATTACTCTATGTTGCACCACACTAGTAATCTCATTATTGCAAATATATATTTATAGGTCATAGTTGGTATTGTTGGCATGGTCCCTTTGCTACCAAGGACTTATGCTAGGACACCTGATCATGGTAGGTGACCGAGAGGCCAGGTAGAGATATTTGTATTCAATTATAATTTTAATTAAAGTAGTGTTTGAATTATGAATTTTATATATATGTACAAATCATATAATGTAAGCAATCTAACTTGGGTTTGAACTCATTTTTGATGCAAGATCAATCAGAGCCTAACACTTCTTCAAAGAGGCTACATTTTGATGATCCTCCTATGGCATAGGATGTAGTTTTAGTTTTGTGGTCATTTAGAGATGCCACTTGGCACATTTTGAGATGGCATATATGCCACATTGTACACCTTGAAACATTGATTTTGTAGACATTTTGAAATGGCATGTGCCATATTTGTATATGGAGATACTTTTGATACATTTGATACTTTCTATATATAGAACATGTTCATTTTTATGTTATATTTGTGTCATCTTTTGTATACATATTTATTATTCATGTTTATGGAATTGAATGGTGAAGTTATATCTTGACTATGATTATCATTATGATTTAAATTATATCTTGTTGAAGTTACATTTGGTTTTCTTTACTCTAGAATACCCTATTCATGGAGCTTATTATGTTTGAGGTTTAACTTCTATAGATTTTCTATGTTCTTATGTTTCATATCATTATATATACTCACTTGAGCCACTTAGTACTACATTGTTTCAATACTATGTATATACTCACTATCTATATAACTCATCATATTGGGCTTTACTAAATGCACAAAGAAATGTAGCACTTGTGTTGTTAGGTCACTTGGGTCGAGCGTGGTCACGAGCGTTCTAGTGACTTTGCGAGCGGAACAGGGTTGTTACTGGCATTTACCTAGCCAACCGGCCAATGGAGTAGATGGTTCTATGCAATTTCAGATGATTTGAAAGATACACTGTTGAGCCGCTTTCATCTAGCCCTCATTGCAAGTTTTGGCATCAACTGAGATCATCTTGCCAAATGCAAATGAAGTTGAATTGCCCAAAACTGAGAGAGGTTATTGTAGACCTCATAAACATGATCTCATAGCTCCTGATGGTTTGTCGATACCTCTCATGAAGTCCAAGATATGAGCCCCAAAAGATCGCTGCCCAATCGTGCTTAGTGCACCTTGCGGTCACTTGGGTTGAGCATGGTCGTGAGAGTTCTGGTGACTCCATGGGTGGAACGGGGTTGTCACTAGAGTTTACCCAGCCAACTGGAGCTAATGGAGTAGACAATTTGATGCAATGTTAGACGGTTTGAAAGATACACTGCTAAGGTGCTTTCAACTGACCCTCACTGCAAGTTTTGGCATCGACTGAGATCATCTTGCCAAATGAAAATGAAGTCGAATTGCCCAAAACTAAGAGAGTTTATTGTAGACCTTGAAAAAAAAATCTCGTAGCCCCTGACAATTTGTCTATACCTCTCACGAGGTCTGAGATACGATCCCCGGAAGATTGCTGCCCAATCGTGCTTAGTGCACCTTGGGGTCACTTGGGTCGAGCATGGTCGCGAGCATTTCGATGACTCCTCGAGTAGAACAGGGTTGTCACTGGTGTTTACCCAGCCAACCAGAGCTAATGGAGTAGATGGTTTGATGCAATGTTAGACGGTTTGAAAGATACGCTGTTGAGCCGCTTTCAACTGACCCTCGCTGCAAGTTTTGGCATCGACTGAGATTGTCTTGCCAAATGCAAACGAAGTTGAATCGCCCAAAACTGAGAGAGGTTATTGGAGACCTCAAAAACATGATCTCATAGCCCCTAATGGTTTTTTGATACCTCTCATGAGGCCTGAGATACGAGCCCCAAAAGATTGCTGCCTAATCATGCTTAGTGCACCTTGGGGTCACTTGGGTCGAGCGTGGTCGCGAGTGTTCCAATGACTCCGTGGGTGGAACAGGGTTGTCACTAGCATTTACCCGACCAACCAGAGTTGATGGAATAGATGGTTTGATGCAATGTTGGATAGTTTGAAAGATACACTGCTAAATCACTTTAAACTGACCCTCACTGCAAGTTTTGGCATTGACTGAGATTGTCTTGCCAAATGCAAACGAAGTTGAATCACCCAAAATGGAGAGAGGTTATTGTAGAACTTAGAAACAAAATCCTATAGCCCTTGATAGTTTTTTGATACCTCTCACAAGGTCAGGGAAACGAGCCCTAGAAGATCGCTGCCCAATCGTGCTTAGTGCACCTTGGGGTCACTTGGGTCAAGCGTGGTCGCGAGCGTTCTGATGACTCCGTGGGTGGAATAGGGTTGTCACTAGTGTTTACCCAGCCAACTGAAGCTGATGGAGTAGATGGTTTGATGCAATGTTGGACGGTTTGAAAGATACGTTGCTGAGCCACTTTCAACTGACCCTCATTGCAAGTTTTGGCATCGACTAAGATCGTCTTGCCAAATGCAAATGAAGTTGAATCTCCCAAAACTGAGAGAGGTTATTGTAGACCTCAAAAACATAATCTTGTAGCCCCTAAAGGTTTTTTGATACTTCTCATGAGGTCTGAGATACGAGCCCCGGAAGATTACTGCCGAATCATGCTTAGTGCACCTTGGGGTCACTTGGGTTGAGTGTCGTCATGAGTGTTCCAGTGACTCCGTGGGAAGAATGGGGTTGTCACTAGTGTTTACCTAGCCAATCGGAGCCAATGGAGTAGATGGTTTAATGAAATTTCAGATGGTTTGAAAGATACGCTGCTGAGCCACTTTCAACTGACCCTCACTGCAAGTTTTGGCATCGACTGAGATCATCTTGCCAAATGCAAATGAAGTCGAATCACCCAAAACCAAGAGAGGTTATTGTAGACCTTGGAAACATGATCCTATATCCCCTAATGGTTTTGCAATACCTCTCATGAGTTCCAAGATATGAGCCCCGAAATATCACTGTCCAATCATGCTTAGTGCATCTTGGGGTCACTTGGGTCAAGCGTGGCTGCAAGTGTTCTGGTGACTCCATGGGTGGAATGGGGTTGTCACTAGTGTTTACCTAGCCAACTGGAGCCAATGGACCAGATGGTTTGATGCAATGTCAAATGGTTTCAAACATACGCTATTGAGTTGCTTTCAACTGACCCTCACTGCAAGTTTTGGCATACAACCCCGTTCCAGTGACTCTGTGGGCGAAACGGGGTTGTCACTGGCATTTAAAATGTCATGAAAGTGAACCACCAACTTACAGTCCACACCATTTTTAGTAATGAAAAATTTAACCCTTTTACTTTCCCATGCAAACTCATAAAACACATCACTTGCAGACCACAAAACACATAATGCATTATGGTACACTGGGCAGCCTACAAGCAGTTGTATTTTATAGATTGAGTAAGTAGTCCTTGGGAAAATGTCCTTGTCTATAGTGGAAACAATTAGGTTTTCATTATGAAACAAGAGAAGAACCAAATGGGAAAGCATGCACACTTCTTTTCTTGACCCTGTTTCGTTGCAATGACTGTTAGTTGTATGTTTGAAATTTGAACTGTGAAACTAATCATGATTAAGCTTGTGAAATTTGAACTGTAAAGCTTATTATGTTTAAGGTTTAACTTCTATAGATTGTTTGAAATGATAAAAAATAATATCCTTAAAGCATTAGAAACAACAATCAAACATGTAAGAATTCAAACCATGCAAATGACATAAGTAAATGACATGTAAGATCCCTTCTTGGCACTATTGGCCACCCATAAATGATTTTGGTCATAAGTCCTTATCAAGACTTCTTGGACATTTAACTTTTAAATCAAATTGATTTTTACAAATTGCTATTATAGGCTTCAAAAGATCTCAATTAACCATTAAGGATCCTTTTGTCCTTCTATCTCTGATTGGATCCATGGTGACCATAGGCATCTTCATAGGTGCTCCTACACAAGTTACAATCCACATACAAAACCAAGTTTATTGATGAAAAATACAATCTAAGAAAGGTGAAATTAATGTATTGAAATTAAGCTTAACGAACTTAGAAAACAATGCACTACGTTAACTTATTACGTAGTGCGGTGTTTCAAAGGGTCATCTCTTTGCTTCAGGGTCTCCAATAGTTCTTCATGATCAACAGTACTAATAGTCCAAAGTTATTTTGTCTTTGGTCTTCCTTGATGCTTTGACAACTTGACATTTGTTGCTATAACAAGGTGTGAATACATGAGAATAGTTTTGTGCTTCTCATAGTCTTCAAATGCGGGAATTCCATTCTTTCTAATCATGTATGTTCGCAGCCATGTTCCCACAATAACAACTGAACCAGTAGGATATGTGAACCCATCACCATCTATCATCAGTTGTACAAGCTTCTATTTACCTTGTACACAATGTGCTAACCAATAATCTAACCTCTCATCATTCCCCTGTGGTGCAACCAATGCAAAAACATCTCCTAGCTTCAGAAGATCTGAAAGATGGTCATACTCAACTGAAGTGTCCATGTCATCATTTCTTATAGAGAGTGTCAAAGATAAAGGAGTCAGATACTATGGAACCCATGTATCCACTCACTCACTTGACTCACTATGATCCCAATCATACTGAAAACACATGGGTCAAAAACAAGCCAACTCTCATGTCCAAATGGTCCATGTACTACTATTGGAGCTTCAAAATGAATGTATTTTTGAAGAGTCTTTCACTATTTGACAATCCAATCTATCTCCTATAGTTCCCTCCTCAACCAACCAAAAGAATCTACGCACTGTAGAATCAAGAGTCCCCCATGTGACAATGCTAAAGTACACCAATCAACAATAGAACAAGCATCAAGAAGTACAACACCTGAAATCCTCAATTGCTCCTTAACTAGAGCTCTCTTCACATATGCACCTACTTTGTCATGCTCCCCTTTCCCATGTCCTGACTCAAAAAAACTCCAAATATGAGGTACACCTCTCTCCACATGCATTCTACAAAACCAATAAAACATTCTGGCGTTCTTAAACTAACCGGTACAATTATCCGACCAAATGAGATGCATATCCATAGCAATACCATTTTCCTACAAGAAGTCAAAATAGTTCTGGAAACAATGTTGAACAAACTTATGAGAGTGAGACCTGTCGTCACTCATATAAAAATGGTACTCTCTGATTATCTTTCACTCATCTTTTGTGCTATCAAGGGAATGTCTATATGTGATGTGTACAAAAATAGCAACCTGAATGGAATTGTAATATTGAGCTTGAGTCTCATTTTGGGGCTGCAATGTATAGTTCTCCGCAAAGTCTACAATGGATATAATAGTTCCAATGGGGAAAGCATCCTTACATGTCTTGAATTGTTGATCCAACCATTGAGACCTGTGACTATGCCTTGCATACTTGTAAAAAAGATGTCTTGAAATTTGAGATAAAATCAGCAACATTGTATTCTTTTGCAACTAACTCACATCTAGAGCCTTCACCTCCACTCTTCAATGTATATTTCATTGTTTCATATACCTTTTTTTGGATGAGTGTCTTTCCAAAATTGTGTTCCAAACCCTCATGAAAACATGTTCTAAACTTGGACAAGCCACCACATTCTGAGCACTTGGCATTTAAGTAATCTTTTTTATAAAATAAACAACCATCATCTCTATGACATAAAAATTGATTTGGCAAGTCTCTTGATGATTTGGGAAGACCACTTGCACCACAATCCTCTAGCATTTCATTAGTATGAAAAGTAGAATGAATGGACCGTAATAATTCATGATGCATTGAAAACTCAACATGATATTTGCAACATGTATTCTAAATCTTAAGGGGTACACAATAAAATGGCTTCATGGATTCAAAAGACCTTTATGATATTTTCAATGTTGGATCTGTCTCATGAATTTTTTTATACAACATTGTTTGACTTAGCTCCACGTAATGTTTAGGATGTAGAGTACAGTCTCAATTGCCAAATCTCAACTTCAAGACATCCTTCACATTTGGTGACACTCTTGAGTTAGCATCCCAAAATTGTTGAATTTCATCCTTGACAACATGTATTAGCTTCTTATCGAAACATGGAAGTCTCCCACAATAAGCCCATGTATCAATTTGAAGTGGATCATCAAGTCTTTCTCTTCTTGCAAGTGCTCTACCCAAAGTTTTACATTCTATATTGAAGTCAACACAAGTTTTTCTCATCAAACGAGCCTTTCTCAACTGATGACTTACTAAGGAGGTTGTAATAACCCTCCGAGCAACTCTCTTGTCTTTTTCTCTGCTAGTCTTCCCAATGCTATTGAGAGCATTGAAAAGATTCTTCACAACAATGGCATTTCTCTCCATTTTCTTGTTCACACGAATCTTCAATTTCACATGCACAGGTCTCATCTTTTGCATCTTTAACAACTGCACAAAAATTTGATATTGCTCAACCAATGTCTTGTTTCCAAAAAATTGATCATAAATTCTTGAAACCCACAACCTAACGCTTCTAGGTGACCTCTTTCCTTCCCAATTATTCATAATGTTCTCCTCAATTTCAATTAACAATTTAGGTGTTCTTGAAAGTCCTGAATTTGAAGATTGATTATCTTTATTACAAGGGACTTCATTTCGCATAAAATTTGGAGATGTGTAATGTTCATGTGGTTCTTGTGCAACTTTTTCATTCCCCAAGTCTACATTTTCAATCTCCATATGTACATTTTCATCTTCATTCCATTCATTGTCATTCCCCAAATCTACTTTTTCATTCCCCAAGTCTACATTTTCATTCTCCATCTCTACATTTTCATCTTCACTCCATAAATTGTTATTCACAAAATTAATTTCCATATTATTTTCAAATTCAACATCATCTTCACTTGCAACTACATTTATAGGGTCACCTTCATTAATGTTTAACATACCTTCTCTCCTTTGGTGATTTTCTTTATCTTTTTTCCTATATGCTTGAATTTCTTCATCCGTCACCTTCCTCTTGCGTTTAGCCTTTCGACAACTACTACTTCCCATGGTGAGACCACAAGTTGACCAAAAAAAAAATATGGGCCCCAAATCACATTTTTTTTCCTCCAACACGTGAAAAAAGTCTGAAATCCCATGGTTCTCTGGTCTGTGGCGACAGGGAATATTTTGGTCAAATATGACCAGCCAATAATTGGGTACCCAATTTTCCCAGGTAGATGAAAACAAGGTGGGAGCAAATGAAAAATTTGAACTTATATATATAAAAGAGGCATATTATTATTATTATTATTATTATTATTATTATATATATATATATATATATTATATATATACTAATGTATATAATATATATAAAATATTATATATATACTAATGTATTAAATATATACTAATGTATATAATATATATATAATACATATTATATATATATATATATATACATATAATACATATTATACATATATATATGTATGTATGTATGTATGTATTTGATAAGGCGTACAAGGACCGCTTGTAATTTTGGTGGTCTGACTATAATGAATAAGTAGATGTCATCATCTATTCTAGAAACTAGTACTAGGACCCCTAGGAAGTCCCCATGACCCCTTCTGACACATTTGAATGCTCAAGTGTGTCTGAAGGTGTCGTAGGACCCCTTAGGACACACTTGAGCATTCCAATGTGTCAAAAGGGGTCATGGAGACTTTCTAGGGGTCCTAAAGTGTGATAAGGCATAATAGGACCCCTAGGAAGTCCACATGACCCATTCTGACACATTTGAACACTTAAGTGTGTCCAAAGGTGTCGTAGGACCCCTTACAACACACTTGAGCATTCCAATGTGTCCAAAGGGGTCATGGAGACTTCCTAGGGGTCTTAACGCATGATAAGGTGTACTAGCATCCCTAGGAAGTGCCCATGACCCCTTCTGACACATTTGAATGCTCAAGTGTGTCCAAAGGTGTCGTAGGATGCCTTAGGACACACTTGAGCATTCCAATGTGTCCACAGGGGTCACGGGGACTTCCTAGGGGTCCTAACATGTGATAAGGCATACTAGGACCCCTAGGAAGTCCCCATGACCCCTTTTGACACATTTGAATTCCCAAGTCTATCCAAAGGTGATGTACGACCCCTTAGGACACACTTGAGTGTTCCAATGTGTCCACAGGGGTCACAAGGACTTCCTAGGGGTCCTAACACGTGATAAGGCGTACTAGGACCCCTAGGAAGTCCCCATGACCCCTTTTGACACATTTGAATGCCCAAGTGTGTCTAAAGGCATTGTAGGACCCCTCAAGACACACTTGAGCATTCAAATGTGTCCATAGGGGTCACTGGGTCTTCCTAGGGGTCCTAATGTGTGATAAGGCCTATTAGGACCCCTAGGAAGTCGCCATGACCCCTTTTGACACATTTGAATGCCCAAGTGTGTACGAAGTGGTTGTAGGAACCCTTAGGACAAAATTGAGCATTCTAATCTATCCACAGGGGTCACGGGGGCTTCCTAGGGGTCCTAACATGTGATAAGGCCTATTAGGACCCCTAGGAAGTCCCCATGACCCCTTTTGACATATTTGAATTCTCAAGTGTGTCCAAAGGGGCTGTAGGACTGCATAGGACACACTTGTTCATACCAATGTGTCCACAGGGGTCACAGGGACTTCCTAGGGGTCCTAATGCGCGATAAGGCCTATTAGGACCCCTAGGAAGTCCCATGACCCCTTTGGACACACTTGAATGCCCAAGTATATCTAAAGGCATTGTAGGACCCCTTACGACACACTTGAGCATTCCAATGTGTCCATAGGGGTCACAGGGACTTCTTAGGGGCCCTAACGCATGATAAGGCATACTAGGACCCCTAGGAAGTCCCCATGACCCCTTCTGACACATTTGAATGTTAAAGTGTGTCTAAAGGCATTATAGGACCCCTTAGGACATACTTGGGCATTCCAATGTGTTGAAAGGGGTCACAAGGACTTCCTAGGGATCCTAACACATGATAAGGTGTACTAGGACCCCTAGGAAGTCCCCCTGACCCCTTTTGAGACATTTGAATGCTCAAGTCTATCCAAAGGGGTAGTAGGACACCTTACGACATAGTTGAGCATTTCAATGTGTCCATAGAGGTCACAGGGACTTCCTAGGGGTCCTAACGTGTGATAAGGCATACTAGGATCCCCAGGAAGTCCCCATGACCCTTTTTGACACATTTGAATGCCCAAGTGTGTCTGAAGGGGTCGTAGGACCCCTTAGGACACACTTGAGCATTCCAATGTGTCCACAGGGGTCATGGGGACTTCCTATGGGTCCTAACATGTGATAAACTATACTAGGACCCCTAGAAAGTCCCCATGACCCCTTTTGACACATTTGAAAGCCCAAGTGTGTTCAAAGGCATTGTAGGACTCCTTAGGAAACACTTGACCATTCCAATGTGTCCACAGGGGTCATGTGGACTTCCTAGGGGTCCTAATGCAATGATAAGACATATTAGGACCCCTAGGAAGTCCCCACGACCCCTTTTGACACATTTGAATGTTGAAGTGTGTCCGAAGGTGTCGTAGGACATCATAGGACACACTTGAGCATTCCAATATGTCCATAGGGGTCACAAGGACTTCCTGGGGGTCCTAACATGTGATAATGCATACTAGGACCCCTAGGAAGTCCCCAAGACCCATTTTGACACATTTGAATGCCCAAGTGTGTATGAAGGTGTCGTAGGACCCCTTAGGACACACTTGAGCATTCCAATGTGTCCAAAGGGGTCACAGGGAGTTCTTAGGGGTCCTAACATGTGATAACATGTACTAGGACCCCTAGGAAGTCTGATCACCCCTTTTCACACATTTGAATACCCAAGTGTGTTCGAAGGCATCATAAGACCCCTTAGGCCACACTTGAGCATTCTAATGTGTCCACAGGGGTCACGAGGACTTCCTAGGGATCCTAACATGAGATAAGGCCTATTAGGACCCCTAGGAAGTCCCCATGACCCCTTTGAATACCCAAGTGTGTCTGAAGGGGTCGTAGGACCCCTTAGGACAAACTTGAGCATTCCAATGTGTCCACAGGGGTCAAGGGGACTTCCTAGGGGTTCTAACATGTGATAAGGCCTATTAGGACCCATAGGAAGTCCCCGTGACCCCTTTTGACACATTTGAATGCTCAAGTGTGTCCGAAGGGGCTGTAGGATCCCTTTGGACACACTTGAGCTTTCCAATGTGTCAAAAGGGGTCACAGGGAATTCCTAGGGGTCCTAATGTGTGATAAGGCCTACTTGGACTCCTAGGAAGTCTCCATGACCCCTTTTGACACATTTGAATACCCAAGTGTGTTCGAAGGCATCGTGGGACCCCTTAGGACACACTTGAGTGCTCCAATGTGTCCATAGGGGTCATGGGGACTTCCTAGGTGTCCTAACATGTGATAAGGCATACTAGGACCCTTAGGAAGTCCCCATGAACCCTTCTAACACATTTGAACACTCAAGTGTGTTAGAAGGCATCGTAGGACCCCTTAGCACACATTTGAGTGTTCCAATGTGTCGAAAGGGGTCACAGGGACTTCCTAGGGGTCCTAATGCATGATAAGGCATACTAGGACACCTAGGAAGTCCCCATGACCCCTTTTGAATGCCCATGTGTTCAAAGGTATCATAGGAACCCTTAGGAAACACTTGAATGTTCCAATGTGTCCACAGGGGTCACAGGGACTTCCTAGGGATCCTAACATGTGATTAGGCATACTAGAACCCCTAGGAAGTCCCCATGACCCATTTTGAAACATTTGAATGCCCAAGTGTGTTCGAAGGTGTCGTAGGACCACCTAGGACACACTTGAGCATTCCAATGTGTTGACAAGGGTCACAAGGACTTCCTAGGGGTCCTAACATGTGATAAGGCATACTAGGACCCCTAGGAAGTCCCCATGACCCCTTTTGATACATTTGAATGCCCAAGTGTTTTTGAAGGTGTCGTAGGACCCCTTAGGACACACTTGAGTGTTCCAATGTGTCCATAGGGGTCACAGGGACTTTGTGGGGCTCCTAACATGTGATAAGGCCTCTAAGGACCCCTAGGAAATTCCCAAGACCCCTTTTGACACATTTGAATGCTCAAGTGTGTTTGAAGGGGCCGTAGGACCCCTTAAGATACACTTGAGCATTCCAATGTGTCCACGATGGTCATGGTGACTTCCAAGGGGTGCTAACATGTGATAAGGCTTATTAGGACCCCTAGGAAGTCCCCATGACCCCTTTTGACACATTTGAATGCCAAAGTGTGTTTGAAGGCATCATAGGACCCCTTAGGACACACTTGAGTGTTCTAATGTGTCCTCAGGGGTCACGGGGACATCCTAGGGGACCCAACATGTGATAAGGTGTAGTAGGACCCCTAGGAAGTCCACGTGACACATTCTAACACATTTGAATGCTCAAGTGTGTCTGAAGGTGTCGTAGGACCCATTAGAACACACTTGAGGGTTCTAATGTGTTGAAAGGGGTCATGGGGACTTGCTAGGGGTCCTAATGCATGATAAGGCATACTAGGACCCCTAGGAAGTCCCCATGACCACTTTTGACACATTTGAATGCTCAAGCATGTTCAAAGGGAACATCAGACCCCTTACAACACACTTGAGCATTCCAATGTGTCCACAGGGGTCACAGGGACTTCCTAGGGGTCCTATTGTGTGATAAGGCATAGTAGGACCCCTAGGAAGTCCCCATGACCCCCTTTGACACATTTGAATGCCCAAGTGTGTCTGAAGGGGTTCTAGAACCCCTTAGGAGACACTTGAGCATTCCAATGTGTCCACAGGGGTCACTGGGACTTCCTAGGGGTCCTAACATGTGATAAGGCGTACTAGGACGCCTAGGAAGTCCCCATGAGCCCTTTTTACAAATTTGAATTCCCAAGTGTGTTCGAAGGCATTGTAGGATCCCTTAGGATACACTTGACCATTCCAATGTGTCCACAAGGGTCACAGGGACTTCCTAGGGGTCCTAACATGTGATAAGGCCTATTAGGAACCCTAGGAAGTCCCCATGACCCCTTTTGACATATTTGAATGCCCAAGTGTGTCTGAAGGGGTCAGAGGGCCCCTTAGGACACACTTAAGCATTCCAATGTGTCCACAGGGGTCACAGGGACTTCTTAGGGGTCCTAACGTGCGATAAGGCATACTAGGACCCCTAGGAAGTCCCCATGACCCCTTTTGACACATTTGAATGCTGAAGTGTGTCTGAAGGGGTTGTAGGACCCCTTAGGACACACTTGAGCATTCCAATGTGTCCATAGGGGTCACGGGGACTTTCTAGGGGTCCTAATGCGTGATAAGGTGTACCAGGGCCCCTAGGAAGTCCTCATGACCCCTTTTGACACATTTAAATGCCCAAGTGTGTCCCAAGGCATCGTAGGAACCCTTAGGACACACTTGAGCATTCCAATGTGTCCACAGTGGTCATGGGGACTTCTGAGGGGTCCTAATGCACAATAAGGTGTACTAGGACCCCTAGGAAGTCTCCATGACCCCTTTTGACATATTTAAATCCCCAAGTGTGTTTAAAGGTAGCATAGGACCCCTTAGGACACACTTGAGTGTTCTAATGTGTCCACAGGGGGTCACGGGGAGTTCCTAGGGGTCCTAAAGCATGATAATGCCTATTAGGAACCCTAAGAAGTCCCCATGACCCCTTTTGACACATTTCAATGCCCAAGTGTGTCCGAAGTGGTCGTAGGACCCCTTAGGACACACTTGAGCATTCCAATATGTCCACAACGATCACGGGGATTTCCTAGGGGTCCTAACGCATGATAAGGTTTGATAGGACCCCTAGGAAGTCCCCATGACCCCTTTTGACACATTTGAATGCAAAAGTGTGTCCAAGGGGGGCATAGGACCCCTTAGTATACACTTGAGTGTTCCAATGTGTCCACAGGGGTCACGGCGACTTCCTAGGCATCCTAACGTGCGATAAGGCATACTAAGAAGTCCCCATGACCCATTTTGATACATTTGATTGTCCATGTGTGTTTGAAGGCATCGTAGGACCACTTAGGATACACTTGAGTGTTCCAATGTGTCCACAAGGGTCACAAGGACTTCCTAGGGTTCCTAATGCACGATAAGGCCTATTGGGACCCCTGGCAAATCCCCATGACCCCTTTTGACACATTTGAATGCCAAAGTGTGTCCGAAGGGGTCTTAGGACCCCTTAGGAAACACTTGAGCATTCCAATGTGTCAACAGGGTTCACGGTGAATTCCTAGGGGTCCTAACACACAATAAGGCATAATAGGACCCTTGGGAAGTCCCCATGACCCCTTTTGACACATTTGAATGCCCAAGTGTGTCTAAAGGCATCGTAGGATGCCTTAGGACACACTTGAGCATTCCAATGTGTCCACAAGGGTCATGGGGACTTTCTAGGGGTCCTAACATGTGATAAGGTGTACTAGGACCCCTAGGAAGTCCCCATGACCCATTTTCACTCATTTCAATGCCCAAGTGTGTTTGAAGGTGTCGTAGGACCCCTTAGGACATAGTTTAGCATTCCAATGTCTGCATAGTAGTCACGGGGATTTCCTAGGGGTCTTAACACGCGATAAGGCCTATTAGGATGCCAAGGAATTCCCCATGACCCCTTTTGACACATTTGAATCCCCAAGCATGTCTAAAGGGGTCATAGGAACCCTTAGGACACACTTGAGCATTCCAATGTGTCCACAAGAGTCACGGGGACTTCCTAGGGGTCCTAACATGCGATAAGGCCTATTAGTACCCCTAAGAAGTCCCCATGACACCTTTTGAAACATCTAATTTCTCAAGTGTGTTCGAAGGGGCTGTAGGACCCCCTAGGACACACTTGAGCATTCCAATGTGTCCATAGTGGTCACCAGGATTTTCTAGGGGTCCTAACGTGCGATAAGGCCTATTAGGACCCGTAGGAAGTCCCCATGACCCCTTTTGACACATTTGAATGCCCAAGTGTGTCCAAAGGTGTCGTAGGACCCCTTAGGACACACTTGAGCATTCCAATGTGTCTACAGAGGTCACGGGGACTTCTTAGGGGTCCTAACACATGATAAGGTGTACTAGGACCCCTAGGAAGTCCCCATGACCCCTATTGACACATTTGAATGCCCAATTGTGTCTAAAGGTGTCATAGGACCCCTTAGGACACACTTCAGCATTCCAATGTGTCCACAGGGGTCACAAGCACCTTCTAGGGGTCCTAACACATGATAAGGTGTACTAGGACACCTACAAAGTCCCCATGACCCCTTTTGACACATTTGAATGCTCAAGTGTGTTTGAAGGGGCCGTAAAACCCCTTACGACACACTTGAGCATTCCAATTTATTCACAGGGGTCACGGGGACTTCCTAGGGGTCCTAACATGTGATAAGGCATAATAGGACCCCTAGGAAGTCTGCATAACCCCTTTTGAGACATTTGAATGCCCAAGTATGTCTGAAGGGGTCATAGGACCCCTTAGGACACACTTGAGCATTCTAATGTGTCCACAGCGGTCACGACAACTTCCTAGGGGTCCTAACGCATGATAAGGCCTATTAGAACCCCTAGGAAGTCCCCATGACCCCTTTTGACACATTTGAATGCCCAAGTGTGTTTGAAGGTGTCGTAGGACCCCTTAGGACACACTTGAGCATTCCAATGTGTCCATAGGGGTCATGGGTAATTCCTAGGGGTCCTAACATGTGATAAGGCATACTAGGATCCCTAGGAAGTCCCCATGACCCCTTCTAACACATTTAAATGTTAAAGTGTGTCAGAAGGTGTCATAGGACCCCTTAGGACACACTTGAGCATTCCAATGTGTTAAAAGGGGTCACAAGGACTTCCTAGGGGTCCTAACGCATCATAAGGCGTAATAGGACCCCTAGGACATCCCCATGACCCCTTTTTACACATTTGAATTCTCAAGTGTGTCTAAATGCATCATAGGACCCCATAGGACACACTTGAGCATTCCAATGTGTCCATAAGGCTCACAGGGACTTCCTAGGGGTCCTAACACATGATAAAGCCTATAAGGACCCCTAGGAAGTCCTCATGACCCCTTTTGACACATTTGAATGCTCAAGTGTATTTGAAAGGGCTGTAGGACCCCTTAGGACACACTTAAGCATTCCAATTTTTCCATAGGGGTCATGGGGACTTCCTAGGGGTCCTAACGCATGATAAGGCCTATTAGGATCTGTACGAAGTCCCCATGACCCCTTTTGACATATTTGAATGCCCAAGTTTGTTTGAAGGCATTTTAGGACCCCTTAGGACACACTTGAGCATTCCAATGTGTCCACAGTGGTCACGGGGACTTCCTAGGGGTCCTAACATGCGATAAGGCCTATTAGGACCCATAGGAAGTCCCCATGGCCCCTTTTGACACATTTGAATGCCCAAGTGTGTCCGAAGGGGTCGTAGGAGCCCTTAGGACACACTTGAGTGTTCCAATGTGTCCACAGGGGTCACGGGGACTTCCTAGGGGTCCTAACATGCGATAAGGCCTATGCAGACCCCTAAGAATTCCCCATGACCCCTTTTGACACATTTGAATGCTTGAGTGTGTCCGAAGGGGCCGTAGGACCCCCTAGGACACACTTGAGCATTCCAATGTTCATATTGGGCACGAGGACTTCCTAGGGGTCCTAACTTGTGATAAGGCCTATTAGAACCCCTAGGAAGTCTCCATGACCCCTTTTGACACATTAAAATGCCCAAGTGTGTCTGAAGGCATCTTAGGACCCCTTAGGACACACTTGAGTGTTTCACTGTGTCCACAGGGGTCATGGGGACTTCCTAGGGGTCCTAATGTATGATAAGGCATACTAGGGCCCATAGGAAGTCCCCATGACCCCTTTTGACACATTTGAATGCCCAATTGTTTTTGAAGGCATCGTAGGACCCCTTAGGACACACTTGAGAATTAACATGTGTCCATAGGGGTCACAGGGACTTCTTAGGTGTCCTAACACATGATAAGGCTTACTAGGACCCCTAGGAAGTTCGCATGACCCCTTTTGACACATTTGAATGCTCAAGTGTGTCTGAAGGGGCTGTAGGATCCCTTAGGACACACTTTAGCATTCCAATGTGTCCATAGGGGTCACGGGGACTTCCTAGGGTCCTAACACATGATAAGGCGTACTAGGACCCCTAGGAAGTCCCTATTACCCCTTTTCAGACATTTTTATGTGCAAGTATGTTCAAAGTGGTCGTAGGACCCCTTAGGACACACTTGAGTGTTCCAATGTGTCCACAAGGTTCATAGGGACTTCCCATGGGGCCTAACATGTGATAAGGCCTATTAGGACCCCTAGGAAGTCCCCATGACCCCTTTTGAAACATTTCAATGCCCAAGTGTGTTCCAAGGTGTCGTAGGACCCCTTAGGATGCACTTGAGTGTTCCAATGTGTCCACATGGCTCATGGGTACTTCCTAGGGTTCCTAACATGTGGTAAGGTGTACTAGGATCCCTACGAAGTCCCCATGACCCCATCTAACACATTTGAATGCTCAAGTGTGTCAGAAGGCATCGTAAGACCCCTTATGACACACTTGAGCATTCCAATGTGTCGAAAGGGGTCACGGGGACTTCCTAGGGATCCTAACGTGTCATAAGGCATACTATTACCCCTAGGAAGTCCCCATTACCCCTTTTGACACATTTGAATGCCCAAGTGTGTTCGAAAGCATCGTAGGACCCCTTAGGACACACTTGAGCATTCCAATGTGTTCAAAGGGGTCACGAGGACTTCCTAGGTCTCCTAACGCATGATAAGGCCTATTAGGACCTCTAGGAAGTCCTCATTACCCCTTTTGACACATTTGAATGCACAAGTGTGTCCGAAAGGGCCATAGGACCCCTTAGGACACACTTGAGCATTCCAATGTGTCCATAGGGGTCATGGGGACTTCCTAGGGGTCCTAACGTGCGATAAGGCCTATTAGGACCCCTAGGAAGTCCCCATGACCCCTTTTGACACATTTGAATGCCCAAGTGTGTCCAAAGGTGTAGTAGGACCCCTTAGGACACACTTGAGCATTCCAATTTGTCCATAGGGATCATGGGGTCTTCCTAGGGGTCTTAACATGTGATAAGGCATACTAGGACCCCTAGGAAGTCCCGATGACCCCTTCTGACACATTTGAATTCTCAAGTGTGTCCGGAGGTGTCGTAAGACCTCTTAGGATACACTTGAGTGTTCCAATATGTCAAAAGGGGTTACGAGGACTTCCTAGGGGTCCTAACATGTGATAAGGTGTACTAAGACCCCTAGGAAGTCCCCGTGACCACTTTTGACACATTTAAATACTCAAGTGTTTCCGAAGGGGCTGTAGGACCCCTTACAACACACTTGAGTATTCCAATGTGTCCACATGGGTCACGGGAATTTCTAGGGGTCCTAACATGTGATAAGGTGTATTAGGACCCCTAGGAAGTCCCCATGACCCCTTTTGACACATTTAGATGCCCAAGTGTGTCCGAAGGGGTCGTAGGACCCCTTAGGACACACTTGAGTGTTCCAATGTGTCCACAAGGGTCATGGGGACTTCCTAGGGGTCCTAGCATGTGATAAGGTGTACTAGGACCCCTAGGAAGTCTCCATGACCCCTTTTGACACATTTGAATACCCAAGTGTGTCTGAAGGTGTCATAGGATTGCTTAGGACACACTTGAGTGTTCCAATGTGTCCACAGGGGTCACAGAGACTTCTTCTGTGTCCTAACATGTGATAAGGCATATTAGGACCCCTGGGAAGTGACCATGACCCCTTTTGACACATTTGAATGCCCAAGTGTGTCCGAAGGGGTCGTAGGACCCCTTAGGACACACTTGAGGGTTCCAATATGTCTACAAAGGTCACGGGGACTTCTTAGGGGTCCTAATATGCGATAAGGCATACTAGGACCCCTATGAATTCCCCATGTCCCCTTTTGACACATTTGAATGCCCAAGTGTGTCCGAAGGCATCGTAGGATCCCTTAGGAAACACTTGAGCATTCCAATGTGTCCTTAGGGGTCACGGGGCCTTCCTAGGAGTCCTTAGGTGTGATAAGGCATACTAGGACCCCTAGAAAGTCCCCATGACCCCTTTTGAGACATTTGAATGCCCAAGTGTGTTTTAAGGTGTCATACGACCCCTTAGGACACACTTGAGCATTCCAATGTGTCCATAGAGGTCACATGGACTTCCTTAGGGTCATAACACCTTATAAGGCCTATTAGGACCCCTGGGAAGTCCCCATGAGCCCTTTTGACACATTTGAATGCCCAAGTGTGTCTGAAGGTGTCGTAGGACCCCTTAGGACATGCTTGAGCATTCCAATGTGTTCATAGGGGTCACGGGGACTTCCTAGGGGTCCTAACGCACGATAAGGCATACTATGACCCCTAAGAAGTCCCCATGACCCTTTTTGACACATTTGAATGCCCAAGTGTGTCTATAGGCATTGTAGGACCCTTTAGGACAGACTTGAGCATTCCATTGTGTCCACAGGGGTCACGGGGACTTCCTAGGGGTCCTAACATGCAATAAGGCATACTAGGACCCTAGGAAGTCCCCATGACTCCTTTTGACACATTTGAATGCCCAAGTGTGTCCGAAGGTGTCATATGACCCCTTAGGACACACTTGAGCATTCCAATGTGTCCACAAGGGTCACATGGACTTCCTAGGGGTCCTAATGTGTGATAAGGCCTATTAGGACCCCATGACCCCTATTGACACATTTGAATGCCCAAGTGTGTCTGAAGGGGTCATAGGACCCCTTAGGACACACTTGAGTGTTCCAATGTGTCCACAGGGGTCACAGGGACTTCCTAAGGGTCCTAATGCATGATAAGGCCTATTAGGATGCCTAGGAAGTCCCAATGACCCCTTTTGACACATTTGAATGCTCAAGTGTGTTCATAGGGGCTGTAGGACCCCTTAGGACACACTTGAGCATTCCAATGTGTCCACAGGGGTCACATGGACTTCCTAGGGGTCCTAACATGTAATAAGGCCTATTAGGAGCCCTAGGAAGTCCCCATGACCCCTTTTGATATATTTGAATGCCCAAGTGCATCTGAAGGCATCGTAGGACCCCTAAGGACACACTTGAGCATTCCTATGTGTCCACAGGGGTCACGAGGACTTCCTAGGGGTCCTAATGTGTGATAAGACATACTAGGATGCCTAGGAAGTCCCCATGAGCCCTTTTGACACATTATAATGCCCAAGTGTGTCCAAAGGGGTCGTAGGACCCCTTAGGACACACTTGAGCATTCCAATGTGTCCACAGGGGTCACAGGGACTTCCTAGGGATCCTAATGTGCGATAAGGCATACTAGGACCCCTAGGAAGTACCCATGACCCCTTTTGACACATTTGAATGCCCAAGTATGTCCGAAGGCATCATAGGACCCCTAAGGATACACTTGAGCATTCCATTGTATCCACATGGGTCATGGGGACTTCCTAGGGGTCCTATCATGTGATAAGGCATACTAGGACCCCTAGGAAGTCCTCATGACCCCTTTTGACACATTTGAATTCCAAAGTATGTCCAAAGGGGTCATAGGACACCTTAGGACACACTTTAGCATTCCAATGTGTCTACAGGGGTCACGAGGACTTCCTAGGGGTCCTAACACGTGATATATTAAGGAATTGCATGATATATTACTCATTGGCACAAGAAATATTATTGATGAACATCGGATTGCAGCTACATCTATTTAATAGATAGAGAAAGATATATAAAATCTTCTTAATAGAGAGATTAATATGAGAGAAAAGGACATTTCAGAAGAAAATGGTTATCTTGGTGGCATCCAAGGTATGCCAATTACTTAGGACAAAGAGACAAAGTCCACAATTAATGGGAAAGAATGGGAAGAGCTTCTTGGACCCATGATAGAAGTTACAGATAAGGAGGAAGATCTAGGAAGGGGAAAATGACAAAGGAAAGAAGTAAGATATGCACGTGTGAGCCTATGTCAGATGATGATGATGAGTACTCACCATCTGCTAGTAGCTCAAGTAACAAGTGTTGTGGAATTATCCATAGAGCAATGTGAAATGAAGCCTCAAATTGGTTTAACAAGAAAAGAATTTGGTCATGCATTTCATTCTAGCACCACAAATATTTCTATTAGAAATGTCTATTCGTCAATGACCTTGCATTTACGGGACTTGGGAAACTAGGTTACTCATGTTGGGCATTATCCCTCAAATGTAAGTTCATTACCACCTTTGGCAAGGCAGTCTCACTCCTTATTTTACAACAAAGGGAAGCCATCTATTGTCCAAGGTTTTAATTTAGCTAACAAGTGGAGAGCTTCTCAAGGTACTAATCTCTTTCATAGAGAAGTTTATGATTCATCTCAAGGTTCTCGTTTAGGTGACCAACACCTTGGAGGTCCACAAATAGACCCATTGATTTCCCAAATTGGTAAAAGGGTAGATGCAGTTTTGGAAAGAGTATCCCAATTGAAGAGAAATGGAAATTCCAGTGAGCATAAAGTTATTGTAGATCCAATAGGTGTATCTCCTCCACTGACAAATATAACTGCTTCTAGAGACTTGTTTAAATGGAGACTATCTGTTCCCAAACATGCCCTAGCTGAGTAGATGAACCAGATGTTGCTTAAGTAAAGAAGATAGTGGTTTATTAAAGCATCTACATTATTTGAAGTCAAGCCTCAAATTGGTTTAGTGGGCAAATAATTTGGTCATGCACTTCATTCTAGCACCACAAATATTTCTATTAGAAATGTCTATTCGTCAATGGCCTTGCATTTACGGGACTTGGGAAACCAAGTTAGTCATGTTGGGCATTATCCCTCAAATGTAAGTGCATTGCCACCTTTGGCAAGGTAGTCTCACTCCTCATTTTACAACAAAGGGCAGATCTATGGTCCAAGGTTTTAATTAAGCTGACAAGTGGAGAGCTTCTCAAGGTACTGATCTCTTTTGTAGAGAAGTTCCTGATCCATCTCAAGGTTCTCGTTTAGGTGACCAACACCTTGGAGGTCCACAAATAGACCCATTGATTTCCCAAATTGGTAAAAGGGTAGATGCAATTTTGGAAAAAGTATCCCAATTGAAGAGAAATGGAAATTCCAGTGAGCATAAAGTTATTGCAGATCCAATGGGTGTATCTCCTCCACTGACAAATATAACTACTTCAAGAGACTTAAGTTTAAATGGAGACTGTCTGTTCCCAAACATGCCCCAATCGAGTAGATGAACCAGATGTTTCTTGAGTAAAGAAGATAGTGGTTTATTAAAGCATCTACATTATCCCACTTGCTATTAGTTACTACTTTTTGAGCAGCTTGCCAGCTGCTTCTGTGCAGGATTTCTGTAATATATAATGTCCTCATGCAAGTACAACATGACAGTTTTTGTAAACATTTTCTGTTGTAAAGGGTTAGTGATCAATATCAAAGAAAAGGTTCTTGCATGTATTATTTAGACACATATCAATTAGGAAACCATTTTTCTCCCATTACATGGTAGAAATACCTAGATTCACTTTGTGGGTATCAATAGGCAGCAAGATGAGCGAAGAAATATTTGAGAAGAGGAAGTACAAATGTTACTATCCAAAACCATTTGGAGAGTAATATTCTTCTCCTGATTGTAATAAGAAACTCAAAATACAGAAGACAACAAATAGCTGGGGCATTTATTTCCTATGACCTATGTCAATTTCAGTTCAATTCCTATTGATGATATTCTCAATGTGTAAAAATAAATTGATGTGTTATTTTAAAATGGTGTTGATTGAAATTTATGAACATATGTCAAATATCCATTTTTTCCAGAATTTGAAATAGAACCAGTGGTAATATAATCAAATTTGTGAATTTCACATCCAATCATTGGATGTTAATCAAAATTACAACATAGTAATATTTTTGAACCGATAAACAATCTTAGTCTTACTTAAAACCTACTCCCATGTATGTGGGTTCTTGGAGGTATCTACTGAGCAATGTGTGGATCTGTAATGTCCCTATCCAGGACCTTACTCACTTTGCTTAAAACTCCTGATTAGAATTTGGATTTCTAATGCCTGTTGTGATATTATTTAAGTTTGCCTTGATCCTTACTATTTAATATTGTAATGAATTGGTTATCCTTCCCTCCCTCCCTCCCTCCCTCTCTCTCTATCTCTCTCTCTCTCTCTCTCTCTCTCTCTCTCTCTCTCTCTCTCTCTCTCTCTCTCTCTCTCTCTCTCTCTATCCTTCTCACCTTCTCACTCTCTCTCTTCCTCTCTCAGCCCCTACCACCTTCTCTTTCTGTCTCTTCCTCAATGGCCGCCCATGAATTTTTTAAATGGCTGATTGATTTCCTTTGCTTCTTTCAATGGCCATCCATGATTTTTCTGCAATCTTCCAACCTTTCGTACATAGTTGTAAAATACATATTAATATATATTATATACATATAAAATAATATGTAATATATGATATATAATGTAACATTTAATATTAATATATATTAAATAATATTTAATGTAAAATGTATATTATATAATATTTAATATATATAATATATAATCTAATCTAATATAGGATGGAGAAATGGGAGGGAGAAAGGGGAGGGAAAAGTGAAAAATCAAAATTCTATCAGCCTTTTTGGGTACCCGATTAGGCTCTGTATTGCTTTGTGCACCAAACCTACATGGTCAACTATTGAAATGTCTCAAAAACATGTTTTTCCCCTATTTCCCTGAGTTCCAGACTTCGACCATGTAGCTGACAACTTTTTTTTCACCTGAATTTGATGAAACAAAAAGGGTATCTTAAGGAGATTATCAGCTTTCTATCAATATAATTTCTGTCAAATTTTGAATTCGGTAAGTAATTATTAGTTATTTTCTAATTGAGTTACCTCTAAAGTGCTGATTTATATATTAATTGAAAAATGACTATAACTTTTAGATGGTATAACATTTTTGAAATCCAAAAAATGTGTCACATTCTATGCTTCACCTACTATAAGGAAATTTTTTTTTGAATTTTGTAAAGTTTTGAATGAGTTAAGGTGGTCAGACACGAGATTTTTTTTATTCTGAAAATGTTGTAGCAAAAAATTCATAATTAATTATTTTTTGGAATAAAATTACATAAAAATATTCATCACATCCAGGCATGAGTCTACTACTTATATATAAAATCTTATAATAAAATATTATCATTTGATTATGATTAAGGTGGTCAGACATACACGTACTTCATGTTTTTTTCCAAAAAAATTTGTACTGCTGCATTGAAATCTATACTTTTCACCAATCATACTAACTTTTTTTCAAAAAAGGCCTAGTATTTTAGAAACCACATTCAATTTTCTACAGATTCTATTCTTACAACTTTTTGATATTAGGTTGATAGCTAGTTGAAATTTTCACGTCAAGTTGACTAACCTTGATTTGCTGATTTTTCATTGCCACTTAAGGGCATAGTTTGGCCCCTCATGATCTTGCACATAATCGACCCCTCTACTACATTCACTAGCTGGGGTGGGTTGTAAGATGAAGATGTCAATGAGAATTTATCCACATGGGCTCATAGCGATAATTCAAAATAAGAACCTCCTCACATTCCTATTGAAAAGTATTGTCTTGGATTTACAATTATGTAGAAAAAAGGCTATGATGGTAGTAGTGGCCTTGGAGTATAGAAACAAGGAATTGTTGAGTCTATTGTATCAAAAGGATGACCTCCTAATCTTGGACTCAAATTTATACCTTTGAAAATTGGCTCTTCACGTACCAAGTTACCCTCGTGTGAAAATGTGAACGTTTTTAGCGATGAAGAGGCATCTAAGGATACTCGGGCTAAAATTACCAATTCCAATGAATGGGAATGGGCCTCCTATTCTTCCAACCCATATGAACTTGATTGTATCTTTTCCAATCCCAATGACCTACTAATTGAAGATAAACATGTTGATGATAAACCCTCCTCCAAAAACTTGTCCTCAAGCATGAATCGAAACATTTTGCAATCCAATCCCCTACAATTCTAAGGATGAATCCAAAGAAACCAATGACATTGATATCTATATCATGGCCCTTACACAAGACTCCCATAATATCTACAATATCGACAATGACATCCCCTTAGTATACCATGAACTAATAGATTGGGATCAATAAGGACCACCGAGCTAAGATCACTTCAAAAATGATGAAGTTATCAAAACATTTTTGAACTCAGGGAAAGTATGCCATCAAGAGATTATAAAGGAGGCTTAGCCATTAATCTTGACACTGCAACTCATTTTGGGGAGTCAACTCCCTCTTCCAATTGCAAAAGTGAAAAATAATTAAAAAATAGAAAAAATGAAATAATGAAATAATTAGGTCTTCTGGTGAAAACTGAAAGGCACCTTTGGACCATAAAAAAATTAAAATAAAGGACTTATTTGAGGGTGAAAACCTCTCTGAGGAACCCAAGGATGGAAGAGTGGACATACCCCCACACAAAGAGAAACTAGCTCTGCTAAGAGAAATGACATAAGAAATAAACTTGGGAGAATTCAATGACCCAAAAATCATCCATTTTGCAGCACCACTGTCCCAAGAAGAGAAAGATCTATTTGTCAAATTCTTCATGGACAACTAGACCAACTTTGCATGGTCCTACGTAGATATGCTAGGCTTGGATCCAAAATTAGTTCTTCATCATTTTCTGTTACAGCCAGGTGCTAAACCAGTCAAATAGAAACTAAGAAAGATGCATCCTCAGATAGCTCTTCTAGTATAAGAAGAACTAAAAAAAAAATTGGATGTTGGATTTATCAGATCTATTGATTATGTAGATTGGATCTCTAATTTGGTTCCTATTAGTAAACACATTGGGGCATCAAAATATGCACACATTTTCATGATTTAAATAAAGCATGTCCTAAAGATGATTTTCCATTGCCAAATATTGACATCATTGTAGACATGATAGAAGGATATGAGATGCTATCACTGATGGATGGCTTCTTTGGTTACAATCAAATTTGAATTGATCTTGAGGACCAACCTAAGACAAATTTCACATGTGCCTAGGGAACTTACTATTGGAACATCATGCCCTTCAACCTCAAAAATTCTAGAGCCACTTATTAGAGAGAAATGACTACTATCTTCCATGATTTCATGCATATACTAATAGAATATTATGTGGATGGTCTACTATGTAATTACATTACAATAAAAGATCATTTAAATACTTTGAGCCTGATCTTTGAAAGAATGGAAAATTATAAGCTCTGTTTGAATCCCAAGAACTGTGTTTTTGGAGTAGTTTCTGGATAACTCATGGGCTACATTATTTATCATCGAGGCATCGAAGTAGACCCTGAAAAAGTACAAGCAATATTAGAAATGTCTCCTCCAACTACTCTAAGTAAATTAAGGAGCTTACAAGGAAAGTTACAATCTATCGGAAGATTCATTGCACAATTATCAGAGAAGTGTCAATCCTTCCTACATTTGCTTCACAAGGGAGTTACTTTTCAATGGAATGAACAATGTCAAGGATCTTTTCAAAAATTGAAGGAATACATACTTAACCCACCAATTATGATGCCTCATATTCCTAGGAAGCCCTTTCTTTTATACATTTTAGCTACTGAAACTACATTTGGATCTCTTATGGCCTAACATGATGAACAAGGTAGAGAGAGCCATATATTATATCAGCACAACACTTGTGGGTTAAGAACTCAACTAATCACTCATTGAAAGAGCATGCCTTGTTGTAGTATTTTCAGCTTAGAATTTGAGACACTATATGATCCATCATAAAACCATGCTCATTTCAAGAATTGACCCACTGAAGTATCCCCTTAGCAAAGCAACTCTCACAAGATGCCTAGCAAAATGGGTAACAATTTTTTTATATTTTGATATAGAATACATTCATAAAAAAAGAAATCAAAGGCCAGTCATAGCCGATTAGCTCACAGAAGGTCCAATTCCAGATGATCACCCTTTTCTATCTAATTTTCCAAATTAATCCATATATTCTTTTAAAGAATCCAACCAGTGGAAGCTCTACTTTGATGGCTCACATACTAGAAATATCTCAGGAGCTCGAATTATGTTTGTCACTCCCTAGGGTGATGTCATTCCAAAATATTTCATAATTGATTTTGAATGCACAAATAATATTGATGAGTATGAAGCTCTGGTTACTGGATTGAAATTAGCAATTCAATGGAGAATTCAACACTTAAAGGTGTATGGTGACTCCCAACTAGTCATTCAACAAGTCAATGATGACTATGACACAAAACATGAGAATTTGATTCCTTATAAGAAACTTGTTGAATTTCTAAAATATTAGTTTGTAAGAATCAAGTTTCAACAAATTCTGAGGATCCATAAAAAGAAAGTAGATGCCATGGCTACCATTTCTTCCATGATCAACATGCCACAAAATGAGGAACGTTGTGAATTTTTGGTTGAGCAATTATTGATCATGATGTTTGATATTCTACATTTGAGCTTGTGTGTGACATTGTTAGTCCTGATTCCCCTTGGTATTAAGATATCTACAATTACTTGCATTCCCAAATCCTACCCCATGACCTATCCAAGAAGAAACGTCGAGAACTTATTCATAAAACCTCTAGATATGTCATTATCGGTGATACTTTATACCAAAGATCCTTTAACCAAACCCTCCTTAGATGCCTTGATTTGCAAGAAGATGAAACTACTTTACATGACGTACACAATAGTATACGTGGAGGTTATTTCAATGGTTTGAGTCTAGCCTAGTAAGAGATGGATATTATTGGCCCACCATGGAGCAAGAAATATACAATTTTTCAAAAAAAATGTCATAAGCGTAAGATACATAGCAACCTGATTCATGCTCCAACACAAGATATGCAGCCAGTCATCTCTCCATGGCCATTTTCACAATGGGCATTTTATCTCATAGGTAAAATCACTCCTCTATCTTATAATGACCACAAGTATATTATCAAAACTACTGAATATTTCACCAAGTGGTTTGAGGCCATCCCTATGACGTATATCACTAGAAAACAAATTGCCAAGTTCATATTGAACTATATCATATGACACTATGGAGTTACTATGGCTATTGTCACTAATCATGGTAGCTTGTTCCAGAATAAAGATGTCAAAGAGCTTTGTGAGAAATTTAAAATTTATCATGGATTTTCTAGCATATACTATCCACAAGGTAATGGCCAAGCAAAGGCATATAATAAAACCATAGCCAAGGTACTACAAAAGACTATCAATAATGTTGGTCAAGACTGGTACTTGTAGTTGAATCCAACTCTTTTGGCCCGTTGAACCAGCATTCACACCCCTATTGGCGTGACACCATACTCTCTAGTCTATGCAATTGAGGCCATACAACCCCTTGAGGTTCAAATTCCTTCACTAAGAGTATCTTTGCAACATATCATAGATGGTGAACAATATAGAGTTTCCATACTCCATGAGCTAGAAATGCTAGATGAGCAAAGACAAGCTGCCTTATCTCATTTGCAAGCTTACCAAAACCATCTCAAAAGAAGCTACAATAATAAATTCAGAGGTCGCTACTTTGAAATTGGAGACCTGGTTTTGAAGATGAATTACAAAACCCAACCACAAAGAGATAAACCAGGTAAATTTGAGCCAAATTTGGAAGGACCATATCTAGTTACTACAACATATGGATTCAAAGTATATTAGATTACAATGAAATAGGGAGAACCATTTTTAGAAGAAATTAAAAGAATGTATCTCTGGAAGTACTGCATATAATTCTCTGAAAAAAGAAAAAAAAATTGCAAAAAGTTCTTGAAAAACTGCAAAAAAACAATCTGAAAAATACCAAAAAAGGTCAAAAAAGAAAAGAAAAAAATTGAAGAAAAGAAAAAATGGTGTCTTGATAGAAACCTGTCAAACAGGCTTCTTGACACGAACAAAAAGAAACAATAAATAGAAAAATTCTATCCAAAAGTGAAAACCTGGCAAATAGGTGCTTTGGGAAAGTACCGTGGTGAAAACCTGGCAATCAAGCATCACGTGTAGAGAGTTGTTGCTCCTCCATTTATCATGGTTCTGCTTGACAATTACTAATATTCCTTGACCATATTTTTCCCCTATGAGTCTTTTCTAGTGCCCCTTCATGGCCTGTTACTGCTTAATATTCTTTGTCACTTCCTTCAGAGATAGCTAGTTTGTCTATAGCTTGTCCTTGGCCTTTGTACATAGTTTGTTCTATTTGGGGACATGATCGTACATTGCTTTGAATTTGAATTGAGTTGGGACCGGGACTTCGAACATGGTTGATTCTTCTGCTCATCACTCGATCACATTGGAGACATCGACATGTAAATACCTTAAGGACATGAAAAAATTCTAAAAATTTGTACAAGAAGCTGAAAAAATCCTAAAAGTTTGGATAAGAATCTGAAAAAAAAATCCTAAAAATTTGAATAAAGAACTGAAATTTTTTTAGTAAAAATCGTATAATTTCTTGAAAAAAATTAGTAAAAATTATATAATGTCTTGCAAAAATATGTAAGAATCACATATTGTCATGAAAAAATTAGTAGAAGTCACATAATGTCCTGAAAAAACATCTAAAAACATAAAATGTCCTGAAAAAACCCTAAAAATTGCAAAAATGTCCTGAAAAAAGATGCCAAAAAAAATCACATATCTTTAGGAAACCTAAAAAATCAAAAAATCTTTAAGAATCACTTTCCAATAAAATTGCACATAATCCTCTTCCTTTTGTGTTCCAACAAGCATGCATGCAACTACAGTTTCAAAACGACATGCTTCAGCAAAATCATGCTTTCACAAGAAGCAACACTGAGGCAACTGATCTTCAACACCTATTTTGATTGGACTTGTTTAATCTTTCAATTGTCATAATCAATCAATTAACCTATCCACATTGTTAGCCTATCAATCAATCAATTTATCTTAATCCAACCTAATCATCACAACATTTATTCATTTTAAACACTAAAGAAAGTAACAATAAGATCAAAATGGCTATTGGCTCATACTATTTCAGTGAGTTGTTTTATCTTTTATTGATTTTCTTTCAAACATCTTCCTATGCTATTTGATGATATTAATGAAGCATATGAGAATGGTCAAGATGGTTCATGATTGTTTATTTTCATTTTGATTTCTGTCTGTTAGATGATCTCATGACATTCTAGGGCATTTCATTAGTGCGCCTTAGGAAAGACGAGATCATTTTTTGTCTGCATTGTGATTGTCTTATGCAAATTGATCGCATTATCGCTCTGGCTCTTCATGTCATGATGCGTTGCTTTCCTTTAAAAAATAAAAATAAATTTCTGATCACATGAAGTGCACTTAAGAAAGCAATTTTGTCATCTCTTACTAATATTGCCCGTCTAATTTCCATCTCCTGCTAACTCTCTGTCAGTCCTCACAGTCGCTTTGGTCTAGTGTTATTGTACACAAAAATAAGTGCATTTTGCATCCGACATTTCATGTTCATCCAAAAAAAGACTAAAATCATATTACATTGCATACTCATCATCTTATTGCATGAAAAAAAATACAAAAACATTGCATCCATGGCATATATGCATATCCTACATTTTCCAGAAAAAATAGAAAAGAAACAAAGAATAACATATTGCATTCATGTATTGCAAATAAAGATATATGATGTCAAATATGTATCATCACATAAGAAACATGAAAGAATTGAGCATATCAAGCACATATATCCATCATGAAAGAAAAAAAAGCATCATAAAGTAGTTGCATCTCATGTGTACATCTCAAAAATAGTATTAAAGTACGAACATCAAAAGTGTATGTATACACTAAGGCTTGTAGGCTCAAAACATATCATGTTTTTCATAATGTCCCTCTATGTGAGAGAGAATCCCCTATCAGCCTATTCTCTCTATGTCATCCTAGCCTCTTCCTAGCCTCAAAGATGAAGCACTGCCTTCCTGATCTTCTCGATCCAACCACTCCCTTGATGTTCACTGTCCTCTGGGAGTGTTCTCTACTCATGCTGCTCCCAACGCCCGCTAGTCACTGATCTCATGGTACATCTCTCATGTACATGTCCTTCCAGTACTGTATATCTACTCGAGCATCCCTTAGCATACTAGCTGCCTCGTGTATACTTGCATCTTCTATGCGCCCAATGAATTGTTGTGCTCTATCCCCTACTATATGTGCCCTATCCTCTTCCCTCTGAACTCTAGACAACGTTGTGTCTTGAGAGGCTATGGTTGTATCCCTCTCTACTATCAATTTTTCTTGCTCTACATCCCAAGAATCCCTAACAACATACCAAGAAGCCCTATTTGCATCCCTCTCTACGGTCAATCTATCGATCGAGCACCTCAAATCTTCTATTTATTGTCTATCATGCCTATCTTCCTCATCACCTGCAACCTCACCATGTATCTTAGGACCCTGTATATCCTGAGCATATGGTTGGTAATATAGTCCTCTCCCACCTCAATCAACATATCCTCTAGAAGATCCTCATCCTTGCTCTCATCACTACTACTAGAATTAGTGCCATCACCCTTCTCATCATCTTCCTCATCCCTGTCCTAATCATCCTCTGATCCTCCATCCTCTCCCTCTCCCTCTCCCTCCTCATCCTATGATCCTCCATCCTCTCCCTCCTCATCCCTGTCCTCCTCATTATCTAATCCTCCATCATCCCTGTCCCCATCCCCGTCCTCATCCTCCTCTCCCCCATCCTCTATACTACTATCCTTTGTATCTGATCCTGGCTCTCAAAACCTTGGCATTGGCACATCTGGATCTTTCAATGGTATAGGCCTATGTTGTGCAAACCATCTATCATACTCTCGCGTGGTCCCTTCATCCCTCACCTCTGCACTAGCTCCCCACTATCAAGGTTGTAACTGCTCAAACTCTACATGGGCAACATGTGATCTAATAGGTGCAGCCCATGCTCCGGTCTTTTCTCGTGAACGTGCAAATAGTGCCATCCCTGTTGGCACCCCCTGTCTCTCACCAAACTGTTGGTGCACTCTCTTTGGAAACTGTACCTCAATAACCACATGTCCTATAGTCACATGTCCAATCAAATACCTCTCATGTTTGCAATATGGTATCCTTAGATTATCCAAAAGAAAAAACCCTAAATTTCCCTTTGCCTTTTTATGATAGATGGATTCCAAGGAATCTGGAACTATTTTCTCCTAAAACACATAATCCAACCTCTAATGTTTGAGTAAATTTAATAAAATAATTAAATTTTAAAACTGAGTTCTAATGTTTGAGTAAATTTAATAAAATAATTAAATTTTAAAACTAACCGCTCCAAATTAAATATGTTTGTTGTTGTTTTTTTAAAGTGATATAATCTTTGAGTCCAATAATTTTCTATTGATGTATAATATCTGTTAGATCCATTGATCTAGATCTGATTATGCTGGTACTATGGTCATAATATTTAATTTGTGATTCTCTAGTTGGCTAAAATACAAACGGTTTGCGGTGAAGCTAAATTTTGAGGTCGGTTGCCTCATGTTTCCTAATTCATGTTTTGCGGGGTAGTTCGCTAACATACAAAACACTTGCCAAGGAAGCTGAATTTTGAAGTTAGTTTCCTTGTGTTTCCTAGCTCTACATTTTACGAGTGCCTCGCTACTATTAGAGCTTAATAAAAGTTTGACTTCAAGAGAGTAATTAGGATAGTTTTTCTGATTTTGAAAGACTTAGATAGCTCTATGGCCTAGTATGGATTCCGTTGGTATTATGGTTTTATCCTTAAATCTCATAGTGGTAGAATTAAAAATATATAATCAAATAGTTATTATATATTATGTTTTAGTTAGAATCAATAATATCTCTCTCCTAGAAACAATCAACTGCATTTTCCTAGAAACAATACAACAAACAACAAGAATAATAAGTGTTATCCACGAGAAGACCTAATTTGCACTTCTATATAATCTGTTTTGCACAGAATACATTACATAGAGAGATTTGGAGCTTCAGAGACGATGGGAAAGGCGTTAAATGTGTCTGTGTTGCTTCTGCTGGTGAAGAAACTTGGTGGAGATTGCAGACCTTCGAAATGGGACAAAATAGCTTGCTACTGCTACTATCGCTGCTAGTTGCAGGGAAGGAATACCCGATAATGAAAGTATCCAATAAAAGAATGATATAATAATATCATTTCAATAATAATGAGAGTACTGCAGCATAGAATGATATAGTAATATCATAATAGGATGCTACAGTAATATCATTTTCATGTTGTAGATTTGAAATGCTGAACTCCTTTAAGGGGAAAGAGATTTTATTTTGTTTGGATTTAATTATTGTCTTTAAATAAATCTAACAATTTTTATTTTTAATATTTTTATTTTTGGTTTTATTACGGGGAAGACATTCTTATATGAAGTGAACAGCTCATTTTTAAGAATCAATGAGTTATAATTAAGAAGAAGGTTCCAAGACTATATAATTAATTTCAACAGTGTACTACCATGTTTCTTAATGTACTGTCACATTCTTTAATTTTATGTAGTTTATTTTATTTGATAATTGTAAATATTAATTAAGTCAATAGGTTTTGTGTGGGAGCTTTGCTCGGGGAAATGACATTTTTCTCCTGGATAATTGTCAGTCCTCTTACGGGATAGTTTTCCTTTTCCAACTAGAAAAATAGAATGTTTTTTGCATATCTTTCACCTCCTCGCTTCTTTGATTTAAATGGTGCAAGGAGTGCAAAGTGAAGACAAAGACTAAGGTAAGAAATATGCCAAGTCCACGAATTCATCGCTCTTCACATCTTATACAATATTTTGCTCTTCATTTTGTCACCAATAGTTTACAATATTGCAACTTAAGATATTTTCTAATAAAATTTTATTTTATGCATAACTTCACATTTGCATTTGTCATGGCATGTCACATTATCTCTCAATATTATGGATTGCAAAGACAAGCTCTTTGTGCATTCTTAACATTGATCACTTTGCATGAGAGTAGTTGGCTCTTTGGACTTTTGCAAATCAATGGCTATTTGTCTACGAAATTATTGAATATCAATTTATTTTCTATTTTCATTATTAGGGTTTACGCTTAAAAAATGGGATTGGCTTAAAAGGAATTTTCTTGCATTGCTTAATCTTTTAGGAAATTGTAGTTTATTGTAAGGGCCTCAACTTAACCCAAATACAAAGCCTTTACAAGATGTATTTACTCATGCACAGAATGACAAGAAAATATCTTGCATGCGCTAAACGTTTTTTAAATTAGAATTTAGTATTGGTTATTTTTATAAATTTATCTAATTCGGTGGTTCTTCTAGCTTGATATTAATAGATGGATTCTTTTGTATGATAGGCTTCATAAAAATTTGTGTAATATTTTTTTGATTAATTTTCATGATTTGAGGTTATTTTTTTCATTAATTTCATTCAAAACTTGCATCCAAATTCTACATTCTATTATTTTTTCATGAAAATAATTTGATTAATTATATAGTAAATTGTATGTTGAAAATAAGATATGCTAAAATTTTTGATATACAATCCCTATAAATTGTGCATTTCATGGTAAATTTCTTATTTTTTAGGTTGTATTCCTATCATAATTTTGGATTGTTTTGATTAAGTAAAATCAGGTTTTGAAAGGACCCGAAACCTTGTACAACTCAAAAGATGTAGCAATAAAAGGCCCAAACACAACAGTAGAGACCACCAAAACAACAGAGGGAACACCCACCAAAAAAACTAACACCAAGGGGCAACAGTCCACAAAAAGGGTTCTTATGATTTATATTTAGAGCCACCGCTATAGGACCGAAGATTCATATCCAAAGGAGGAATGAATGACCTTGGTTTCTTTCCTTTCACAGTTGTCCATCCTTCCTCCAATATTGCAGCATCCTTCTGCCAAACCCCTGAAGAAACAAAAGAACCTACAATACACACCAAAGAAGAGTCAGCACCAAACAACACATTCTCCCTAGGAGAAACCGGTTTGGGCGAGTCCAAGAGTCAACAGTCAATTGTTATTAGTGAAAGGATCATGGAGATAAATTAGTGAAAGGATCAGGGAGATAAATTATAATGAGTTTATTCTTAATGAGAAACTGATTATTTTATATAGTTCACATTATAATGAATTTTATCCTTTTATATTGGTTGAAACATGCAAACATATAATCCTCATCTTATCCTTATTTTTAACTTTATGAACTTGACATTAAATTTTAATTTATAGAATGATCTTAATTAATCAAAAGGAATATTAAATTCAGAGTGATATATATATATATATGGGTGAACCCACAATGGTGGGTTACACTTTTTTGCTTGAATAGACACTGAACTCTACATTTTGAGAAAAACTTTCAGATTCAGATGCATATTGTCATTGAACCGTTCAAAATCGGAGGATGAAGTAAATTAGAGTCTTTTAAGATTTTCTGTCTAGATTCTAAATATATATATTTTTATTTTTTTTTAATTTATTTGAATACTTTTTCCTTTCTCCCACGAAAACTTGTATGGTGCTGAAAACGTCATTTTCAAATAGTAACATTATTTTCATAGAGAATAACTTTTTTTGTAAAATAGATATGAATGCGATTCTTTCGAATTTAGTTTTGTAACGTCCATATGGAGGGCATGCAATTGGTTTGATGACATTATCACTATTATTTCATATTTTATTAACATGTAAAGTTGACTAAACCATAATTTTGACGTACCTTGACTACATAGCTTATAACTTATTGTGTATTTATCGAATTTTAATTTATTTATTTTAATAGAAAGTAGACTTGAATAGGGAGGGTACTGTTATTATTCAAAAAAAAAATTCTTTTTTTACTATTTTTCATTGAATGTCAAACTCAGAGGTTTATATTTGATAAAAAAACCTACATTCATTTAACGTAAAAAATCATACACATAATAAATTTAAAAATAGTCAAATATATAATCGCTAGAAAGCTAGTTCCGAGTACTTGTTGTATGCAAAAGGATGTCTTCTTATTATTCCATTTGATTAGCATGCTTAAGGCCCGAAGCCATGAAATTCTTAGAATTTCTTCAAAACTTGCAACCATGGCCTAAACTAGGGACTTTCGATTGAAAGTACTTTCTATCAAAAGTACTTTGCCAAAAATTGCAAATTCTAGCCATTACTAAACTAGTTTCGATCAAAAGTCATTTAGTTTCGATAGAAAGTCAAGTTTGACTTTCAATAGAAACCTATGTTGGCCTTTTTGGTGGCATTTCCGGTTAATAAGGGTTAGGTATAAATAAATGTATATTTTTTTCATTTTATAAATTTGAAAGCTATAAAATAATTCACATTTAGGAGAAGGAAGACATTTTGGCACAGAATAATTTTCTAAGTTGTGATGTGAAATAAAAAGAGAAGGCTAAAAAAAAGTACATGACATTATTCAGAAGAGACTGAACAAAGACTACGTGAAGAATCACGAAAAAGATATCATCGTCAGAAACAAGGTATGTCTAAGATGTTTCTCTAGATAGATATTTTAAGTTGATGGTCAATACTTGTCTTAATGTTCATGTAAATGTGATATTGTACCTATTAGACTTAACTAGACCTAACTGTAGACCTATTTGGACTAATAGGACCTATTAGGACAAATTAGGACCTATTTTAGGACTAATAGGACGTATTAGGACCCAATTAGAATCAATGAGAACCAATTAGCACCTAATTAGACTCAATTAGAACCAATTATGACCTATTAAAACCCAATTAGACTCAATTATAATAAATTAGCATCTAATTAGACTCAATTAGGACCAATGATACCTAATTAGGATGAATTAGAACTAATTAGAACCAATTAGAACCTAATAGGACCTATTTGGACTAATAGGACCTATTAGGACCTATTAGGACTAATTAGGACCTATTAGGACCTATTAGGACTAATTAGGACCTATTAGGACCTATTAGGACTAATTAGGACCTATTAGGATTTATTAGGACTAATTAGAACCAATTAGGACCTAATATGACCTATTAGAGCCAATTAGGACCTAATTAGACTCAATTAGATCCAATTAGACTCAATTAGAACCAATTAGGACCTAATAGGACCTATTATGACTAATTCTATGACTTAATAGAACCTATTAGGATCTAATAGAACCTATTAGGACTAATTAGGACCCAATAGGACCTATTAGGACCCAATAGGACCTATTAAGACCTATTAGGACTAATTACCTGACTAATATGACCTATTAGTCCACCCAATTAGAATTAATTAGAACCAAATAGCACCTAATTAGACTCAATTAGAACCAATTAGGACCTAATATGACCTATTAGAACCAATTAGGACCTAATTAGATGCAATCAGAACCAATTAGGACCTAATTAGATGCAATTAGAACCAATTAGATCCAATTAGACTCAATTAGATCTTATTAGAACTAATTAGGACCTAACACGACCTATTAGATCCAATTAGGATGTAATACGACCTATTAGATCCAATTAGGACCTAATATGACCTATTAGACTCAATTAGGACCTAATATGGACCAATTAGGACCTAATATGACATATTAGACTCAATTAGGACCAATTAGAACCAATTAGGACCTAATATGGACCAATTAGACTCAATTAGGACCAATTAGGACCTAATATGACCTATTAGACTAAATTAGAACCAATTAGGACCTAATATGACCTATTAGACTCAATTAGGACCAATTAGACTCAATTAGGAACAATTAGGACCTAATATGACCTCTTATAACCTAGTTAGACCCAATTAGGACCTAATATGACCTATTAGACTCAATTAGGATAAATTAGGACCTAATATGACCTATTAGACTCAATTAGGACCAATTAGGACCTAATATAACCTACTAGACTCAATTAGGACCAATTAGGACCTAATATGGACCAATTAGACTCAATAAGACCAATTAAGACCTAATATGACCTATTAGACTCAATTAGGACCAATTAGGACCTAATATGACCTATTAGACTCAATTAGGACCAATTAGACTCAATTCAAACCAATTAGGACCTAATATGACCTATTAGAACCTAGTTAGATCCAATTAGGACCTAATATGACCTATTAGACTCAATTAGGACCAATTAGGATCTAATATGACCTATTAGACTCAATTAGGACCAATTAGGACTAATTAGGACCTAATATAGACCAATTAGACTCAATTAAGACCAATTAGGACCTAATATGACCTATTAGACTCAATTAGGACCAATTAGGACCTAATATGACATGTTAGACTTAATTGGGATCGATTAGACTCAATTACGACCAATTAGGACCAATTAGGACCTAATATGGACCAATTAGACTCAATTAAGACCAATTAGGACCTAATATGACCTATTAGACTCAATTAGAACCAATTAGGACCTAGTATGACCTATTACAACCTAATTAAACCCAATCAGGACCTAATATGACCTATTAGACTTAATTAGGACCAATTAGGACCTAATTTGGACCAATTAGGACCAAATATAACTAATTAGGACCTAAGTAGGACCAATTAGGACCTAATATGACCTATTAGACTCAATTAGGACCAATTAGGACCTAATATGGACCAATTAAGACCTAATATGATCTATTAGACTCAATTAGGACCAATTAGGACCAAATATGACCTATTAGACTTAATTAGGACCAATTAGACCCAATTAGGACCAATTAGACCCAATTAGGACCAGTTAGACCCAATTAGGACCAATTAGGACTTGAAATTAGGACCAATGTGGATCAATTAGGATCAGTTAGACTCAATTATACCTAATTAGACCCAATTAGACTTAATTAGGACTAATTAGGACCTAATATGGACTAATTAGGACCTAGTATGACCAATTAGGACCTAATATGACCTATTAGACTCAATTAGGACCAATTAGGACCTAATATGACCTATTAGACTCAATTAGGACCTAATATGGACCAATTATGACCTAATATGACTTATTAGACTCAATTAGGACCAATTAGGACCTAATATGACCTATTAGACTCAATTAGGATCAATGAGACTCAATTAGAACTAATTAGACTCAATTATGACCTAATATGACCTATTAGACTCAATTAAGACCAATTAAGACCTAATATGACCTATTAGACTCAATTAGGACCAATTAGGACCTAATATGACCTATTTGAACCTAGTTAGACCCAATTAGGACCTAATATGACCTATTAGACTCAATTAGGACAAACTAGGACCTAATATGAACCAATTAGGACCTAATATGACCTATTAGACTCAATTAGGACCTAATATGACCTATTTGAACCCAGTTAGACCCAATTAGGACCAATTAGGACTTGAAATTAGGACCAATGTGGATCAATTAGGATCAATTAGGCTTAATTAGACCTAATTAGACCCAATTAGACTCAATTAGGACTAATTAGGACCTAATATGGACTAATTAGGACCTAGAATGACCAATTAGGACCTAATTAGGACTAATTAGGACCTAATATGACCTATTAGACTCAATTAGGACCAATTAGGACCTAATATGGACCAATTAAGACCTAATATGACCTATTAGACTCAATTAGGACCAATTAGGACCTAATATGACCTATTAGACTCAATTAGGACCAATTAGGGCCTAATATGACCTATTAGAACCTAGTTAGACCCAATTAGGACCTAATATGACCTATTAGACTCAATTAGGACAAACTAGGACCTAATATGGACCAATTAGGACCTAATAGGACCTATTAGACTCAATTAGGACCAATTAGCACCTAATATGACCTATTAGACTCAATTAGGACCAATTAGACTCAATTAGGACCAATTAGAACCTAATATGACCTATTAGAACCTAGTTAGACCCAATTAGGACCTAATATGACCTATTAGACTCAATTAGGACAAATTAGGATCTAATATGACCTATTAGATTCAATTAGGACCAATTAGGACCTAATATGACCTATTAGAACCTAGTTAGACCCAATTAGAACCTAATATGACCTATTAGACTCAATTAGGACAAATTAGGACCTAATATAGACCAATTAAGACCTAATATGACCTATTAAACTCAATTAGTAACAATTAGGACCTAATATGACCTATTAGACTCAATTAGGACCAATTAGAACCTAATATGACCTATTTGAACCCGGTTAGACCCAATTAGGACAAATTAGGACTTGAAATTAGGACCAATGTGGATCAATTAGGATCAATTAGACTAAATTAGACCTAATTAGACTCAAGTAGGACTAATTAGGACCTAATATGGACTAATTAGGACCTAATATGACCGATTAGGACATAATTAGGACCTAATTAGGCCCAATTAGACTCGATTAGACCCAATTAGACTCTAAAGTTTTTGTTTAATAATTTATACTTCATACATGTAGGAAATGCTCAAGTATCACAAGCTCAACAAGTTGCCCAACCTTCAGAAGTTGGAGAAGGGTCATCACAAGCTCAACAAGCCCAACCTTCAAAAGTTGGAGAAGGGTCATCACAAGCTCAACAAGCACAACCTTCAGAAGTTGGAGAAGGGTCATCACAAGCTCAACAAGCCCAACCTTCAAAAGTTGGAGAAGGGTCATCGCAAGCTCAACAAGCACAACTCTCAGAATATCAAATAAGTACATCTCTCTCTCTCTCTCTCTCTCTCTAAATCTCTCTCATTGTCTCGATTTAGTCTGTTATTGGTGAATATACATTTTGGGTCTTTCCCATTAAGAAGTTATTATTTTTGTTGTGTACATGCAGCCTTTGATGATGAAAATGTTGGACAAGGGGCATCCCAAGTTGAATCAACCCAAGGTCAAACAAGTATGTTTTTCTCTCATTAGTGTATAAATTATTATAGGTTTGACATGTTCAAGAGCTTGTAAATACTTATTTCATGAAGGTCCCCTTAAGATGAGATATTAAGATATTTTTCTTTTATTTTGTTTGTAGTGGAAGTGCAAGAAACATATGTGAATGATAGTCTACTCCAATAGTTGAAGAGAAAAATTAATCGTAAAAGAATAGATCATTTAATTGAAATGGATGTGGAAAAATTGAGAGATTATGCTAAACAACCCATAAATATTACGAAGAGGGCAATGAATAAAAAGTCTAAGCAAATAATGAAACAATTTGA
>BSBK01008588.1:1142500-1165000 GCA_027943335.1 Chamaecyparis obtusa
CTCTGCTACTATAAATGCATATGCATCCAATAGATCCTCAGCCAAGCTATTCCATGTCACACATGTCATCTCTCTTGTAAGTCCCTCCAAGCTAGAAAGTGAATGGATGCCTACTATAGTGTACATGTCATCTACGATCCTACTAGTGGATGCTCTACCTAATGATCTAGAGTGTCGTTGAGACATCAGGTACTGACCAACCTGATCACTAGATATGGATGTGCAGTTGCTGCAATGTCCCCCACACTATCAATCACAACTCAAAGCTGGGTGCTACGAATAACATCATCTGCAATAGGACCCAATGAAGGAGCTATAGCAGGTGCCCTCTAACTAACAATGGCCCTATGTGCTGGTCTCTATCAATCAGCTCGACAAAAAGCATCTCTATCAGCAAGCCTACCATGCCCCTATCCTAGATGTGCTGGAAAATTAGTGTAATTAACAACATGACCTAAATGAACCTCAACAAAAAAAATTTGTGCAAAGTACAGTGGAATCTAGTCATTATTCGGACAACGACCATGGGCAGCTAGAAATCTAGGGTATATCAATGTCGATATAGCAGGATCCTCACACCTGGTAACCTGATACCCCTTCACATAATTTTTATCTACATAAGATGGGAAAACTTCCCCTTTCAGGGTCACTTTAGGCACTAAAGCCTGTACCTCCTTAAGAGAAAGACCAGAGCCAACCTCTTGTCTCTTCCTCTCAAGTATGGCCTCTATAATATCTAGGGCATAGGGAGTGGTACCATGAATGTCATCTCTAATGCTAATCAAGCTATTAAGGATGGACTGACAGGTGCTCTTATAGACACTAGAGCTAGATGGATTATTTATAGAATCTTGCAACCATTCAATCTCTCTATTAGTGTGTACAAATAGTTCTCTAGGGGGAATCAGTGCATCTGCCATGTGTGATGTGCAATAATATGTCTGATAGATCTAGAATATGTATGTACCTGAAAGATTTTATTTACAGTCAAATAAAGTCTATATATATGCTAACTTAATTAAAAATAAAATTAAATACTATGCACATTTCGCTACATTATTTGAAAGTAAAATCAATTACATTAATTACATTTAAATGTAAATTACATTTTAATAGGTCTAATGGGGTCTTAAGGGGTCATATAGCCTACCATAGGTCCTAATAGGCCCAATTAGGTCATAATAGGTTTAATTAGGTATAATTAGGTGTAATTGGGTGTAATTATGTCCTAATTTGTCTAATTGGGTCTAATTATGTCATAATTAGTCCAATTGGGTCTAATTAGGTGCTAATAAGTCTTAATGGGTCATATTAATCATAGTGGGTCTAATTCGGTATTAAAGGGGTCATATAACCTATTATAGGTCCTAATAGGTCTAATTAGGTCATAACAACTAATTGGGTCTAATTAGGTACTAATAGGTCTAATTAGGTGCTAATAGGTCTTAAGGGGTCTAATTAGGTGCTCATAGGTCTAATTAGGTGCTAATAGGTCTTAGGTGCTATTAGGTCTAATTCCGTTGTAATAGGTCTTATAGGTCTAATTAGGTCGTAATACATCTAATTGGGTCTAATTAGGTCCTAATAGGTTTTAAGGGGTCATATAACCTATCATAGGTCTTAAAATAGACCTAGATAACTAGGAATTATGAGGTCCTAATAGGTCTAATTGCATAGATAAGTAGGTCTAATTAGGTTATAATAGGTGTACTTGGTCTTAGAGCTCTTATTAAGCATATTGAGTCTAATTAGGTCTTAAAGGGTCATAGTACGAGTATATTAGGTGTTAATTAGTCTAATTTGATCTAATTACACCTAGAAGGGGTCCTATTACTCATATTACATAGATAATTAGGGCTTATTATGACTAATTTGGTCTAAGGGGTCCTATTAAGTTCATAAATATGTCCTTAATTAGGCAACTTATTACTATTCAATATTAGTTCCTATTAAACTTATATTAGGTCATATTACTCACATGTATTAGGTACATTAAATAGCATAATTAGGTATAATTAGGTCTTGTTATTGGTTAATTAGTATAATTAGGCCTTAGGGGTTATATATCCATATTAGACCTCATAATAGATCTAATTATGCCTAAGGGATCCTATTGCTCATATTAGGTGTACTAGCATGTCCTATTACTCATGATATTAGGTTTTAATTAGTCTTGAATTAAAGGTCTAATTAGGTCTTAAGTGGTACTCTTATGTCTTATTACTAAATTTAACAAATTAGATTATAATAGGTCAGCTATTATATCTAATTAGGTCTTAAGGGGTCCTCTTACTCATATTAGGTATACTTGGGACTAGTAACATGTCTTATTAGGTGTTAATTGGTTTTATTAGGTCTAATTACATCTTTAAGGCCCATCCTATTAATGATATTAGGTCCTAATTTGGGTCTTATTACTCATATTAGGTCCTAATAGGTTAAAAATTAGGTCTTATTAGGTAGATTATTAGTCTTAATTAGTCTTATCTAAGCTTTATTATGTCTAATTAGTCTTATCTAAGTCTTATGTACATACATGCATGTATACATAAAAATCTATCTATACACATGTATACATACATACATATATACATGTACATCTACATGTATGTATACATAAAAATCTATATATACATCTACATGTATATATATGTATGTATACATGCATACATGCACATGTATATACATGTGTGTGTGTGTGTCTATATATATATATATATACATACATGTATATATATACATGTACATATATACATGTATATATATCTATACATATATATACATGCATATATATAATAATGAAAAAATCTATATATAATCAATTATACACATGTATATCAAAAACTTTAAATTAAGAAAAATCTATATTATAATATATACACATGTATATCAAAAACTTTAAATAAAGAAAAATCTATATTATAATATATACACATGTACATATATACACATATGTACATGTGCATATATACATGCATATACATACATATATATGCATATATACATGTATACATGCATATATACATGCATATATACATGTATATATACATGTATATATGCATATATATGTATATATACATACATACATACATATATACATATATATATATATACATGCATGTATACATGTATATATACACATGTATACATATATATATATACATATATATGCATATATACACATGTATACATGTGTGTGTGTGTATATATATGCATATATACATATATATGTGCATATATACACATGTATATGTGCATATATACACATGTATATGTGCATATATACACATGTATATGTGCATATATACACATGTATATATGCATATATACTATTTATCCATCTATCAAAAACTACAAATAATAAAAATGAAATATCAAAATACCTGGAAACGACATTTTAAAATTTGGAAGCCGCGGGTTTCACTGTCGCTGAAAGTGACAGTGAAAGTCACTTTCAGCGATTATATTATCACCAAGTTTAACCCTAATTTGTGACTTTCGATCAAAATTCACTAGCTAAAGACTTTCGATTGAAAGTCCTTTAGTAACTTTCAATCGAAAGTTACTTCCGATCGAAAGTCCATAGTAGTTTCTATCAAAAGTAAACAATGAATTTTTGGCCGAATTCGCTTTTCAGCCCGAATTCATTCCTCCCAAAAAGTGTAACCCACTATTGTAGGTTCACCCATATATATATATATATATATATATATATATATATATATATATATATATATATATATATATATATATATATATATATATATATATATATATATATATATATATATATATGTATATGTATATCTATATGTATATGTATATGTATATGTATATGTATATGTATATGTTAATCATTTATTGATAACTAATATTAAATTTGAAGTTGATTTTTTAATGTATACTGAAAATAAATCTTTATATAAGAAAAGAAACATAAGATTTTTAAGGGTTTATAATAGAAACATTTGTTATGAAATAAAAAATTAGAAATCATCAAAAAATATTTCAAAAAATAAATTTATTTTGATGTTTGATTTATAATAGGAAAAAACTTCACAATTTAAAAATAGTTCTAAAGAGAAAATATAATAATAATAATAATAATGTTTATAATAGAAACATTTGTTTTAGAAGTAGAAAGTATGATATTAGAAACTAATTTTAAAAATAAAATATTCAAAGAAATTAAATAGATCAATAAATAATAATCAACATTTTGAAGGCGGAGCATGGGAGAGGAATCAAGCGGGAGAGCTTGTTCAAATTTTAGGCGGAGCCATGGCGAAGCGGCTGCTCGTGCTAGCTCTGGCACTAGTATTGGTGTTGGTTTGGATGGGTCTTTGGATTTGGGGATGCCATCCTCGCCAATACTAGATCTGACATTGCCGGTGTCAGATTCTTCTTTGTTGGGTCAGGGGAATATTTCCCCATGCAAGGGAGTCTCGAGAACCCCCTCGAGGGAAGTGTTTCCCGGGGCTTCACCTGTGTGTGAAGTTGTGTTAGGGGAAGTGCACTATCCTTCTCTTGAGGTGTTGAATGATGAGGTTACATCTTCAAAGGACCCACAAGTGGGGTCAAGTGGCAACTCCAGCCCTATTGGTGCTGAAGTCAACCCTCATAGCCCATAAAAGTGGTCGGAATTACTGGGATCTAGAAAGGTAGGAAAGTCTCCTTCCTCTAAAGAATTTGTTAAGGCGTGTCTTCAAGAAGGAGAAGTTATTTTTGTGCCAGACTCCTTGGTGGATCAATCGGTATCGGCTATGGAGTTCTTGTTGGTTGGTAAGTTCCTAGGTCCTTGTCCTAACATTGAGGTGGTTAGGTCTTTTGCTAAGAAAAGATGGTCATTGAAAGGCCATGTTGATATTATTGCCCTCCGAAAAGGCTTTCTCTCCTTTTCTTTTTCCAATAAGGAAGATCAGGACTATGTGTTATGTGGAGGACCTTGGATGTTTGGTAGAATGGTTGTGGCTTTTCACAAATGGGTTCATAATTGGGATTACTCTGATAGTTTCTTTATGGCTACCCCTATTTGGGTTAGGTTTTCCTAGGCTTCCCCTCAAGTATTGGAATGAGGGGGTCTTTAAGGGTTTAGCTTCCTCTTTTGGAGGTGAACTTATCTCAGTTGATCCTAAGACAGCTGCTAAGTCTAGACTAGTTTTTGCTAGGATCTGTGTTAATATTGGTCAGTTTGACAATCTCCCCTCAGTGATTAATATCAACTCCAAACTGGGTTTGTGGAAGCAGGAGGTAATTTTTGAATTGCTCCCTTTTGCCTGCTTTGCGTGTCATAAGATGGGTCACTGGGCTAAGCATTGCCCAAAGAAAACTCCTAAGGTTTCTTTGCCTATGGACTCAGATCCTAAACCTCAGAAGAAAACCAGACAAGTCTGGAAGGAAGTGAAGGCTTTGGAAGGTGATAATAGTAGTAAAAAGGAAGCTTCAGTTGAGAAAGTGGATTCAAATACTATCCTAGCGGTGGAGGAAGGGGAACTGGTGGAACTTGCATCACATGTTTCAAACTCTTTGGCTACCTCCTCCATGGATTTTACCCCTACTATGGGTAACCTTGTTGCTCCAGTCTCTCATATTTCAGATTCTCCTGTCAGTCCCTTCTTGGATTCAGGCGCTGGAAATTCTAGTGATGATTTTGTTCCTATTTTGGGAAATATAACTAATGACTCTCAGAGTGGCTCTCCAAAAGATAGAGTTCTTATTGAGGAATTAAAATTAGATGAAGATGACTCTTCTTCTTCTCCTGACACCCTATCGAGTAGTAGTGATGAAGATCTTGCTACTCGTGAAGATCCCTTAGCAGATCAAAATAAGCAACCCTGGATTGTTCAAAAGGGGAAGAAACAAAAAAAGGAGAGAAAAATTATTACACCTAGCTCCAAGGGTGTCACTGCCAAAAGTAAAGCAAATTTGGGAACTAAGGGTCTTAAGGCGAATGTTAGATCTTAGAAAAAAACCCAAGGTAGATATACCAACAAAGAGATTAGAGAAAGAGAAAGTAAGAAAGATATTGCAGATGGTAAGTAGCTTACTATCCAGGGAGTCTGCACTCTGGTCAAGAAATGAAGTTCATCTCGTGGAACATAAGAGGGTTGAATGCCCCTCATAAGCAAGACATCCTCAGGAATCTAGTAAGAGACCATAAACCTGATATTATTTTTGTTCAAGAAACTAAGATGGGGAAAGATAAGGTGGAAAAAAATAGAATATTAAAAAATAGTGGGATGGTAGGTATTAGTTTTGAAGGCGCTTCGGGAGGGGTTGCTATTTTTTGGAATTAGAATTATGTTAGGGGGACTGTGATTATGGAGAATCTGAACTGCTTAAGCATTAACTTTGTTCATGTCAAGCTAGATTTTGAATGGGTTGCTACTAATATTTATGCTCCCAACTCTAAAGTTGGTAGATCCCAGTTCTGGAAAAGGGTTGAAAATCATAGAAATTCATTCCAGAACCTTCCCTAGTTGATTATTGGTGACTTCAATTATCCTTTGAAAGAAAATGAGAAGTTTGGTGGAGTGGATAATCAGAGTCAACTTGATGGCAGAGTGGAGCTTATGGAATTTATCAACAATCAAGCTCTTTTTGAAATGGAGCTTTAGGGGGTCAATTATACCTAGTCGAATAGAAGGATTGGTCAGGACCTCATCCAAGTTAGGCTGGACCGTGCACTGATTTCTAGGTGCTGGCTCCAAAGCTTTGGCTGCTCCTTGTCATCCCTTTCAAAGATCGGTTTTGATCACTTCCTGATATGTTTTAGTGCTGATTCAATTACTGTTAAGGGCAACCTGCCTTTCAGATTTGAAAAGATGTGGATCGATCATCCGGATCTTGAACAGAAGATTAAAGACTGATGGACTATCAATATTCAAGGAACTGCGATGTTCAGAGTAGTTAAAAAACTTCATAATGTTAAACAGAATGTCAAGTCTTGGAGCAAAGATGCTTTTGGTGACATTTTTAAATCTAAAATTTAGCTGAAAAGGGACCTCGATATTATTTAGGATACCATTCAACATTCTGGGATGACTCAAGAGCTTGGGGATAAGGAGGAGAGTATCCTTTCTGAGACTCATAATATTATCTCCAAGGAGGAAGAGTATTGGAGATAGAGATCTAGATCAATTTGTCTTAAAGTGGGGGACAAGAATACTAGATTATTTCATATGTTTGCCTCTAAACATAGAGCCTCTAACAAGATTTCCAAACTTAAAGTGGAGGCTAGGGAGGTTAGTAACTATAAGGATATATCTAAGGCTATGATTGATTTCTTCTCCTCTCTTTTATCTAAAGATTTGAATCTTCATTTGGAAAATCAAGATACTCTTCTTGATTCCTTTCCTGCCATTGTTGATGATGCCACCAACAAAGCTTTAATTGTTATCCCTTCTTTCGAAGAAGTCGAGTCTTTTGTTTTTTATTTTGAAGATGATAAATCCTTGGGTCCGGATGGGTTCCTTATGTTCTTATTTCATAAATTCTAGCATATTATTGGTAAGGACATCTACAACACAGTTAAATAATTCTTTGGAGAAAGATCTTTGTTAAAAGAGATTAATGTCACCTTTATTGCTCTAATTCCTAAGAAGCCTGGTGTTGATTCGGTGGATTCCTTTAGACTGATTAGCCTATGTAACTCTATGTACAAGATTTTATCTAAAGTTATAACCTCTCAGTTGCTGGTTATTCTTCCTCAGATCATCTGTCCTCAACAAAGAGGATTTGTTCCTAGCAGGCAGATCCTTGATTCAATTATGAAGGTTCATGAGGTTATTCACTCTACTCAGGTTTCTCTTAACTCTAGCTTTCTTTTGAAACTTGATCTTTCAAAGGCTTATGATCGGGTGGACTGGGACTTGCTGATCAAGGTGTTGAGATCTTTTGGTTTCGGTGACAATTTCCTCAAACTAATTTTCTAGCTCATTAGTACTTATACTGCTGCTATTATGGTTAATGGATCCCCCTCCAAATTTTTCAAACCTTCCAAGGGGCTTTGGAAGGGAGATCCTCTGTCTACTATCCCATTTGCAATCATGGCTAAATGTCTGGGGTGTTATCTCCAGCATTTAGTCTCCAGTGGTTCTTTCAAAGTTCTCTCCCCCTCATCGGCTTCTAGACCTTATTATCATGAAAATTTCATGGATGACACTATCATCATTGGATTTTCATCTATCCAGGAAGCTAGGGTTATCAAACAAGCTCTTACCACTTATTCCTTAGGCTCTAGTCAAACTATCAACTAGGATAAGAGCTCCTTATTTTTTATCAGTACTCCTAAGGATAGGCATAATAGAATTGCTAGAATTATTCGGTGTAGAATTGATATCTTTCCTGCTACCTATCTTGGCCTTCCTCTAGGTCTCAAACCTCCTGATTCTTTTTGGGCTGGTATAGTGGATAGATTTAATAGAAATTTGGCTGGTTGGAAAGGTGCATTACTTAGTCAAGCAGGTAAACTTCAGCTTTTGAAGACCTCTCTATAGAGCCTCCCCATTTGCATTCTTAGTCTTTTTAAAATTCTTGGTAAACATGCAGATATTATTGAGAAAATTTCAGAGAAATTTTTTGTGGTCGGGAGTGGAAGAAAAAAAGAGATTGGCTCTGGTGGCATGGGACAAGGTTTTTACTCCTAAAAAGTGGGGCGGGGGTGGGGTTGGGTGTTCACCCTCTAAGAGTGACCAATGTGGCACTTCTGGCTAAATAGACTTGGAGGATTTTTGGGGAAAAGAGAGAATGGAATGAAATTATCCATAAAAATTATCTCTTTTCTTTTTCCCACATCTCTAAGTTTTGGAAAATGGATTTGAAAGTCCAGGGTTCTTCCATTTGGAATAGTATCTAGAATGCTAAGGAGATAGCCTTTAAAGGGGCTAAGTGGTATCTAGGCAATGGCAAAAGAATCATGTTCTGGGATGATTGTTCGCTCAAAGATTTTCTTCTTAGCTTTGTCTCCATCTTTCAACCTTTCATTAACTTCTATATTCAAAGATTTGGGTCTAGGGTCAGGGACTACTAGAGGAATGGTTCATGGATTGACCTCTCCTTAGTGGATGAAGTGCTTAAGCCTTTGATGCTAGATCTGAGAATCTGGAAGGTTAAGTCATCCAAAGAAGATGAGTTGTTTTGGGGTATTCTTCCTTTTGGTGTCTTCAATGTGGCCTCTTGCTCTAAGCTCTTACTGAACTAGCTAGATCCTCTCCCCTTTTGGGCTCAGGTGTGGGACAAAAGTTTAATTCTGAAAATTAATATTTTTTTCTGGATGGTTTTGCAGAATAAAGTTCTTACTATAGACAACCTCCAGAAACGTGGTATGATTTTGAGTAATAGATGTTTCCTTTGTAAGAAATCTAAAGAGTCAGTCTTCCATCTTGCCATTGATTGCAACTTTTCTTGGGAAGTATGGTGTCTTTTGTTACAATGTTGGCAGATTAACTGGTTTTTTCCCAATAATATGGATAATTTATGTATGCAATGGAGAAAAGTGGAGGTCCCCATGGATCAACAGTTGTGGAATCTTATTTCTCCCCACATGATATGGAGGTTATGGAGAGAACACAAAAATAGTCTTCAGGAATAATGAACTCCCACCTGTGGTGATTATTGAAAAGATTAAGAGAAGTCTCAGGGAAAACTACAGCTCATCGACTGGTATGATATTGGACTTCAATGTTGGTGTTTTCAGTGCTAGACCCATAAATAAAACCTCAACTCAAAGGGATAATTCCATCTAGCTCTCTACCCCTCCAGGATGGATTAAAATAAACTTTGATGGTGCTACGAAGGGCAACCCAGGCCCGGCGGGTTGTGGTGGGCTCATAAGAGATGACATGGAAAATTGCCCTTCTGCTGTGGTGATGCCCATTGGGGTGCAAACCAATCATGTTGTAGAAGCCATGGCTCTTCTACAAACCCTTAAAATTATTAAGAAAGAGATGGCTCAGAATGTATGGATTAAAGGAGATTCAATGAATATATTAAGGTGCATCAATAAAATTACTAAACCATCATGGTCCATTAAGTTGATAATCAAGGAAGCCCGAATAATTATTAAGTATTTTAAGCAAGTCATTATTTCTTACACTTACTGGGAAGTGAACTGTACCGCTAATGAGCTGGCTAACTTTGTGGTTAAAGATAAGGACATCATGATCTGGCACGGATGTAGCAATCTCACCATTGATATGAAAGCCAAGTTGGCTTTTGATAGGTCTCAAAGTAAAAGGGGGATTGGGAGAATCTCAAGAAATTATGATGATAAGACACATTTTAGTGAAATAGGTTAATATGATTATAGAAAGTGGTGCCTTTCCCTAGATTACTAATTGTAGACATGAGTTGATCTCTGTTTATTTCAAAGTTGCCTTTTCTTTCAACATTTTATTTTTCTTTGCTTATGCTACTGTCATTGTTATCTTCGAGATCATGGGTGGTGGGCTAAATCAAAGGGAACCGAAGGACTGTGTGAAATGGAAAAACATGTCGGATGTCTGGGAAATTTCTAGAAAGGGAGGTCTTACTACCTATATGGAATGGTTGCATGGGACTAAAGATAGCACTAGGAATATATTTGTGGAGTCCTAGAAAGATGGGGCGGTTACTATAGTAGCTGGTCTCACTATGAACATAACAGAGGAACTCATTGCCGAGGTGTCCAGGCTGAGCCTCAAGGGCATTAAATTTTACAAAGATAAGAATATTTCACAAAAGACCATCCGTCATTTCCCCAAAAGCAAGGTTGAAGTGCAGAGTTTGGTGAAAGATTCCAACGACTGCTATGATGTCATTGCTTTCAAGGAAATCTGGGTGGTGGTGATGATAGCGATCATGGAATATATTACCCTTGATGATAGGTATAAACGCACCCATTCCTACCATTTTGTGTTTCTCTGTCATTTCCGTCACAAGATTAGGGTGTCTTTGCCTTACTATATCATTCAATCCCTCCACCTCAATATTTCTCAGCATAGAAAGAAAGAGAAGAAACCCATACTGCATAAGGGGCTTATTCTCCTCATTGTAGAACACATTAAGCAGACTGCCATCTCTAGCCCTATCATTTCTTCGCCCAAAACTTCTGGCTTGGCTAAGAAATGTATTAGGGAGAAGGTTGCTAAAAAGGAGAATCCTTCTTGAAAAAATTTAAAAAAGGATAAGGATGTGGGTATGGATACTAACACCACTATTGATAGTGTGGATGGTTATGAGGACATAGCTAATTCGACTGAGGAAGGTAGTGATGCTTCAACTTTGGTGTCGAATACGGCTTCAGGGGATTATGAAAACATAGAGGAGGAGGCTGGTGGTACTATGGAGGCGGGGAATACCTCTGTGATCAAGAATAACAATGATGATGACAAGAATGAGGAGGATGTTGGTGGTCAAGAGGTCCCAATCTTGGTGGAGTATGATAGTTTCAAAGAACATGACGTGCCCATCTCCCCTAAGCTGGAGGTTATCATGGAGGTCTGTTCAGATATTCATAACGATGCCCCTGATGCGGAGAAGATTTCCCCTAATGCAGAGATGGTTTCCCCTGTTGTGGAGAAAGTCAATGTCCCTGCCTATTCTCAGAACATTCCCTTTGCCAAAACTGTTGATATGCAGGAACGAAATGTTCAACTACTCAAAGAAGATATGGATGAAAAAATTGACCCTCCCTTTGGGGTTCTCTAGACTGCAAAGGCAGCTTCTATGTACTCATTTTGTTTCTTGAAATGGTTCTTTTAGGAAATAAAAAATTTGAATTTAAAATGTCGTTCTATTTCTGCTAAGGTTGATTCCCTTCAGGAAAGGTTGGAGTCTAGTTTGAACACTTTGGATGGCAACATGAACAATGACAGGGACAAGAAGGTGTAGGAAATGCAAGTTAGAATGGATACGCTGGAGAATGCCATGAAGAAACATATGTCAGATAATAACATCTTCATGGGTTCTACCATGGACTATTTTCTGACCATCAAAGCAGAGCTGGATGTCGGTTCCCCTAGCAAGAAACCTGAGGAGGATAATGAGGATATGGGAGATGAGGGCCTGGGTAAATGTACCTAGTCTGCTAAAAGGAGAAAGATCCAAGATAGAATCTGGGAGCTTTCCAACTTCAATGCTGCCATAAAAAAGATTTTTGAGGCGAAGAAGGAAGCGGATGAAACTCGTAAAGAGTTTTCTTATTGTTCTTGGTTCCTGGTGCTATCCTTTTTTGGTTCTCCCTAGTTGTCGTTCTTTTGCTGGTGTTTGGTTTTGAGGTTTTTTTTGCTAGTTTTGGTTCTGGTGGGCTGGGTCCCAGTCCTGTTTCTCTTTTGTATGCTTAACGTTTAAATCTTTTATTCTCTACTTGTATAGGGTTTTGAGTCCCCTTTAAAACCTATTTTTTCCTACAATCAAAAATATTTTTTTTACCTTATTCAAAATTTAGGCTTTAGGGATTCCAACTCTTATTGTATGGTTCTTTTTTATTCTTTGTATTTTTTAAATCAATTAATTTAAAGTAGATTTATAGTGCAAGATTACATTGGCAACTTCTAGATTTGGAAGAATTTAGTATTGTTACGTTGATGGAATTTTATAGTTCAAGATTTCCCAATAATCCTTCGAATTTTAGATTTTCTTTGTTAAGCTGATAGGCTTTATGTGGGGAGCAAATAAATAACTTTTTCCTCTCGGAAAGTTGTCAACCCCTCTTCCTGAATAATTTTTCTTTTTTGGCAATGGAAAGCACTTCACATTTTTATAGAAACTTACCTTATTTTTTCCTTAAATTTCTCCAACTTTTTTCAATTACTCATGTGACATAGACATTAACATCTCTCACCAATATTTTTAAGTTTATAAATTACAAAAATTACTTTTTGAGGAAATGATTGGTTGAATTGATTTGAGTCTTATACATGCGATTGCTAGTTTTTTAAATAGATAAATTATTATTAATATATATAAATTATTGCATTTATAATGTAATAACTTTCTTGCTTTTTAAATTTAAAAATATAGAATCTACTTTTAAGAATCATCATATCAAAATATTGAAAGGCCAATTAAGAGTTAAAAGAGGAATTAATATTTTAACTAATTGTCACTTTAGAGATCTCCACCCAAATTAAATGATGCCAGAATCATAACTTTAAATATTTTGGATTAAAACTGGTGGCGTCCCTTGGATTCTGAAGAGTTTGGTATGAATTTGACTCCATGAACATTATAAATTGTCTTAATGGTTCCCCACTTCACAGTTGGACCAGTAAGTCCCTTATATTGGATTATTTGGATATTATTAATTTATTTCAAATGTTTAAAATTAGGCATGTCTATTGTGAGGGGAATTATTTGGTTGATGGTTCGGTCAATATGGGGGTTAATCTACCCAGTAAAACTTATTGGAGACTGAAAGACCCCATCCCATATGAAATTAATGCTCTTATTTATAATGATGAAAAGATCTATTAATATGGAGGAGCTTTGGGGAATTATGATTGGCATGTTTAACTTCGTTTAGTGAGACCTTTTCAAAAGACCATTCTTTATCAAAGCTCCACATCACATGTACAATTTTTTGAGATTTGGATTGTCCATCTTGTTCTTCATTCTGGTGTGTTTGTATCTTGGAGAGAACTTCATAAAATCAAGGTAGATCAAAACTGAGTTGAGCCCATCATTTATGATAAATGGTAAAGTGATGATGATGTTTTGAAGGAACTTTCTACAAGGGGTCTCACCATATTCATTGAGAAAGATCATGGGAATAATCATCAATTTATAGAGGATTTTATCGATGGTTGGTATGATGTGATTCTTAAGGTGTTTAGCATTGAATTGGTTATCTCAGAGGATTTGGTTGTCAGAGTCTCGTAAACCCTGGTTTTAGGAAGGAAGATTTTCAAGGGTAAAAAAGCATTGATGAAGCCCTTATGAATTTGTTCATCAGTAAGGAAAGATAAAATATTTAGAGAACACAAATGGAATCTATGACAATTTGTCCATCCCTCCTCTCTAGACCAAGAAAGTTAAAGTTATTATGAGGTATGCTACTTTGGTGGCTAGTTTATAGCCTTTTCAACTACCACTTTGTCATTCTAAAATATTTTAGATATGATAAGTGCATTTATATTCCTTTCTACTTGTTCTCTTTTCTATCTCATCACACTAAATCTCATAGAAAGAATCCCTCAAATCTGGTTCTACATGAGGGCTTAATTTTCCTTATAATAGAATTTTCCAAGTCTATTCTACTGGCTAGAAACCCAAATATGACTAAAGAAAGAAAGGATGTCAATCAATTTCTCAAGAAATATTTGATTTGTCTTGAGGAATTAGATTTGTTAGAGGATGAGGGTGCATGGGGCTCAATTGGACAATAGAAAAAACCCAAAAAGGGAAGCCAAGGTCCACTTAAAATTTGTGATTTTACATGAGGATCGATTTATTCCCCCTTAGTTTGGTGTGACCTTGAGTCTTTCAGACCTAGTGGTGATATTAAATGAAAGAGAAAAGTTAAGAGTTCATCTTCTATCATGGCAAAAGGAAAAGGAAAGGGCTTGTTAACTTCATCTTGAGCTAATAAACTCAAATGAGACACTTCTCTTGATGAAACTCATCCTCTCCCTTTGAACCCCCTCCCCCCCCCCCCCCCCCAACCCTTTCCATCCTCCATCCTCACCCCCCATCTAGCTATGAATGATGATAATTTGGACCTACATGTTCATATACCTGTGGGAAAGGAGTCTCCTTTGGAAAGGGTCATCTATGTATGAAAATTAAAATACAAGAAGGAATGTCAAAGAAACTATGGATGGACCACTATTCTCTCCTAATATTAATTGTGTTAGAGCTAAGTACAATAAAGAAAAAAGAGTTGTCTACCCCTAGCAATGACAAGGTTAATAAGCTTTTTGTTATGACCTAGAATTTATTGAAGGGGGTTGAAGATCTTAAAAGTGATCTGTAGTAGAGAATGAAGGCCTGCAAGGATGATAATGTTAACAAATATGATAAATTGAAACTTTTTGTTGTAATTAGGCAAACAACTATGGAAACAATTTTAGATGGTCTGAGGATGAATGCTCAAATGAATATTCTACAAGGTTTGTTTAAAGGTGTTGATATTTTGTATTTTGGGAGCTATGAGTCAAAGAAACAAGGTTTGGAAAAATGTGCTATTTTATATTTGATGCCTGACCCTGCCACAAGATTTGGAAGAAAAGACAAATATGATACTCCAATGGCCACTATGGTTAATAAGTTGTAGATCATTAATGAAGATATGATTATGAAGAATGATAATTTGTTAAAAAGTCTATAAGGTTTCTAGGGTGTGATGAGCCTATAATTTGTCATATTTAATATCTATGATTTTTTATAACACTTTACATCATGTTTATAATACCTTTCCAAGTCATTTCCATACATTACCTTGATTTATGAAGCATTAACTATGATTAATGATTTATTGATTAATATTTGTATTAACAGCATGAGATTTCCACAATCCATTAGTAATGAGATGATATTTCTGGATTCGATTGTGTGTGTATTTTTAGCATCAATCGAATCCAGAAATATCATCTCATTAATATTTGTATGTCTAGCTAGTTAATGCTAAATTATGATGATTTATTATGATAAATGGTTATTATTAAATAATAAATATTTTGAAATGATTAACATGATGTTTTTGAGATAATTCAGTCATTCATGCAGCTGGAAAGAAGGAGAAGCAAGTTGACACTTGTCAATATTCAACAGTTGCAAGAAATGCAGAAAAAGTCAAAAAGCAGTTTCAATAAAATGGGCATATCTCACTCAATTCTTAATGAAATTCAGATTTTCTTAATGATTTGGAAAGCTAAAAAAGAGGAGAAAAATGTGTTAAAATTTTTTGATCCAATTCACAATACTTAATGAGAAGAACTTATCTAAAGTTTACAAAGTAAAAATAGCCGAATTTGAAGGCAGCCAAAACCTAGTCTTGGTAAAATGATCATATCTTTCTCATTTCTTAATGAAATCTAGATTTTCAAAATGATATGGAAAGCTAAGAAGGAGAAGTATAATCTGGTAAAAGCATTTGAGATAACTCACAATAATAAGTGAGTACCATTCGTTTGAATCTAGCCATAGGAAAAATGGAACAAAAAATCAACAGACTTAGTCAAACTTCTTCTATTTATTATAATTTTAGTTATGACTTCAAAAGAGGTTGGATATGATTTGTATTGTATTTATGAACACAAACAAATATCCAACAAATTAGCTTTCTCATTAAAGAGTGCAAACAAACTCTTTTTCCAATCAGTCAAGAAGATAAGTTGTAATAAGACTCTTCTTCTTAGTCATTGTTTTGGAATAAATCTCTTCCTTGTTTAAAGGAATGATGAGACACATGTTAGATGGTTGTTAGGGAGTTAATAAGCATATATTCGAAATTGTAATCAAGAAAAAGAAGGATCAAGTAGTATTTGTTCATTAGCTTTTATGTATTACACAGTTTCCTGCAACCATTACTATGCAGTTCCTGCAGCCATTACTGTGTAGTTAGATTTATTTCCAACATTGTTATACTCTTAGTTTTTGCAATGATAGAATAACTTAGAGAATTTCATATTGCATATACTTTGCAGACCTATTTCAAGTATACATCCTCGGGTTGATAATTTAAATGTGCCTTCATAATGATGAGCTAACTATTTAGCATGGATGTCTAATCTCTAAGTTATGGTTGTAAAACCTAGTTATTAAAACCATTATAGAAGCCCAACGGGTGTTTTCCCATTTTTTGTTATAATAATTTGTCGGATGCATTCCCATTTTTTTTTTGTTGGCTTTGCTCTCGACTAAGCACTAGATCATTACAAAAATATTTGTAAAAGACCCAACCTCTTTACAATTTAAAATAAGGGTTTCATGTGAAACCATTCCTAAAAAGGCCTTTTAGTCCTCCACGAATATGCATCTAAATCGGATTAGGGTGTCCATCTCCATAGCCTAAAGACCAAAAAACCTAAACCTTAAAACTAGAGGTAGAATTTCAACCATTGGCAGCTCCGACACTTTATCTACGAAAATAATATTGAATAAGAAAGATCATCTATAAATATCCCTTTATTGATACTTAGAAATTCATTATTACTTCTATAATCATATTAAATCAATTTAACATTAAAATTGTTTTAACCTTTCATATCTCCATGTAAATCTTTCCCATAAATGCATGAGTGAGAGAAATTGGTGATATCATCAGTACCAATTTGGAAGTTGTGCATGTTGAGTGGATGACAAATAGAGAATTTCACTTTCAACGACAAGATATTTCTTTCTTATTGAGTAGGACTGTGCAACATTATCCACCCACCGCATAAAATACTAATCAATTGTAATCAATGATCACTATTAAGGTGATGGTTAAGATTTGATTCCTATTTCCATTCTATAGATTTCCTAGAGAATTTTATTTCCTTCAAGAAATTAGGACCGAAATAGAACTTCATAAATTGATCTAGGATCATCCAACGGTCTTCAATAATACATTTAGCATTAAAAAATAATGGATGTTAGGTAATAGGTACCTTTTAATGTGGTCGCACTTATCGATACCATGATGCAAAGTCTGCAGACTAGTTAGCAATAAATAAATGTGATATTAGCTCAACGTGATGTTGTATTAATTAGATCTCTAATCAATTTCCATTTGGTATGGGCCCACATGACAAGTCACAACTCTTGAAAATCACCAATAAAATATTTATTTTTTCCATAATTAATGAAAGATTAGCCAACAAATTTAAACAATTTTGAAACGATAGATAAAATTTTCTAGTACAATGAAGCGAACATGGATATGTGAACAACTGCAAGAAAATTAACGAATTTTGAAACGTAGAATTATTTCTTTTAGCCTAACAAAGTATGTGATCCTAGGGAATTCGAAAATCCAAAATGGGAATAGTGCTCCAAATTCCTTAAACGCAGAAGGATTTGAAATGGAATATTGTCAAATCGAGAAAAATGTTGAGGGAAGAGGGGAAGGGTTTTTAAAGATCTACCGGAAGTAGGGCTTTCAATAGAAAGGATTTTCAAAGACACCCTTTTCAATAAAATAATGCTAAAACCCCCTAAAATTCCTTCAAGCCTCAACCAGTTAAACTATCTTATTTTCACGAGGAAGGTTCCCTAACACCGATACCCAAAATCCCTAAAATTCACAAAGATAAATCTTTAAATCGTCCCTTGAAAAGAAAATCAAATGATTATAAGATCCAACCTAATCCAAGGAAGAAGAAGAATCAGGAAGCTTCTATTGAACTTAAGGCTCCCCAAGTCCTTCATCATCAGTATAAGCCCTCAGTGTTATGATAGATTAATAAAACAAAGAACAGTAGTCTAAACCCTATTATTTTATTTTATTAAACAGATTAATAAAACGAAGAAGATTAATAAAATACAGATTACTAATTACTGTATTTTATTCATGATTATAGTAAACTATGTGGTCGATGATATATTGTGTGGAGAAGTGAATAATAATTATAAAGGGGAATGCGTGAATACAAAATGCTATAGTACGTGCGCAGACAATGAGAAGAAACTCTGTCGAAATTGCAAACCTACGAAATCGAGAAAAATCATTTGCTACTGCTTCCATCACTGTTAGTTGCAGGGAAGGAATACACGATAATATAAGAATGATATAATAATATCATTTCAATCATAATGAGAGTACTGCAACATAAAATGATATAGTGATATCAGAATAGGATGCTACAGTAGTATCATCTTTTATGTTGTAGATTTTAAATGCTAAGCTTCTTTAAGGGGAAAGAGATTTTATTTTGTGTGGAATTAATTATTGTCTTTTAACAAATCTAACAATTTTTATTTTTAATATATTTTGTAGATTTTAAATGCTAAACTCCTTTAAGGGGAAAGAGATTTTGTATTGTGTGGAATTAATTTTAACAAATTTAAAAAAAATTATTTTTAATATTTTTATTTTTGGTTTTACTACGGGGAAGGTATTCTTATATGAAGTAAATAGCTCATTTTTTAAAATCAATGGCTTGTAATTAAGGAGGAGGAACCAAGACATATAATTATTTTCAAGAGTGTACTACCACATCTATTAATGTACTTTCACATTCCTTAATTTTTGCAGTCTATTTTATTTGATAATTGTAAATATAATATTAATTATTTAAAATTGATAAATTATTATTAATAAATATAAATTATTACATTTATAATGGAAAGACTTTCTTTCTTTTTAAATTTAAAAATATAGAATCTCCATTTAAGAATGATCATATCAAGATATTGAAAGGCCAAATTAAGAGTTAAAAGTGGAGTTGATATTTTAACTAATTGTTGCTTTAGAGATCTCCACACAAATTACGGGATGTTAAAACCATAACTTTAAATAGTTTGGATTAAAACTGGTGGTGTCCCTTGGATTTAGAAGAGTTTGGTTTGAATTCGATTCCATGAACATTATAAATTGCCTTAACGGCTCCCAACATCAAAGTTGGACTAGTAAGTCCCTTATATTAGATTGTTTGTATATTATTAATTTATTTCAAATGTTTACAATTAGTCATGCCTATTGTGACGGGAATTATGTGGTTGATGGTTTTTCCAATATGGGGGTTAATCTACCTAGTAAAATTTATTAGAGACTGAATGACCCCATCCCATATGAAATTTATGCTCTTATTTGTAATGATGAAAAGACCTATTAATATGGAGGAGCTTTGAGAAATTATGATTGGCATGTTTAATTTTGTGTAGAGAGGCCTTTTCAAAACACCATTCTTTATGAAAGCTCCACATCGCATGTATGAGTTTTTGAGATTTGGATTGTCCATCTTGTTCTTCATTCTGGTGTGTTTCTATCTTGGAGAGCACTTTGTAAAAATTGGGGTAAATCAAAACTGAGTCGAGCCTATCATTTATGATAAATAGTAGAGTCATGAGGATGTTTTGAAGGAGCTTTCTGCAGGGGGTCTTACCACATTCATTGAGAAAGATCATGGGAACGATCCTCAATTCATACGGGTTTTTATCGATGGCTGGTATGATGTGATGCTTAAGGTGTTTAGCATTGAATTAGTTATCTTGGAGGATTTAGTTGTCAAAGTATCGCACACCCTAGTTGAAGGAAGGAAGATTTTCAAGGATAAAAAAGCATTGATGAAGCCCTTATGAATTTATTCTTGAGTAAGGAAAGACAAAATATTTAGAGAAACACTTATGGAAGATATTATGAAGTATATTATGAGTTATATTCCTTTGGATGGCTAGTTTACTATCCTTTTCAACTACCACTTTCTCATTCTAAAAATTTTTAGACATGATAAGTGCATTTCTATTCCTTTCTACTTGTTCTCTTTTCTATCTCATATCACTCAATACCATAGAAATAATCCCTCACATCTGGTTCTACATGAGGGCTTAATTCTCCTTATAATAGAATTTTCCAAGTCTATTCCAGTGGCTACAAACCCAAATATGAATAAAGCAAGAAAAGATGTCAATCACTTTCTAAAGAAATAATTGATGGGTCTTGAAGAAGATTTGTTAGAGGATGAGGGTGGGGCTCAATTGGGCAATAGAAAAAACCCAAAAGGGGATGATAAGATCCACTTAAAATTTATGGTTTTATGTATGACGAGGATTCTGATTATTCCCCTCTATTTAGTGTGACCTTGAATCTTTCATCCCTAGTGGTGATATTAAAGGAAAGAGCAAAGTTAAGGGTTCATCTTCTATCATGGAAAAAGGAAAAGGAAAGGGCTAGTTAACTTCACCTTGAGCTAATAAACTAAAATGATGCATTGCTCTTGACGAAATTCCTCCTCCCCCCTACCCCCCACCCTCACCCAACCCCTCCCCCATCCTCCCCCCCCCCCTCTAGCTATCAATGATGACAATTTGGACCTGCATGTGCATGTCCCATTGGGAAAGGATACTCATTTAGAGAAAGGGTCCTTTGTGTATGAAAATGCAAATATAGGAAGGAATGACAAAGAAACTATGGATGGGCCACTATTTTCTCCTAATATAAATTTTGTTAGAGCTAAATGCAATAAATAAAAAAGATGTTTCTACCCCTAGCACTGACAAGGTTAATAAGCTTCTTGTTATGACCTAGAATTTATTGAAGGGGGTTGAAGATATTAAAAGTGAACACAAGAAAATAATAAAGAACCTAGAGGATAATAGTATTAAGACATACGATAAATTGAAATTTTTTGTTGTGATTAGCCAAATGGCTATGTAAACAAGTTCAGATGATCTAAGGAGGATGAATGATCAAATGAATATTCTAAAAGGGTTGTTATAAGGTGTTGATATTTTTTATTCCTAGTGCTACAAGTCAAACAAACAAGATGTGGAAAAATATGCTATTTTATATTTGTTGTCTGGCACTGCCACGAGATTTAGAAGAAAAGACAAAGATGATACTCTAGTGGACACTGTGGTTAATAAGGTGCAGATCATTAATGAATATATGATTATGTAGAACAATAATTTGTTAAAAAGTCTATAAGGTTTCTAGGATATTTTCCTATTTTTTGTTATAATAATTTTTCGGATGCATTTCCATTTTTTTTTGTTGGATTTGTTCTAGGGTGTTTCCCCTATTTTTGGATTGTTGGTTGCTTACATATCATGCCTAGTTCTCTATTTCTTTATTTTTTTATAGTATTTTTTATGTTAGGATTTTAGGACCCTTTAAAACCTATTTTCCTTCAATCTACAACTTTAAATATTTTTCTTTCTTTATTATCTTCAATAATAATTGGTGTAAAAGTAATATTTTATTTTATAATTGTAATGATAATTGTCAAAATAGTTAATTAAATTAAATAAACTTGAAAAAAATATTGATTTATTTCAACATGTACACGAGAAAATATGGGGTGTCTACTATTTGTTTGTGAGTTGATTGTTTGAAGGTAACCATGGGACAAAATTTTACTTAAAACCTAACTAACAACCACCTCTCCACCTTTCTACAACAAAAGTTGTAGTATAAGCATAATTGAATACACAAAATAGAGAGTTATTTTTGGAGGTGTTGGTGCAAGATAGAAAGATCCAGATTCCCTAATTTTGAAAGAATGTATTAGAACAAGAAGTATGGAGAGGTTCAATTAGTGCATAAAAAATTGAGACACTAGGATAGGTGAATTGACTTTCATGAAGTATAAATATAACACGGGTATGAGAGCTAGTTCAACACCTAGATTCTTAAAAAAAATCTCACACACCATTTGTATCTAAATAAAGGATAAATCACTAGGAAAAAGAATCTAGATTATCATCAACAACACACAAAGAAGATTCAACCAAATGGTTAGTTAAATCTTGTCCTTTAATCATTTTTCAAAAAAAAAAAAAGGTAAATTCTACTTAACATCACAATTGATTTCACAATGCATCCTTAAATATCTATAAATATTTTTGAAGAGGAGAATTACAATTGCCAAATTTTTAGAA